>OY294024.1:14058585-14520411 GCA_958510785.1 Exephanes ischioxanthus | reverse complement strand
AGTCGCGCGAGACGCGGGGGTCGATTGTGTCAACACGGGGAAAACAGTGGTTCTCCTACGGGTACGTGTGCACGATGTTCCGGCCGAAGTTCCGCCAACGAAAATTTACCGTCGAATCCGAAGAAATTTTTCGAAGAATTTTTCTATTTAAAAAAAAAAATTAAAAAAAAGCGTGCAAAGTGATTTGCACAATTACTTCCTGATGTTTTACGCCTTTGCACGTAACTTCCTCTATGATAAATTCCGTTGTGCCATTTTGGCTTCCTCATAGAGGAAGCTATAATTACAATTTAAATTACAATTTAAAAAAATAATGATAATAGAACATTATGAGAAAGTGATATTAAAATTTGACTTTTCAACTCTTTTTTAATTGCATTTTTGATTTAAGTATAGAAAAACCCTGCGCAAGTTACTTTGCATTTTTTTCGTAGCATAAAAAAATGTCTACATCTCATGAAATTTAAACCGTCAAAATTTACACCAGAATTTATCATAGGAAATCGCAAACCGAAATTTGCGAATTGCGTCGTTTTAAGGCAATTTTTAATCTACTCTTCAGCACTGACTACGAAACTATAATTCATTTTACTCTTTGCGTGATGTATGATTCAGAAACTCGTGTCAAAAAAATTCAAAATTTTCAAAATTCCATAAAATTTAAACGGTTGGATCAATTTTCGCCAAGTTTAATGCGAAACATTGTACAGTATTTAGCAAATTTAAGCTCGATACCTCCATGTTCACTCAAATTATACCGATTTTAGTAATTTGAAAAAAAAAATCAAAATTCGGTAAATTCTGATCCCTTAGGTAGATTTCGGCCAAATTCAATACCAAAGGTCTTCGTTCATAGTATCGTATATATATGCATTTTCAGGACGATAGCTCAAAATTTACGAAAGTTGGAGCTACCACAGACATTTTTTAAAAATTTCGAATTCACGAAAATATAGCTTCCTCTATGGGGAAGCAGTAATGTTGAGCTCGATTGGAATTGAATAATTTTTCATCGGCGAAATTTTCCATTCGACGTAAAATGGAGCGAGAAGAAGTGCGACTGTGTTGCAACCGAATTCACGCAAATGTTTGCTCGAAGTCCTGTGCATCGACCCTATATTTTTCCCTCTATCGATTTCATCGTTCTCGTTATGTTTCAGACGATCCTGGTGGGAGGCTGGACACCTCGGAAAAACAGAGATCCATAGGCAAGAATAACACTTTACCTACTCGATGAAGGAGGGAGAACTACGTGTGAGCCTGGGATGAGCCGGTTACAAGAAAAATATTTCTTCACGCACAACAACGACCACGAAGAACAATTTTAACGTCGCGACTAACTGCGTGATTTTTCAGGCTATCGGGACAAATTTCTCGAACCGGAAGTGCCGTGATAGGAAAAAAAAAAAATGTCGACTGAACAAAAATGTTTTATTTTAAATTTGTGTATATTTTATTAAATTCATCTTCGACGATTATGTCTACAAGTGTATTACGCCGTGACAAACTACACGATTTTACGGGTCATCGGGAAAAATTTCTCGAACCGGAAGTGCCGTGACAGGAAAAAAATTTCGATTGGATATCATTTTTTTTCTTCCATTTGTGTGTATTTTATTAAATTCATCTTTGACGATTGCGCTTACAAGTATATTCTTTACACCGCGACGAACTGCACGATTTTCCGGGTCATCGCGAAAAATTTCTCGAACCGGAAGTGCCGTGATAGGAAAAAAAAAAGGCAATTGAATAGAATTTTATATTATTTCTCGACTTGTCTCTATTTTATTACATGCATGTAATAAATTATAGAACGGCACGATTTTCCGGGCTATCGGGAAAAATTTCTCGAACCGGAAGTGCCTTCATAGGAAAGAAAAAATGTCGATTGAACAGAATCTTTTTCATTTCGATTTGTGTATATTTTATTAAATTCATCTCTGACGATTACGCCTACAAGTGTATTCCTTACGCGTATGGAAAATCCACAACGACTTAAGTACACGCGTGTTCATTTTTTTTTTCCTCTTAAATAACTAACGTTACAAACATTTCATTGCGAAAACAGTCGATGATTACATAGGTAGCCTACAGTCGCGAACGCTTCGATCGGCGCCCGTCGATGCCGATTCAATACAATTATATTCGTCGATTCACGTTGCAAAAAAATACACATGTATATTTTTACGTAGTGAAGTACGAGCTCGTATATGAAAAAAACGATAAAAATAAAGGGGCTCTCGCCAAAGGCGCGTAAACGCGCGCGTCCGGCCGCTCTCGACGCGACTTCGTTTCTTTTAATGGCACTTCGAGATTCTAGAAAAAAAATTCAACGAATCGCGCCGATTTTTTTATTTTTTTTCGATGAATGAAGTGATTCATCGCTAACGGTTCGTCCGTCCACCTATTAATATCCTTACATCTTATGTATATATATATATATATATATACCCGAAGGTACGAGGCGTCGATACGCTTGCATAAGTCGATATAGCGTTTCGCGAATTTGAACAGGTGCGTAAATTAATCGTCGATAAGTCGCACATCCGCGGGTCATTTTTTATGGTACGCGTCGATGCGAGAGAAAAACACGGATTGGCTCTCTCCGGGAGTTTTCCACGCGCGTGCGATAACGCGCGTTTCGTAAATAATCGTTAAAAAATAATGCGGCACGGTAGGTTTTGCCAAGCCGCGAATCTCTCGGGAACGCATACGAGTCGTAAATCTACCATTCGCTATATCATAATTAATTCCGACGCTCCCCGCCCGTTAACCGAGCTATTGATATTATATAAAAAGAAAAGAAGTTTATCTTACGTCACTTATTTCCAGAATAATTAATGGAATCGACCTTCGCGATTATAATTCGGCATCGCTCGCGTTGCATAATCGTTGTTTGAGGCGCGATTACTTGCTCAAACATTCGACGTAACAAACATCGCGAAGTTCGATCCGGCGTACAATAAATATATATTTCGTGAGATAAGAGTTAAAGAATGTCGAGCTTAATGTGTGCCACACGATTCGTTAAGAGCTATCAGAGAAATAAATTATAAACTCATCGGAGCGAGTTTGCATTTTTTTTTTTTTTTTTCGTCTCTATTCCGCCCTCGACATATTTGGTTCTAGTTTTTACCCTCTCGAGAATTAATCGGTAATCCTAATCGTTACAAAGTCGTCGATCATTTATGTACAATTATCGTTAATATTATAATATAATTCGGAACAATAAGATTCCAGTGCGAAGATTAAGAAGAGAAGTTACAATCGATTAATAAATTTCGTTCGATTAATTAATTGCTCAACGGCAGTGACAACGTTTGATCGTTATTGCTGCGCGACGAATGTGTCCTTTCATTCTCTCTGTGCCTCTATGCAACTGCAGATTATTATCAAAGAGGATTTTTAGTTACAAAAAAATGTATATTCTTTTTTTTTTTTTTGAGTTTTAAGTTCTTTTAAGTCGAATAGACGATAGTCGATTCAGAGTCCGACGAATGTATCCTTTTTTTCTCTCCGTGCCTCTTTGCAATTGCAGATTATTGTCAAAGAGGATTTTCAGTTAGAAAAAAAAATTATAAAAAAAAAAAGTTAAATTTTTTTTTTAAGTCGAATTCACGATAGTCGATTCAGAGACTGACGAATGTATACTTTCCTCTCTCTGTAAGTCTTTGCAATTGCAGATTTTTATCAAAGAGGATTTTTCGTTAGAAAAAAAAATGTAATTTTTTAAGTTTTAGGTTTTTGTAAGTCGAATTAAGGATAGCCGATTCAGAGATCGACGAATGTATCCTTTTTTCTCTCCGTGCCTCTTTGCAATTGCAGATTATTGTCAAAGAGGATTTTCATCTAGAAAAAAAAATTATAAAAAAAAAAGTTTCAATTTTTTTTTAAGTCGAATTCACGATAGTGGATTCAGAGACTGACGAATGTATATTTTTTTCTCTCCGTGTCTCTTTGCAATTGCAGATTATTATCAAAGAGGATTTTTCGTTAGAAAAAAAAATTGATATTCTTTTTTTTACGCTTTACATTTTTTTTAACTCTAATTCACGATAATCGTTTCAGAGATCGACGAATGTATCTTTCTTTTCTCTCTGTGCCTCTGTGCAATTGCAGATTATTATAAAAGAGGATTTTTAGTTAGAAAAAAAAAAACAAAAAAAATGTTATTTTTTAAGTTTTAGGTTTTTGTAAGTCGAATTAAGGATAGCCGATTCAGAGATCGGTGACAGGCCCGGTGAGACTGGCGTTGCTGTTGCTGCCGTTGGAGTCGTTCGCCGAGGCGACGTTGCGGCCGTTCGCCGAACTTCCGGAGTCCGGATCGCATGAGGACAGCGCGTCGTCCTCGTCCTCGTCGTCCTCGTCCGTCGCTCGTCTAACGTCGACCTCCTCTTCGATCTTCGTCGACGACCTTCTCAGGATTTCCTCGACCTTAGACGGACAGAGCTTCGATCCCGTTGCGTGATTCAAACCGGAACTGACGAGCTCCCTTATATCGGCAACAGTCTCCTCGTTGCTGGCCCCATTCATCTTTTTACGAAGTATCTCGACCAGCTTCTCCAGTCTGACAAATCACGTTTCCGGTTACGTTCACTCCCTCTCCCTCGACTCGACGTCTAATAATCGGTCGAAAGAAACCATTGTAAGATTGTCTTTAGAAGCGGGCAAAGCGAAAAGTTCAGAGCAAAGCCATGCTGCCAACTAGAAACAGACAATTCACGGTATCCCTTTCACTCGCGTCGCTTCCGAAATCGAGTTGATCGGTTTTTTTCTTTTTGTCTTTTTGTTCATGAAACGATTTTTTTTTTTTTTGCTCGTCGAGAAAAATTGAAACGTTGTTAGACTTTTTAAAAAGTTGGGATCGATACTGGTTATTGACAAAATTATTGTACAGGAGTACAAGTGAATACTCAATTTTCACAGAACGATTCTTCGCTCGTCGAGAAAAATTGAAACGTTGTTAGACTTTTTTAAAAATTGGGATAGATACAGGTTATTGACAAAATTATTGTACAGGAGTACAAGTGAATACTCAATTTTCACAGAACGATTCTTCGCTAGTCGAGAAAAATTGAAAAGTTATGCCTTTCACTCGCGTCGCTTCCGAAATCGAGTTGATCGGTTATTTTTTCTTTTTTTTCTTTTTTTGTTCATGGATCGATTTTTTTTTTTGCTCGTCGAGAAAAATTGAACCGTTGTTAGACTTTTTTTAAAAATTGGGATCGATACTGGTTATTGACAGAATTATTGTAGAGGAGTACGAGAGAATATTGAACTTTGAACGGAACGATTCTTTTCTCGTGAAGAAAAATTGAAACGTTATTGAACTTTTTTTTTAGAGCGAGCATCGATACGGGTTATTAACAAAAAAATTGTACCGAAGTACAAGAGAATATCGAACTTTAGCAGAACAATTCTTTTCTCGTGACGAAAAATTGAAACGTTATTAAACTTCTTTTTTTAACCTGAAAAAAAGTGACCCTTTCTTTTTCGGTTACTTTGAGCGTGGATCGATACTGGTTATTGCCAAAATTATTGTACATGAGTACAAGAGAATATCGAACTTTGTCATACAATTAGAGTGTCTATGCATCACTCTTTTACCAAATTTTTTTTAAAACTTAATCAAACACACGAACACACATTGCAAACGATCAAAACGTAACAGCGACCTACACACTCACACACACACCCAAAAGACTACAAAAAAGCTACAATGCCGTGAAGGATAGAAGGGGCAGTTACAAAGCGAAGCCGGTAGCAGAGAGGTGTCCCAGAGGTGTCCCGGTCGTCGGCCGTTCGCCCACCGATCGACAACAACACAATAAAAAAAATTTATTCCTCCTATGAAAAATAATCTCACGTATAAAAAAATAAAAAAAAAATAAAAAAAATTACCGTCGATCAGCGATCGGGCCGAGGACCGCGACACGCCTTTAGCAAGGACCACACCAAAGCATGCGTGAACGAGTGAATGATAGACCTACGTGGCGTTCGACAAGTACAGAAGTAGCCTCTAGTTAAGCCCGTGAAGCCCCCGGTATGTTTTTTTTTTTTTTTTGCTCGATGGTGATGGGCGAAACGCTTTTGTATAATTTTTTTTTTTTTTGGTGGGCCCCGTACGTAACCTAGATGTAGGCGGTGGTGTAAGTGGCTCGTGAAGTTGTCAGGACTCTGGAGGTCAGGATTCTCGTCGAGCACAGGTCTTTCGGTACTACGGGTTTGCCCGCAACGACGATGACGTCGGGTACTTCGGTGATGGCGCGTTTCCTTCGTGTCTTGTTTTGGCCGGAGGTAGGGGCGTTCTCGTTCCGCTCAACGCCGGATCTCTCGTCGAGGACGTCCGGCGCCCCGGTCGTCGACGGGGCGGCCGTTGACGAATTTCTCACCGACGAATCGCGCGATCCGTCGGAATTCTCGTCGGAAGTCTCTCGCTTGCAGACTCTTCCGTTTTTACCGACGAACTTCGCGGTCTCGTTCCCGGGTGGCTCGTCGTCTCTGGTGCGAAAGATAATGAGCCTCTCGGTGACGTCGGCGTCCTCGTAGTCGTCGGGCACCTTGCCGAGCATCTCGGCGTTGATGTTCTCGACCAGCTCCTGAATCGTCTGAATCCTTCCGCTGCCGTTCGGGGCCATCGACCTCGGCCCGTTGTGGTCTTCGGACGGATTATAAAAATTCTCCGACGACGGTGCGGCCTTCCAGCGCCACTCGTCGTCGATCTCGTCGGCGTTGCCGTCTCTGTCGTCGTTTCTCGACGAGGTGGATGGGGACGAGGGTGACGAGGACGATGGAGACGTGGACAGGGATACCCGACAGAAAATCGGCTCGTGAGGCGACGAACTCGTCGACTCGCGACGAACCGCGGGCTTTCCCTGGTGGAAAGACGACTTCGCATCGGTCGCCGACGGCATCGTCGGACCTGCCTGGGACCGGGAGCAGTAGGGAATATCCTGGATATCGGTACGCACGGGGGTGCTGGTTATACAAGGTGTGTCGAAAGTTACAGGCGTTATAGGCCTCGCTAACGCGCTTACGCACTTTGCCGCGTGATTCTCGGCGAGGTTCTTCGACGCCCGGGCCTCCTGCAGCTCACGTCTCAGCGCCAGGGTCTCCTCCTCGAAGGCTGCGATCTCACGACCCTCGTTGCTAACACGAAAGGCTTTTGTTTTTATTTTCGTCGTCGAGTCGTCGGTCGGTTTACGCGAGGCCTCTTTTTTCTTTTTTTTTTTTTTGGAGCAGGAAAAAAGATTCGTGTGCGATAATGGAAAATTGTGTATTATGGCACGAGGGAGAAAAGTGCGACTTCTCACCGAGTGTGAAGTTTGAAAAGACGCACTTTTCTAACTTGTGGAATAAGTTTTTTTTTTTTTCCTGACTAGGGTAGAATTGAGCGTATTTTTGTACCTGCAACGGCACACCGACTTGTCGCTGATTCTTCATTCCTAGGGAGGAAAAGTATACTCATATAAAGTACTACTTTTCCTACCGCTGAGACTGAAAGACAATTCGTATGAAATTTAATGCACTGGACTCGAAGTTTTTATGCAAAAACTGGTGTGTTAAATTTAATGTACAATTGTGATGAAAAATGTATGTTCACTGTCTTAAAAACATTGGAAATAGTTTATTTTTAGTTATTTACTTTAATTTTTGTAATTTACTTTAATTTTTATAATTTACATTAATTTCAATGAAAAAGTGTATTAATTTTTCATCATAATTGTACATTGAATTTAATGTACCAATTGTTGCATAAAAACTTCCAGTCTGGTAGATTAAATTCACAATTTTTTTTTTTTACAGTGCAGTAACTTTTCTTCACGCTCGATTACTTTTCCTCCCACTGGCCAAAAATCGGTAACTTTGCACCCGCGTTGCAGGCACGAAATATGGTCGTTTTAGCGTAGTCGGGGAAAAAAAAAAAACTTATGAGAGAAGTGTAGGATATTTACAGGGATTGATAAAAAAAAAATTGTCAATAATATTATGATAATTGAATAAGCTGATAATAGGCACCGTTTTTTTCTTTTCTTTGGAGCCGAAAAAAGATGTGTGTGCGATAATGAAAAAAAAAAAAACTTATGACAGAAGTGTAGGATATTTACAGGGATTAATAAAAAAAATTGTAAATAAAACTATGATAATTGGATAAGCTGATGATAGTCACCGGTTTTTTTTTTTTTTTTTTTGCATTATGTGCGATGGACGATTGCTCCAAATATTGGTATGTGCGAAAAAAACGTGTGAGAATGAGACGAATGAGTGAGTGATTTTTCTTTAAATACCGACCAGACCCCCCTCCTCCCCCCTCCTCCCGAGGCTACGATACTTACTTAGAGTTCAATTTGAGCGACGCCACTTCGTCCTCGAGTTTAGAGATTCTCCTGTAACTGTCCTCCTTCTCCTCCGTTATTTTGGCGAGCTGATCCTGAAAAATCAAATAGAAAAATGTTCACTGAATAAAATTTGTCGGTCAAACATTCACTCAATAAAATTTGTCAGTCAAATATTCGCTCAATAAAATTTGTCGGTCAAACATTCGCTGAATGAAATTTGTCAGTAAATTATTCGCTGAAGCTAATCGCGAGAGAAATATCGGTCAAGCCTAAAGTGCATTAACTTTAATGCCGATTTCCAAAGATTACAAAAAGTTCCGAAAAAATGCATACGTTTTCAGAAAAATAAAGGAATTATTTTTACGAAGGAAAAAATAGTTAAGTTGCCGGTTAATTTGTTGAATAATAATTATTATCTTCAATTTCTTAATGACAAATTGGAATTATTATTTCACAAAAACAATCTTTGCAGCGCCTCCCATACACTTGATTTTTTTCAGACTTTTATCCCATCCAGAAGTGTTCGAAATTTTATCTGAAACTCACGTTTCAGATAAAACTCAGGACTGTACCGCAAGTACTACCTTAAAGGTAAAAAAGAATTTTTTAAACTAAAAAAAAATGCAAGGACACGCAGTCGTCCGGTATTGGTCGCGTGCGTGGGAACCGTGAATTTTCAGAGCTCCAATTACTGAATTACGTTTTGTGAAACGCGATGGCGTTGGTCGGCAGCCATTGCTACGCTTGATGAAGCTAATGGACGGTTGAAACCCGAGAAGACCGGGCAAAGAGAGGCGAAGGCAGCCGAGGGAGAGGCTGCTGTCAGCCGCTAAGTGCCTCAGCCCCGGTCGACTCCGTCGCATCGCCCTCCAAACAACTCTGACCTCTCTTCTCTACCCCCTGCCCCCTCCGCCGCCCTCTCTCGACTTCCCCACAGGTCGCCGGCGCTGCGTGGACTCTGCGAGGAAAAGCCCCGTTTCGCATCTACGCTTTAGACGGCGATTCCCCCACGTGAAACCTAATCACTTTTTCTGCGCGAGCGATATTTCGTATCGGTTGCAGGATCGCCCCGGTCGCCGTTGACGCGCTGCGACGCCCCTGCGGACGGAATCAGATCGCACGGCGGAGGCTTCGTAATCGGACAATTCGCTCGGGATATATCGGTCAGGTCTAAACCGCATTAACCCTAACGCCTTCCCGATGCACGACAGTTATCTCAATTTCGGTCGCGGACCGTGAACTTTAACGAGACCTGGAAAAAAAAAATAATAATCGATATACTTTGTCGTCGAAAAATGTTCGATAAAACTGTTTAGGGTTTTAGTGTAAAATCGTTAATATTCGAGTTGTATGTCGGCGGATGAAATGAAAAATCAAACTTGAGGCCTAAAACGCATTAACTTTAACGTGAACTTTAATTGGGAGCTGGAAAAAAGTAATCGATATAATTTGACTTCGAAAAATGTTTGATAAAATTATTTCGGGTTTTAGAGTAAAATCGTTAATATTCGAGTTGCATGTCGGCGGATGAAATGGAAAATCAAACTTGAGGCCTAAAACGCATTAACTTTAACGTGAACTTTAATTGGGAGCTGGAAAAAAGTAATCGATATAATTTGACTTCGAAAAATGTTTGATAAAATTATTTCGGGTTTTAGAGTAAAATCGTTAATATTCGAGTTGCATGTCGGCGGAAGAAAATGAAAAACTAAATGCCTGGCCTAAACCATCCATGGTGGTCGTTTTTTCCCCGGAAAAAAATTCCCTGACTTTTCGCCGACTTTTCACTGACCAATTAAAAATTTTTCCCTGACCAAACTTCTAACGACTTCTATTAAATAAAATTAATGATGCAAGAGAAAATACCTAATTATTCTATCAATGTTTAATTGTTTACTTTTTTTTCAAAATAATCCCAATTTTTTTCGAGGCTTCCTATGATGTACTTTTTATTTATTTACAGAATGTTTTGCGAGAATTTACTTTATCCCTGACCAATTTTGAAATCCCCTGACTTCTCCCTGATTCCGTGACCAAGTTTATTCCCTGACTTTTCCCGCTTTCAATTTCAACGAGCACCGTGAACTTAAAACCCGTTAGTCGATTTTGTCTCTTTCGAATATTCAAAATATTCGAATAGTTGATATATTTCCGCTTTGGAAAATTTTCGATTAAAAAACTCCTTACGGCTTTAGAATACAATGGCTGATAATCGAGTTGTATGTCGGTGAAAGAAAACGAAAACCCAAGCGTCGAACCTAAACCGCATTGACTCTAACGCCTTCACTTTGAACTTTAACAGGGACCTAGAAAAAAAAAATCGACATAATTCGTTTTCGGATAATTTTCCATAAAATTGCTTAGAATTTAAGAATACAATGCCTGATATTCGAGTTACATCCCGGCGAAGGAAAACGAAATACCAAGCGAGAAAGGAGGCTCGAGAAAAAAAATCCTAAAGTTCAACGTAAACGTAATGTTCAATAATGTAATATTTCGAAAAAAAAAAATTGCATATAATTAATTATACTTGTGATGGAATCGTAAATACTGGTCGGAGTCTCGGGCAGTGCGCGGCCTTCGAGACGGGTTTATTCGCATTCGTCGCGCGTCCCTCTATACACATCCATCCACGAAGGCTGAACTCTTGAGAAATTCATCAATCATGCAACGCACGCGAACTCACCTCGGAGCCAACTAATTTCTATGCAAACGCATACGTAGGCGAATGAACATAAGAGGCGCACCGTCGCGTGAATTCTCACCGACGAGAATGTGTACTTTTTTTTTTTTCTTTCCTTTTATTTTCTTCATCGAAGCCTGACTATTAGAAATTACTTAAGAGGTCTTCGGAACGGGGAATCGAGAGCCGGAATCCCGCAGGATATCGCGCGACCACGATAATCGAGCCGAGGGAAACTAGCGAGAAAAGAACGAAAAAAAAAAAAAAAAAAAAAAATAGAGATCGTGAAAGGCAAACGCCGGGCATCACCTGGCCATCCTGATCAAACAGACCGGGGGTTCCGAGCGCCCAGTGCAAACAATACATTCACCGGTGCGTCGAGGGATGCTGGATGCCGAAAGCTCCGTTCCCCGCACAGGCCGCGCCAGGCTTCGGCGAGAAAAGTGAGAGAAACAAAAAAAAATGATAATCGAGAGAAATATCGAGAAAGTGAGATGAACGAGTTTTTGAAAAATCTCCTCTACCGCATTAATTGTTTTCCGTTCCCAGATTTCCCGCAAGGTTTGCGGATCACAAATTAAATCCCAAGTCGCCGCTTTCCCGTCTTATCTATTCCGACACAGATCGCGCGAGGCTCCGGCGAGAAAAGCGAGAAACGAAAAAAAAGAAAATCGAGAAAGTGAGATCGACGGTTTAAAAAAACTCCCCAAACTCCATCGATTGCTTTCCGTTTCCGCATTGTCCGCAAGGTTTGTGAAACTCAAATTAAATCCAAAATCGCAGCTTTCCCACTTCCTCTGTTCCGTCACAGATTGCGCCAAGTGGGGCGAAAAAAAAAACGAACAAACGAAAATGTAGAGAAATATCGAGAAAGTGGGATCGACGAGTTCTTAAAAGGTCCCCAAAAAATCCCATCAATTGTTTTTCAATGCCACATTTCCCGCACAGTTTGTGGATCAAAAATTAAATCCAGAGTCGCCGCTCTCCCATCTCCTTTATTCCCCGCACAGAACGCGCCAGGATTCGGCGAGAAAATCGTGAAACAAAATATCGAGAGAAATACCAAAAAATTTAAATCGACGAGTTTAAAAAAAAGCCCCCAAATTCCATGAATTGTTTTTCGTTCCCACATGTCCCGCAAAGTTTGTGAATAAAAAAATGAAATCCAAAGTCGCCGCTTTCCAATCTCCTCTATTCTCCTCACAGACCGCGAGAAAAGCGAGAAAAAAAAGTAGAGAGAAACATCGAGAAAGTGCGATCGACGAGTTTAAAAAACTCCCCAAACCCCATCGATTGTTTTCCATTCCCGCATTCCCCGCAAGGTTTCCGAATGAAAAATTAAATCCAAAGTCGCCGCTTTCCCATCGCCGAGTTCAACAACTTGCCTCGACACGGCCAGTTGCGGTGACGTCATCGTAAATGTTATCGTCATCGCTTATACCCACGTCTTAAACCGCAAGTCGTAAAGGTAAAGTAAGGTCGATCGATTGTCCGCGGTTATCGGCGCCCTCGAGTGTTATAGCCCGTGAATAGTACGCGACAGGCTTTGAACGAAGCTATTTAACGACTCCGTACGAAATCGTCATTGTATTCTCGTCGTCGACCCGAATCGTAGAGCGTTACGTGTCGCGTAAACAGGCCCGAGGGACGCTCGTCGATGATGTCGATCGTTCGATCTTGTTTTCTTGACGATCTCGAAGCTCGATAGGCCAATCTTTTCCATGGCCAGACACTCACCCTCAACTTCTCGAACTCCGTCGTTCTCTGTCTGTTCTGCTCGTCGACCATGGCGTTGACTTTCGTGATCATCGCCTCGTCGAGCACTCTGTTGGCTTCTCTCATCTCACGTACGATATCTGCAAATTCGATTGCGTATTCTTGTTAATGCCCGTTCGTGGAACTCGGTATGGCTTTTCTTTTTTTATTATTCTGCCTTCGGCTGCGCGAAACCAGACGCGCCCATACCTGATAACATTCCGGGCTGATAGTCCGACGGAGCGCCGTGCTTCAGCCTCGCCAGGTCGCTCTTCACACACTCCAGATCCGACTTGGTCTCGTGAAGCTCTTTGAACATCTGGCTGTTGGTCTCCCTCAGCGCGGTCATCTGGCGATTAGCGTTGCACGCGGAAAACAAAATTCGTTAGTCATTCAAACAATTTTTTCTGCATATAAATTAATGTTATGATTGAGGGATAAAATTCTACTTCCGGCCTGAGGGTCGAAGATCGAGTACCGAGAATTGAAAAATTGCGTTAAAGTATAGCATTAAATTTACATTAAAATATACATAATATTAGAATGTACATCGACTTTTATATATTTCTTTTTTTCGTAGAAATAAATGTTATCGTGAAGGTAAATTCTACTTCCGGCCTGAGGGTCGAAGATCGAGTCTCGAGAATTGAGAATTTGCATTAAATTCGCATTAAAATGTTAAAATATATATCTACTTCCGCGACTTCTGTGCCATTTAATAATTTCTTTTTTTTACAATTAAATATTTCCATCGAGGTAACAAATTCTACTTCCCGCCTGAAGATCGAGCACTGAGTGTCGAGAATTAAGAATGTGCATTAAAAAAATTGTCTCTTCTGCGTACTACTGTGCGATTTACAATGTACAGAATAACTACATTTATTTCTCGACAATGACCAATAAATAAATGTAACGAAAATATACGAATAAATCAGAAAAGGCCGCGACATAAATTCAGAATTTTATGCCGATCAACGTTACCTGTTCGACCAATCGCAGAGCCAAATTGTTATTTCTTTCGATAAAAAAAAAATATAATTATTATTCTTAAAGCAACACATCAACTGCTGGACTGCAAATTCAAGCAATCATTCACCATCAAAAAATTCAAAATTTTCCCTAAAAAATAGTCTCTCCTGCAATTACCCTGCGATTTAAAATCTACAAAATTACTCTACTTGTCGCCGCGGATATACAATCCAAAAAGATATTTCCCTACCGAGAATAAAATAAGCAGCATCCTAAAAGTAGCCCGATCGACCGGTGGATTTTTTCAAACAAACCCCATACCAAAAGTTACTTCCGGTCTGAAGGTCAAACATCGAGTATCGAAAATAAAAAATTTGTATAAAAAAATCGTCTCTTCTGCGACTACCGTGCCATTTGCTCTGTACAGAATAACTGTATTTTTTCCCCGATAACGACTAATAAATGTATTAAGAAAATTTGAATAAATTGAAAAAACCTGCGGCATTAATTCCGAAATTTATGCCGATCAACATTGATTGTCTCATCGATCGCACAGCCAAATTGCTACGCGTTTCGATTATTGATAATTATATAACTATTATTGTTAAATCAACACATGAGCTCCCGCACTGTAAATTCAATATCGCATAGATATATTTAAAAATTTAAAAAATGTGTAAAAAAATGTCTACTGCGGTCACCCTGTGATTTACAATCTACAGAATTACTCTACCTTATCACCATGGATATACAACCGAAAAAAAAATTTCCTCTACCGTTAATAAAATAACAAACTAACTGAAGTTCGGTCAACGGAAGATCTCTCTGAGTGAACCCATTGCCAAAACGCATTATCTGTTCCACCAATCGCAGGCCAAACTGTTAAGGCTTTCGATTTTCTTCATCCCTTTGAAATGAATACTCTCAAACCAACACATCAACTCCCATGCTCCAAATTCCAGCTCGAATAAATCCACCGTCAAAAACTTCAAAATTTTCCCTAAAAAAAGCAAAAAAAAAAAACTACTGCAATAACCCTGCGATTTACAATCTTCAGAATGACTCAAGCTCATCTCCGCAGACATATGCCCCGAAAAGACATCTAAAAGATCCCATCAATATAACGAACAGCGTCTCAACAGCTATTTCCCCTCGTCGCGAACCCACCACCGAAAAATCCTCCGATGTCCAATTACCTGTTCGACCAGGGACAAAACCAATTTGTTATTCTTCCCTATCGTAGTAATAGAGCTGCCGCTTTCGCAGCTGTCCGAGTCCTCGCTATTGGCCTGCCGCGACGAGTCCGCAGGTCCGAGTCCAGGATCGGAGTATCTCCTGTGTTCGGAATTGAGTTCTTCGCAGTTGCCAATCGGGTCGTCGTTCGCGCTGGGCGGAAGAGAGGCGTAGTCGCCGTTCTGGTAGGTCGTGGGCCTGCAGTAATTCGATCTGTTTTCCTGCAGACTCGAGTAGCCGTTGGTCGCCGCTGCAGGATTGTTCTGCGTAGCGGCGTGATGGTTCTGCGCGACGTTCCGCCTGGGTCTGCCTCGGTAGGCTCGGTAGTTGGGCCGCGACACGGTCTGGTAAACGGGGTACATCGGAGGGACGGAAACGGGCTCCATGGTGTAAGCCATCGGCACTGCTGAGTATCCGCAGACGCTCGGATCGGACATAGCGGCGAAGAGACGCTGTCCGTTGTGCGGCGTAACGTGCGGCGGAGGCGCAGCGGACTGTTGCCAAAACATCTGACGATAATCGATCGCAGGCTGCGGAACACCGTTCCGACTAATCGGTCCCTCCTCGCACCAACTTTCCATTCCGCCGCCGCTCTTCCGACCGCTGCGTTTCTTGCTCCTCCGCGAATTGCCGGAGGCCGCTCTCTCCTGCCTCGCCGACTTCGCGGACTCCGATCTGCGGGAAGAGAAGAAAGACGTCGGTCATTTTTTTAACTCGGTGAAAATTTTCGGAAGGTAGAAAAAATCAAAAATAAAAAAAATTAAAATAACGAAGCAACCGACGAGGGATTTTCGATGTGTGAAGAAACATTGGGAAATTTTGATCGCGGGACTTACCTCTCCTCCATCGTTTCGCCGTGTATCACTTGGGAGTTTACGCGACCGCCCGAATTGACTGCACGCGCGCTCGTCCGTCGCGTCTCGAGTGAATCGTATACCGTTTTGGCGTTGACAAGCGCCCGGGACGCTCTGACACGACGCACGTCCTCGATAAAAAACCGTCGCTTGTCTGTTACTCGTCGCGAGCTAAATAAATCGGCCTCTCGCTCCGTCGAGCCATGGAGCTGCGTATCGCACTCCGCCGCCCGCCGACAGCGCTCCCCGCGGCTCTCGCTGCAAGCTCGTCGAAGGAAGATTTTAAACGAGTGTACGCTGTGCAGGTAGCAAAAAGAGATCCGGTAATGATAAAGTCATTAACTAAATGGGTTACATATCTCCGTCCGGATGGTAACTATAAGCTATCATACGTTCGAATGATAACTTTGCTTGATGGGTGGTAACTTTCGGATACCGCTCAGACGGATCCTGCTAAAAAAAAAAATAATCGATACGGACGATGCGCGCGTGAAACTGCAAACGACAAATCGCTCGGGTTCTTTATTGATGTGAGAAAAATAAACAATGATCTGCGTACCGAAAGTACACGAAATGATTCGAAGATAACGGAGGCTTCGACGAAAGCGGAGTGGGAAATCCGCGACCGGGTGAATCCCCGAGTGCGAAACCATAGGAGGCTGTTTCCGGACTTGTTCGGCAGTCGAGCGGCGAAACTCGTACCGCGCTGGAACGACGACTTGTGTATAGTTTCCTTTTTTTCTCTCACAAAAAGTTGTCTGTTGACTCACGAAGCTCGAATCAATTAACGTTTGCAGCAGCACCGAAATTGACCTACATAATGATTGGACGTTCGGCGATAATCGTCTTCGGAGTTTTATCGAGCGTCGCCTATTCGTACGTCGTGCCGGAAGCGAGGATAGAACGGCTTACTCCGAGAGGCATCCGTGTATCTATACCTGGTGACTATATATATATATATAGCGTTATCGTTCGACTGTAAACCTGCTAGTTTCTGTACAAGTTTAAAAATCAAACTATCGTCTGTTTCGATTTACATGCGCTTTTTGCACATGTAATATGAGATATGTCGAAAAGATTTTAGACCACAGACAGCAGAGCGCGCGAGCCGAAGATTATGGTCAATATTAGCGGTTATGTTTGTCACAATGTAAACAGATTTCATTCCGATGACGCAGAGAGTCTTTTCCGTCCCGTTTATCTCGGGGTCATCGTAGCGTTGACTCACACTCAAAATGTTTTCACTGTAAATTATTACAGACGAGACGGGAGTGCAGTTCTTCGCCTTCCACGCGAACATCAACGATCCGATTCGCGTGAACGAACAGGGTACGATCAGCGGCGAGGTGACGCGCCCGAGGGACAACAATTGGACGTTCCAGGACGGAAGCATCACTCTGCGAGACGACGATGTTTTGCGCTACTGGATTTACGTTCAGGCCAACGGAAGGCCATACACGAGGTCCGGCGACGAAGAAAGAACGCCGGGATCGAGTAATTATTTATAGCATCTTTTATACAAGATCATTCATATAGATCGGTATTTATATAACGGTACTTTAATGCTTGTTAACCATTATCGTAAATTCTTTGGTTAACAAACGGTACTTTTTCCTGTACATAAAAAAAATTGTCGTAAAATTATTATTCGGCTAATTTTTAGTCGTAATGTAAAATTGAGAGGATAAAAAGAACGCCGGGTTCGAGTAACTGATGTATATACGATATAGATTATTTATATAAATAGAAAAAAGCACCAGCGCATCCGGGCAACCCACGAAAACGGAAAAGTGACTCAGCTCCTTTCTGTCACTGTGTGACCCACAATAAACTACAAGAAATAACTAAAAACAAAATAAAAATCCAAAATGTCATAAATTTTGTAAATCTATGGAATTTCGCTCAAAATTCAACCTTACACCTGTTTAATCTCTGACTACTTGTGGACTGAATTCTAAGGCGATATATTAAAAATTACGACCGCGAGCGTGTCAACAAGATACGATATACTGACATTTCGCGGAAATCACTTGTCTCGACTGTTTAAACTGTTTTCGGTATGGGGAGGGTAATCACGAAAAAAAAATTTCCACGAAAACAAAGCTAGCTTTGCCGTGGAAGTAAAACGAAAAAAAGATCCCAACATATGCAAAATGTATCGATATGCATAACAATCAATAGATATATCAATATATCCACAATATTTCAAAATACTCCAATGAAACGTTTCTCAAATATTTCAGAAACGTCCGAAATATTTCTGAGACATAGTCATAAAATGTTTCAAATATTTTTAATTTCATATTTCACCGAAATATTTCTAAGATTGTTTCCGCGTTTACGCGGGTTTGTATATGCAAATTGGACTGGTGATGCAATCTATTATATTTCGCTGATATGTTAAAAAAAAGCATTTCGAAAAAATTACAAAGTGAGATTCATGAGCTGACAAAAAAAAATTCAAAATAGTTTTAAAATGGTTCACTAATATTTTTTTATATTCCTATTTTCAATATTTCAAAAAAAAAATTTTGATACCTTCGAAGAATATTTCCGCGCTATATATATATATGGATATATATATATATATATATATATATAAAAGTACATTAATACAGTCAAAACCCCGATAAGGGCAATTTAATATTTGTTGACTATTGTCGTAAATTTTTTAGTCAATTAGTCAACAAATACTCCTTTTTCGTATACAAAAAAGTAGTCAAGATTATTCGTAAGAAAACGAAATTTTTTAAATATTTTTTTATATTACAGACAGACTCCAGAAAAGAGGAAATCCGACCTGCCTGGAAAGCAGCACTACGGTTCGTGGATCATCCTCCCCGTGCCGGGACCGTGTTGTGTTCGAGGAAAACTTCGACACCGACAGCACACTCTCCACGTCGAACAATTCAAAGTGGACGCGAGAAGTAAAAATGCCGAGGGATCCGGTAATAAAGCCACCATTTTTTTTTTGTCCCCAAAAATTTCGCACAATTTCCAAATATACTGAATACACATTAATCTCGAAGGACTACGAGTTCTGCGTTTATCGTGAATTGCGGAAGAACCTCCGTTTCGACGATGGAATTTTGCGAGTATCGCCTCTCATCCTGGATGACGAATACGGCGTTAATTCCACGCTGTTCGGAAGACTCGATCTCGGAGAGTGAGTAATCCAAGCATGATTCGTCATCATGATTTTCCATATTGAAAAATTCTTTGTACACCGATCGTCGATAAAAGAACCCGTTCCTTTGCGATCGAAGATTGTGCACCGGTTCGCAGTCGGCTGAGTGCAGCCGTAACGCGGTCGGCTACAACATTCTACCACCGGTCGTATCGGCGCGTCTGACCACCAAGGAGTCGTTCTACTTCCGGTACGGAAAGATCGAGATCCGCGCCAAGTTTCCCAAAGGCGATTGGCTCTATCCCGGTAAGATCGGAAACTATGTTATTTTTTTTTTACCGATCGAGCTTGAGACAGTTTTTTCTCGATTTTATTCTCGCAATTGAGCAAATTAATATTTTTTTCCGATTTTTTCTAAAATGACCACATGCCAAAAGCGCCTATTATTATTAAAGCGCACACTTCCCTCCCTTGTAACATAATATCCTTATTTTAACGAAGTTGGCAAAAAGTAACGAGGATATTCGAGGATTTTCACCTCGTGCTATTTCAACAAAATTTACTCTCGGTGAAAATCGCGCATTTCCCTCCCTTGTAGCATAATAGACTATATTTTCCGACTTTGCTAAAATCACCACATTCCTTGCGTGCAAAACGGGCGGAAAATCGCCTATTGTTGATCAACGATTGAAAAAAAAAGATAATTGTTGATCTTTTTTTTGAACGAATGGAGTTTTGAGTGCATGGAGTAATGAAGCAGTAATAGGGCGATAATGGTAATTGAATATGACGATTTTTGCAACGCAAGAAATGTGATTATTTTTTCCACGCACGCCTCTTGGTGGGTTTCACCGGAGAGTGGGTAGTTTTGTTGGGTTTGCTCTTTATGGGCGCGAGACCTTCGGGCCGACCATAGAATGACGGTTTCGTGCTCGATTCCTTGTACACCAACTGTAGCACAATATAAAATTTTTTTACCCCGATGAAGAACTCTGGCTGGAGCCGAAATATCGTTCGTACGGGCTCGATTATCTGAGCGGCCGGGTAATTCTGGGAATGGCCCGAGGAAACGAGCAACTATCCAAAACAGCGGGCTTGCAACTCGGCCCGTACGGCTCGGCCTCTCTCGAGTTTGGAGCGAGGAGCGGACCGAGGAACAATGTCCAAGATCGCAAAGTAACGACGGTCAAAAGATCCGGCTTGTGGACCGACGATTTTCACGTTTACACGACGATCTGGAACGCTGATGGTTTCCGTTTTCAAGTCGACGGCGAGGACGTGGGGGAGCTTCATCCGCCGCCCGAGAGCTGGCTGGACTCCGGCCGTTCTTCGGACAATACCGATCGCCGGAACGTTAATAAAATGGCTCCTTTCGACAACGAGGTACTCGGCCACGAGCCAAATAAACTTTCCTCTTCCGCTTTTCGGCGATGAAAATTCTTCTCTCGTTCCAGTTTTACATCGTCGTTGGTTTGGGCGTTGGTGGAATTCGCGTTTTCCCGGACGGGACTATGAGCGGACGAAATCCGAAGCCTTGGAGAAACGTCGAGGCCAAGGTCAGTTGCGTCTTCCCGCGTACCTGCATGAATAAATATATTTATTATTTTTTATTGTTGTTGATGTTTTTTTTTTTTTTTTTTTTTTTAATACGAACTTTTATCGTTCCAGGCGATGCTGAACTTCTGGCGAGCCAAGGATGAATGGTTCCCGAGCTGGACGGACAGAAAGGGTGTTATAAATTCACAGTTTCAAATTGACTACATCAGAGTCACGTCGATCTGATCAATAATCAATAAACGGTGGAAATTTGTTGTATTTTTCTTAGCGAGAAAAATTATTCAAACCTGCCCTTGGAACGCAGGCCTATATGTGTGTGTGCGTGGGTATTTGTGTATGTGTGTGTGTGTGACAAACTCGCATTGTGTAAAACGACTATAAGTCGAAAACGGTTTGAAATAGCGAGTTGAAATGTTGTACACCAGCAGAGTTACGTCTCTTCCTACGGTGCGATTTTCATGAGGATCGAGGTGGGATTCGAAATTTTACGCGATTTAAAATGTTTTTAAAAAAGGCTGTGGTAGCTTCGACTTTCGTAAATATTGAACTTCCGTCCTTAAACTGCATACAAATATAATACTATAATCAAAGACCTTTGGTACTGAAGTCGGCCGAAATCTATCCAAGCGATCAGATTTTATGGAATTTTCATTTTTTTTTCTTCAAATTACTAAAAATGTTGCAATTCGAGGTAAACACGAAGGTATCGAGCTGAAGTTTGACACCAGAACGAGCTAACACTGCAAAATGTTTGCTATATAATTTGGAGAAAATTGGATCTACCCGTTAGAATTTTATAAGATTTTGAAATTTTTTAAATTTTTGGAAATTTTGTTTTTTTTACTTCTGGCACGAGTTTCCAAATCAAACATCATGCCAAGGGTAAAAAGATTTGTAATTTAAAATCAGCAGTGAAAAACAGTTAAAAATAGCCTCAAAAATTGCGAATTACGCAACTATCAGTAAGCGTTATTTTCAACAATAAATATTGTGGTAACTTTTGACCGTTTAAATTTTACGAGATGTAGACATTTTTTCGATGTTACGAAAAAAAGGTACAAAGTAATTTGCACATGACCTCTTTTATTACAATTTCGCGTATAGCTTCCTCTGCGAGGAAGCCAAAATCGATCGGCAAACTTTTTTCCCACCGAGAAAGTTATGCGCAAAATTGTAATAAATGAGGAAGCCATGGGTAAATTTTTTAAACTTCCGTGCCGATCCATGGAACCGGTTTCGACGATCGACGAAGTAGAATGAGCAACGTTACAATGATTTATCGTCGTTTTTTTTTGTTTTCCTCCGCGAAGGCCTCAAGAATCGCGAAGGGGTTCTCGCGCGGCCGATAGTGTTCGTACACACATGGGATAGAGCTAGTCAGGCCGGTAAGCATCTCGAGTGAAAGAAGTCGTTCCTCCGAAGGCGCACGTTCGCCTTGACCGCCGAGAGACCTTGTCCTTGCAGGTCCAAATAAAATATTGAACTCGACGTTTCGTCACTCTCGCGTCTCGCGCTTTGTGGTTTGATCTCGAGGAAAAAAAAAAAAAAAAAAAAAAAAAAAAAAAAGTAAAACGGAGCACCGCACGCGTTTCGAAGCGAGAGTTAAACCAAACCGCAGTGTTATCCGTAACTTTGACGAGTCCGAATCTTTTTTCCCCCGATTCATTCAAAATCGAAGACGACAAAAAAAGTTAATCCAAGATTTAGGAAAAAGTTGATCCAACATTAAAAAAAAAGTTGATCCAAGATTAACAAAAAGTTAATCCAAGTTTTAACAAAAAGTTGATCCAAGTTTTAAAAAAAAGTTGATCCAAGTTTTTAAAAAAAGTTGATCCAAGATTAAAAAAATTTAATCCAGGATAAAAAAAAAGTTGATCCAAAATAAAAAAAAAAGTTGATCCAAAATAAAAAAAAAGTAAGATGAATCTGAACGAACGTATCGTCGGTGCAATATTCGTGGCGGTGATGGTCGTCGGCGTTCGAGCTCTCGTTCACGCATCCGAAGATACCCAACATCCGTTGCCGGGTAAGTCGAGCCATGGAATACGAATATTAATAGAGAATAATTCGAAATGTCGATTGACCCGCAGGAAACGATTACGTGCTACGAAGTTGCATGTCGAGCGTCGAGTTGACGAGACGCAACGTCGACGTTCCGAAGTCGAGGTTGCCCGCGGGGCCGAACGGTAGCCGGACTTCGACCTTGCCCGCGATAAGAACCCCGGTACGGCGTTATCCGGGAAAATCCGCTGGGACGAAAGCACGCGAGAGATCGCGACAACGGTCGGATCAACGAGTCCTTCGTCGAGAACGTCCTGCACGAGAGATGATCGCGGACACTCCTCTGACGACCCTGAACGTCGGGCGAAGAGGCCGGAAGAGCGGTCCTCAGATCTACGTGAAGAAAGAACTACTTCCGGAAGTCGATGGCTCGTTCGATGGACGAGCGGACGAGAAAAACGAGGCGCCGATTATCGTCATCGAATCCGCACGACGATTTCCTTCCGATCGCTAGACAATCGAATTTCCCTGTCGGATATGAAAAATAAATATGAAATATTAAGAACATAAAAAAAAAATATCGAACACGAGAAATAAATAATATTTCGGTGACGATGGACCAGCAATTTTAGGAGTTACAACACCAAGTCCGTTGGTGTTGTAACTCCGAAAAAAAAGCTGGACTTTGCAGAAAATTTTGATTGCCCCAAGATGATCGTACGTACAGTTTATTGGACAGCTCGTCCAATGCACACTGGATCAGAAATCGTCGAGCGATGCTAAAATTTCGATAGCACTGAAACTTCAACAGTGTAGCAACAGAACGAGTAAAACAAGGCGCCGATTATCGTGATCGAATCTGCATGACGATTTCCTTCAAGTCGCTAGGCAATCGAATGTCGCTGTCGAATATGGAAAATATTATATATAATATGGAGAATATGGAATATTTTAAAGGACTCAGAATATGAGAAATAAATAATTATGTATTGGCGACGATGGACCAGCAATTTTTCGTTCAATTTATCAATAAACAAAATATCGTGCAGAAAATTCTCATTGCCTCAAAATCGTATGTACAGTTTATTGGATGAGCTTACACGCATCCTATATCCAAAATTGTTGAACGACGCTAACATTTCAACCGGTGTCTGGTTCATTTGCTAGGTACGCTGGCCGATTTCTAATGAGATAAATGAGTTTTAAAATGAGATAAATGAGTTGTAATATGAGAAATAAATAACTATGTTTCAGTGACGATGAACCGGATTTTTCCCCGATTTCTCAATAAGCGAAATATCTGTGAACTAGCCCGTTGGTGTTTTACCTTGACTAAAAAGGCTGGACTGAAAATTCTCATCGTCTCAAGATCGTATGTACAGTTTTTATTGGACGAGCTTACATGAATCCTATTTCCAAAATCGTTGAGCGGTCGCTAAAATTTCGACAACCGGCGTGTAGTTTATTTTCTAGCCGATTCGGGTATCCTCTGAATTTCCACCTGTGACAAATACAAAACAAATTATCGAAAACACATCACCCAAAACGTTAACGATAGGTTTATCATTCGAGACTAAATTCAATGAATTTGGAGACCTTGGTGGTTTTCATAGCCACGCCCTCCGGCAAGTTTCTCTGAATGTACTCAAGAAAAGTGTCCGCTGTCGATCCGGTAAGACGAAGGAAATCCAGGTAACGAAAGTACGTTCTAGTTTCGTACTGGACTCTGTGCTTCTTGTGAACGTGAATCGACTTCAGGACGGTCAAGCGCTCGTGCACGGCGGCCGGAAGCGAGGTGCTGAAAGAATCCAAATATTAAAAATTTGCTCGATTTTTCCATTACTTTTTTTGCTTGGATAAAAAATAATTTAGAACTCACTTTCTACCCACGGTGATGCCCAAATGCTCTGCGGCCAGAGTGGCGAATTTTCCGTAACTCTCCATCACGGCTGGTTCGTTGCCGCGCAATTCTATTTCGATTTTCTTGTACAGCCTGTCCGGAACGCCCTGCTAGAAAACGCAAGAACACAAGTGAGCAAAATATCGAACTCGAAATTTTTTTTTTTTTTTGTGTATTGTGATTATCATTAAACTTTATGGAAAGGAAGTGCAACACTTATAAAATCTGCATCTCGTTAACTGAATGAAAGTTTTCTTTTTTATTTTTCTTCTTAATTTCATTTTGTTTCATATAGACCTGATGTTGTTTTTACCAAAAAATGCTAGTCGGTATTATGTATTATATACAGTATTGTATATTGAAAATTTTGTCTTGTCTTTTCGGTTCATAACTTTTGAGATCTGAGTAAAGTTACTCCGAACTACTCTGTCGATAAAATAAAAATTAAATTAAATTAAAAATGTGTTTTTTGATTCGTACACATCGAGCCGGTCGTTCTATTTTTGCGGCTGCAGCCGACTCCCCCCTGTGTTTTAGTCACCAGTAATGTTCACTTTGAAACAAGCCAAAATTCATGGGGGAAAAAAAAAATTGAAGGACATTGTGTGAAATTCAAGGACGTTTCAGGAGTTTTTCGAGGACAGGCGAAATTTCAAGGACAATCCAAGGATCGCCGAGACACCATGAAACATCGCGGGTCGAAAAAATGTCGCCCGAAAGATAAAGTTACCGTTTCGGTTGGATGTTGGACATCGGCGGTGGCGGCGACGACGGATAATCGTCTGCGAGGCAACGGATTGTCGCGGAACGCTTTCGATGCTGAATTTCTCAACTGCAGATATGCCTGTTGATAAAAAAAAATGTTAAGTAAACAAATTACTGCAGTCGAATTCACCGTAAGACCGGTTAACGACGAATCTTCGTGCTCGTACTTTGGATAAAAACATCGTGACTGAAACACCGAACGACACTGTCGAGACTTTCTTTCAGGTTTCGAGATTACGCTGAATTTTTCGTGTTTTACCGATTGAACCGTGTAACAACAATAATTAAATGTACTGCACTGTGATGTTGCCGCTGCAGGTTAGTTTATAGGAGGTTAGAGGAGGAGCATCAGCTGTGGCTGCCTCGTGAGTGGGCTTTTACTTTCACCTGTTGTTAGCGACGCTTCCTACGTTACCGGCCGCGCTGTACGACTAGCGACGATTGGGAGAGAGTGGGGGGTGTTTCTTTTACTTGGAGTTTCGTTTCTGTTCTAAGTAACACCTGCAAATATGGCAAGAAGAAAATCAATAATAGTAACAATAATTTAAGGAAAAAAGTTGCCCTGAATGGTATGAAATGTATATTTAACAAAAAAAAAAAATAATAATAATAAAGTGGGCTTTTACTTTCTCCGGTTTCTAGCAACGTTCCCTACATTATCGACAGCGCTGTCCTACTGGCGACGATTAGGGGAGAGTGGGGGGGGGGTCTTTTACCTAGAGTGTCTTCTCTGTCCTAAGTAGCATCTGCAAATATGGCAAGAAAACAACTAATCATAATTTAAAAAAGGAGCCCTGAAAAGTATAACATGTATAATTAACGAAAAAAATAAAATAAAGCCATACATACAAATTGTTTTTATAAAGAATGAAAAAATAGCTCAGGCTGTTGCCTGTTGAGAGCATGTGCAATACCGCGATTGGTAATAAAAACTGTAATCAACTTATCTGACGGATTATGGCATGTACGGTCAAAAGAAAAGTCTCACCGACAGCCGAGATGATATTCGCCTTCAATGAGACTTTTCTTTTGACCGTACATACGAGAACCCATGAGAAAAGTTGATTACAGTTTTTGATACCGACTGAGCCTGGGATGGACGGGGGGAGGGACGTGTTCATATGGTGTTAGACCATGTGAAATACAGCGGCCGGTAATAAAAACTGTGATCAACTTTTCTAAATCAGTCGAGTATTCGCAGTGCGAAGAAAAGTCTCATCGGAAGCTGACGTCTCGACAACGAGGACTGTGCCGGTCGGTGCAGCAGATTCACCGTAAAAATAAACTCGAGAGTCGTCTCTCAAGCAATATGCAGAATGGAAATAGGAAGAAGAAGAAGAAGAAGATCGTATTCCGGAGTTCGACTGCGGACGTCCGGCGAGACGGACGTCGCTTAAGTTACGGTTTACGATGTTGCAATTTCCGAGAGATCGCAGGCGGATTGGTACAATCGACAGCATTTCGACTACAAATACAGCAGATCCGTTTGTGCCTGAAATCCACCACTGAAAAATGGCATATTCGACCGAACGCAGCGCCACCGCCTCGAGCTCGGGTTGTTTTGCGGTCGATTTGTTGAAAATCGACCGCAATTACAAGATCATCTACCTCTAACTTTTCCGGTGATTTCGAAAAAATCCGATCGAACAGTCGGATTTCGTCGAAGTTTGCGGTCAATTTGTTCAAAATCGACCGCATCCCGAAGGTCCTCGGCCAATCGAATTTGTAGTTATTTTTCGGTCGGAACAGTCAAATATGATCTCTTTGCCACGAATACGGGGTATAACCAGCAGTTTTTTTCGAGACGATAGCGCTACAATCCGTCGGTTGTGCAATCATTTTGTGATTGATTTTAGGCACTATCAGACCAGTGGTATTTGCGGTCGAACGATCGTCGAAACGACAGTCGCGGGTACCGAGCGAGCTCGGTCGCTACTACGGCGGGATGCTGAGCGCTTATTATCAACGTTTCGCCATAGCGTAAAGCATTGTACTAAGTTGGCAATAGGAGTTCAGGATTCGGGCCCTGACGGCAGTGCCATCATGCTTTCCAACTGATTAATTTCTCCAATTTCATCAACCACATCAACTGCACTACGTTCGATCCTTATTCTATTTTTCATCGTCACAACGCAATAAATGGACCGTAGTATATGTGCCTACATTCACGGTCACAGTTTTCGTCGAGTTGTCTTCGTGTCGACTTTTTCTGTGTCCACCTGACATACTGCCAGATGGACGACATAAATTGCCGACGCTTGGAAATTAATACGAGCGGGTCGACAATGCAGATACCGTCTTTTCAAAAGTAAGAATCGAAAGACTCTCGTAAGCTCGCGAGCCGCCGCAACTTTCAAGTGATATTATAAACCATGCGTAAATAAAAGTTTACTCGACCCTGGAACGGACCGATTAAGCTTGCACGAGAAACAGCGTTTCTCAGAATCAGCACACATACGAGTATGCTGAGTGGACGTACGAATATGCATCTCAGATTTGTAGTTAAATGAATTAATCGACATTGTACGTCAGCCTGTTCCGACAGCTTCGATCACGAAGCTCTGGTGCTCTGTGCAAAGTGTCGGGGAGACCGGCGCTCGATGAAACATGGACGAAAAACGTCATCACCGCAGTGAATCAATAGGAGATTGGCTGAGCAAGTACGGACTGGGGTCCGACCTACCATGGCATCAACCGTGATGTCTAAAAATGCCATACTCGCCGCCACGAATCTCTGATTATAATAACTGTTAAATATCTTACCATCGTTACCGCCATCGTTCCGTCTCCGAGCCGTCATTTTTCTATCTGGGCGGCTGTTATGACTAGTGTAATTCCTCTTGCTGAGTTGATCCTTGATTTGCAGTATTTCGGAAGAGAGGAATGAAAATGAAAGGAAAAATATATATATGTATATAGTTCGGTCCGGTGGGAGCACGACGGTTCGTACCTTTGGTTGTTGTTTCGATTTAGGTGTATTCTGCAACGTTATAGAAACGTAAGTTTCAAACTGATGCATCGGTCGAATGATACTGAGACAAAGTTCCTTTCGCACATTGTCGGGTTCGGAGGGTCAGTACGGCGCCAGCCGGGGTAGCCGTAGGGAACGAATACAGTGGGAATGAGTGAAGCACTCATGAAATATGCAAGTTAAACTCAGGCGTTGCGCGGGAGTGTTGAATATGATATGAATCGTAATTACAGCCGCGTCAGTCATCGCACCTCGGTCGATACATACGTATTACAGGAAAATTACAGCATTCATCGTCACTGTCAGTCAACAAACTGGGGGCAGAATTCTTACTTGCTGTATCCACACTTTGCAAGATAGCTGAGGTGAATCCGATAATGATGTCCGGAGAGGTTCCTCAATGACCTACACGAACTCGGGAGTGAAATAGCGAAATAAGTTTATCATACCTCCGAGACGTAACGATGACTTTCTTCAATCGGACTTACCACGCGTTCATCAAGTATCACATGTCCCGAATAGGCGTTTGGCCGGAATTGCCAAAATTCGTGAAAATTATCGTGCCAGTTATCATTTCCATTATGGCATCGACGATCATCGCACCTCAGGTAACAGGTCCTATTGCACTATCAATTCGGTTTTTTTACGTTCATTATTTAATTTATCACATTCAATATAGCTTATTCGATTGTACAACGTTTGGGGCAATGGAGAGTCCATTGTAGCCATCATGCCAATATTACTGAGTTCATTCATAATTCTTACAGCGGCATTTAATTGCATGCTACAGACTGACGAGGTATGCTCCGGATACATAAAAGTTCGACGAGTATTGCAACTACGATCCGAGATTTTTCAGATAAAAGTTATGCTCGAGGAGATGGAATTTCAGTGGAAAATGATTAAGAATACATCAGCAGTAATCGTTCTTGATAAGTACGCAGAACGTGGATGCTTCCTTACAAAACTTTACGCGGGTAAGTGATAAATTAAATTTTTTTATGGACGATAAAAGCCCATATACTGAAGCTGATATTTGTGTATAATTCCCCAGTGTATGTAAACATTGCGCTAGCCCTCTACTTCGTCGTACTGATATCACCCGTAATACTGGACTTTGTTCATCCCCTCAATGATACACGTCCGAAGTTTTATTTTTATGAAGCTGAGTACGGTGTAGATCCGGATGAATACTATTGGTTTATACTCGCTCATGGTTACACTGTGGCGGTGGTGGCACTCAATGTGACCGTTACCACTGAAACAATCTACATCTTGCTGGTCGAGCATGCCTGTGCGCTTTTCGAAGTCGTTGGGTGAGTGTACACTAAGGCCTCGATTTGTGCGGCCTCGGTTTCCGTAACAGTCCCCACCACGGAGCGAATATCGATCGACGCAGTAAGCTGTTTGCCACGCTCGACAGTTAGTATGGGCGGGGCACGCACAGCCTCGATTTTCGTGCGTGCCAGCGGGAGATCGTTCCCGCCGCTGTGAATGAAATCGAGGCCCTAGTATACTTGTGCCTAGAGTAAAATTTGTAGCCCGGACCGGGACCGGTGCGTTGGATGACCCTTTCTGACAGGTGCCCTTAAAAATGGAAACTACGAATGGACCTCTTATAACTTATGAACTCGGGACAAGTGACCTCTCTTAACTTATATTTCCCCTTAAACTCCCCTGATAGACAAGCGGCACAAAAAGTAGCGGTTGGCGCAATAATTGCGTCATGTGCCGCACATGTCGCCAATATCGCGTGAATATTGCTACTTTTCGTGGCGCTTGTCTATCAGGGTCAAGTACATTACTAATCGAGCACGGTCGATCATTCACAAGATGACGTATCCGGTGGAGATAATGAGTGTCCATGCGCGCGGCGAGGGTGGGGATAACTTTGGGAAGACAGTTATAAAAGTTTTCGGATGTCCATCCTATAATTAAAGAGAGGTTCACAAGTTATGGGGGTATAAGTTAACAGAGATTCTACTACATTTCGTTTCTGATCCGTGCACTTATCGTTACTATTACACTCTTCGCGGTTCTTGACCAACACGGAGTTACTCCAGAGGCCCAGGTGAATTTATACCCTTAAATCGTAGGAGTCTAGTTAAATTGAAATGAAGAACGAGACCCTACACTTTGTTGACCCTGTTCGTCGGACTGAGGGTTGATGTAATTTGAGCATTAATCGAGGAAGCGTAGCTATAGGATTGCTTACACAGATTCAACTTGAAGCTGGCTACAGTTGAATACACGGCAAATAAGAGAAATACCGCTACTACCCGGTATGACGACAATTATCAACAAATCTGTGACTGCATGGTTATTCACAAGGAGGCGATAAGGTTGGCAGGATACATGAGTGCTCATGCATGCTTAAGCTGTGAGGGTTTCACGAGAGTTTTCTTTTTTATTTCCGAAAATCGGCCCATTTTTCCGTAACGCAGATTTGCGAGTCGGCTGGAGAACTTTTATTTCATGTCATGGATAGTGGTGATGGGTATTACTGCAATTCTTGTAAGCGTGACAGCCGTTCAGGTAAGTTAAAACTATTGAACTTTGGGATACTAATTTCATTGTAGAAGAAAAAACACATATAAATTATGATTGACGAATGTTTTTGATTTCAGATGCTGATTAATATTGAAAATCTTGATATGCTTTTGCGAATAACGAACTTCACCCTTGGTCAGATATTACATCTTTATTTAAACAGCATAGCCGCACAGCAATTGATCGATAGCAGTCTGAAAATTCACACATCTGTGTGCGTAAAATTGAGTCATTTGCAACAAAAGCATGATAATTGGTTCTTGCTGATTACTCTGTGGTTGTAATTTGGATGTTGATACTCTATAGTTGTAATTTGGACTGGTACGATATGTCAGCGAAAGCACGGAAGCTCTTGATACCTATTTTAATAAGAAGCAGCAAGCCTTGTCTTCTTACCGCCGGAAAAGTCTACATTTTGTCGGTGCAAAGTTTTGGCCTGGTATGATATCGTTACGTTTCGATGGTAACCCTCGATGTGTCGCAACAATCGTTAGTACAATCGACACTGTGATTGTAATATGAAACTATTTTTCAAGGCAATGCGGACAGCGGGATCGTACTTCATGATATTCGCCGCACTACTTTGATCGTCTGCTCACAGAGGACGTTGGACATGGTGGTCGCGGTCAGGGATAACCAGGAAAACCGGGAAAAGTCAGGGAGAAAAATCTTGGTCTGGGAATCAGGGAAAAGTCAGGGAATTCCAAAATTGGTCAGGGAAAAAGTAAATTGTCGCCGAACCTTCTATAAATAAATAAGAACTAAGTAAAAGGGAGCCTAAAAAAAATGGGAACATTTTGAAAAAAAAAATTGAATTAAATGTTAATATAATATTTAGGCATTTTCATTTGCATCATTGATTTTTTTTGATTATAAGACGTTAAAATTTTGGTCAGGGAAAAACGCTGTTGTAAATAGTACTGCCGGCGAAATACCGGTCGTTCGTTGAGTTTTGAGTTTCGATGAATTCGCGACCGGGCATTATTGACTAGTGGCTCAAGAGAACTCGCAAAGCCCGGCTGGCGATTGTATATTCTAATAAGCGTAAAATTGCATTAATTCGCGAGCATGCTTATTTTTATCGTTAGAAATGTAACGCGAATGCCTGGAAGCGCATCGTAAAACTGTATTGGACGGCCAGCCGTTTGCAATTGAAACGACGTGTAGTCGTTTAGCTCCCCCGGCTACGGGAATTAAGACGTGAATTCCTTGTTGGTCGTCTCGTACTGATTAATTTACGATTTGAGTGAAGTCAGAGCTTCCTCCGACAGCGAGTGAAGATATCGTCGGCTCAGATTGATCGCTACCATTATGCAGCACAACAGCAATGGTCCGAATATCGCCCCTTCCACTTCCAAACAGAATATACCACCGGCTATCGACAAGCCAGTGAGATAGGGACGTCCACCACTGAAAACAAAACAAAAAAATTGTGAAATTGAAAAAAAAATATTTGAAAAAATCTTCGATCATTTAATTGAAAGTCAATTTGTCTCGTCAACCGTTCAAGTACGGGCCACATTTTGCCGAGAGCAAACTACCATGCCTGCTTTAAAGAACAAAAACGATACGGATGTTCGTTATAAATTTTCTTTTGCGTTATCAAAAAAAATTACACTTCAAGGTACGTCTGCGAATTTTTACCACTTTTTTTTAGCGCATTAACTTGTTTTTCGAATCGTTTGAAAGTTGCGTCTCGGCAAAATCTAGGTGTATTCCGCAACATTATAGAAACGTAAGTTTCAAACTGATGCATCGGTCGAATGAAACTGAGACAAAGTTCCTTTCGCACATTGTCGGGTTCGGAGGGTCAGTACGGCGCCAGCCGGGGTAGCCGTAGGGAACGAATACAGTGGGAATGAGTGAAGCACTCATGAAATATGCAAGTTAAACTCAGGCGTTGCGCGGGAGTGTTGAATATGATATGAATCGTAATAACAGCCGCGTCAGTCATCGCACCTCGGTCGATACATACGTATTACAGGAAAATTACAACTGTCATTCATCGTCACTGTCGGTCAAGAAACTGGGGGCAGAATTTTAACTTGCTGTATCCACACTTTTTAAGATAGCTGAGGTGAATCCGATAATGATATCCCGGGAGGTTTTCCTCAATGACCCAAACGAACTCGGGAGTGAAATAGCGAAGAAAGTTTATCATACCACCGAGACGTAACGATGACTTTCTTCAATCGGACTTACCACGCGTCCATCAAGTCTCACATGTCCCGAATAGGCGTTTGGCCGGAATTGCCAAAATTCGTGAAAATTATCGTGCCACTTATCATTTCCATTGGGGCATCGACGATGATCGCACCTCAGGTAACAGGCCCTATTGCACTATCAATTCGGTTTTTTTTACGTTCATTTTTTTAATTTATCACATTCAATATAGCTTATTCGATTGTACAACGTTTGGGGCGATGGAGAGTCCATTGTAGCCATCATGCCAATATTACTGAGTACATTCATAATTCTTACAGCGGCATTTAATTGCATGCTACAGACTGACGAGGTATGCTCCGGATACATAAAAGTTCGACGAGTATTGCAACTACGATCCGAGATTTTTCAGATAAAAGTTATGCTCGAGGAGATGGAATTTCAGTGGAAAATGATTAAGAATACATCAGCAGTAATCGTTCTTGATAAGTTCGCCGAACGTGGATGCTTCCTCACAAAACTTTACGCGGGTAAGTGATAAGTTAAATTGTTTTATGGACGACAAAAGCCGATATACTGAAGCTGATATTTGCGTATAATTCCCCAGTGTATGTAAACATTGCGCTAGCCCTCTACTTCGTCGTATTGATATCACCCGTAATACTGGACTTTGTTAATCCCCTCAATGATACACGTCCGAAGTTTTATTTTTATGAAGCTGAGTACGGTGTAGATCCGGATGAATACTATTGGTTTATACTCGCTCATGGTTACACTGCGGCGGTAGTGGGAATCAATATGACCGTTACTACTGAAACAATCTACATCTTGCTGGTCGAGCATGCCTGTGCGCTTTTCGAAGTCGTTGGGTGAGTGTACACTAGGGCCTCGATTTGTGCGGCCTCGGTTTCCGTAACAGTCCCCACCACCGAGCGAATATCGATCGACGCAGTAAGCTATTTGCCACGCTCGACAGTTAGTATGGGCGGGGCATGCACAGCCTCGATTTTCGTGCGTGCCAGCGGGAGATCGTTCCCGCCGCTGTGAATGAAATCGAGGCCCTAGTGTACTTGTGCCTAGAGTAAAATTTATAGCTCGGGACCGGTGCGTTGGATGACCCTTTCCGACAGGTACCCTTAAAAATGGAAACTACGAATGGACCTTATAACTTATGAACGAATGGACTCTTATAACTTATGAACTTGGGACAAGTGACCTCTCTTAATTTATATTTCTCCTTAAACTCAAGTACATTACCAATCGAGCACGGTCGATCATTCACAAGATGACGTAACCGGTGGAGATAATGAGTGTCCATGCGCGCGGCGAGGGTAGGGATAATTTTGGGGAGACAGTTATAAAAGTTTTCGGATGTACATTCTATATTTAAAGAGAGGTTCAGAAGTTGTGGGGGTATAAGTTAACAGAGATTCCACTACATTTCGTCTTTGATCCGTGCACTTATCGTTACTATTACACTCTTCGCGGTTCTTGACCAACACGGAGTTACTCCAGCGGCCAAGTTGAATTTATACCCTTAAATCGTAGGAGTCTAGATAAATTGAAATGAAGAAAGTGACCCTACACTTCGTTGACCCTGTTCGTCGGACTGAGGGTTGATGTAATTTGAGCATTAATCGAGGAAGCGTAGCTATAGGATTGCTTACACAGATTCAACTTGAAGCTTGCTACAGTTGAATACGCGGCAAATAAGAGAAGTACCGCTACTACCCGGTATTGCAACAATTATCAACAAATCTGTGACTGCATGGTTGTTCACAAGGAGGCGATAAGGTTAGTGGGATACATAAGTGCTCATGCATGCTTAAGCTGTGAGGGTTTCACGAGAGTTTTTTTTTTTTAATTCCGAAAATCGGCCCATTTTTCTGTAACGCAGATTTGCGAGTCGGCTGGAGAACTTTTATTCCATATCGTGGATAGTGGTGATTGGCTTAACTGCGATTCTTGTAAGCGTGACAGGCGTTCAGGTAAGTAAAAACTATTGAACTTTGGGATACTTATTTCATTGTAGAAGAAAAAACACATATAAATTATGATTGACGAATGTTTTTGATTTCAGATGCTGATTAATATTGAAAATCTTGATATGCTTTTGCGAATAACGAACTTCACTCTTGGTCAGATATTCCATCTTTATTTGAACAGCATAGCCGCACAGCAATTGATCGATAGCAGTCTGAAAATTCACACATCTGTGTGCGTAAAAATGAGTAATTTGCAACAAAAGCATGCTAATTCGTTCTTGCTGTTTACTCCGTAGTTGTAATTTGGATGTTGATACTCTGTAGTTGTAATTTGGACTGGTACGATATGTCAGCGAAAGAACGGAAGCTCTTGATACCTATTTTAATAAGAAGCAGCAAGCCTTGTCTTCTTACCGCCGGAAAAGTCTACATTTTGTCGGTGGAAAGTTTTGGCCTGGTATGATATCGTTACGTTACGATGGTAACCATCGATGTATCGCAACAATCGTTAGTACAATCGACACTGTGATTGTAATATGAAACTATTTTTCAAGGCAATGCGGACAGCGGGATCGTACTTCATGATATTCGCCGCACAGCTTTGATCGTCTGCTCATAGAGGACGTTTGACATGGTGGCCGCGGTCAGGGAAAATCGGGAAAACCGGGAAAAGTCAGGGCAAAAAATCTTAGTCAGGTAATCAGAAAAAAGTCAGGGAATTCCAAAATTAGTCAGGGAAAAAGTGAATTGTCGCCGATCCTGCTGTAAATAAATAAGAACTAAATAAAAGGGAGCCTAAAAAAATGGGACCATTTTGAAAAAAAAATTGAATTAAATGTTAATATAATAATTAGGCATTTTCATTTGCATCATTAATTTCTTTGATTATAAGACGTTAAAAGTTAGGTCAGGGAAAATTTTTAATTGGTCACTGAAAAGTCAAGAAATTTTTTTCCGGGAAAAAAACGGCTACCGAGTTGGATCTCGGCGGCGAATACATTTTATTTTATTTTTTTGTAACTCATCCATGAAAAGTGCTACTTTATGTGGGGGCCGGGCGCGACATAAAGTGGTGTTTTTCAAGAAGGAGTATTTATGTAACTTCAAGAAGTTACATAAATACTCGAAGTGTGTTGTAATGAGTATTTACGACCAGCAACATAACCTGGCACCTTTCATGCATTCGTCACAAAAAGTAGTATGCGATACTTGTACGTAAAATCGGACTCCCGACGGCGGTTGTGAAATGGCCGCAGTCGCTTTTTCTCGCGCTACAACAGCACTCGGCTTCGCCTCGTGCCGTTGTAGCGCTCGATCCGGCTCGTGCAGCCACTTCCCAACCTTCGCCGAAAGTCCGCTTTTACGCACTAGTATCGCAATAGTACATTTCGATACGAGGGCGAAAAAACTTTTTCTGACGAGTGTGAATTTGCAATCACACGACTTCAGAAAACGTTTTTCGCACGAGTTTCGAACAAAATTTTATTTCACAGGGTGCGAAAATGGGGCGCACGCTTCGCTCGCGAAGCGTGCGAAAAAACCGCCATTTTCCCACCGAGTGACATAACGTACTATTAGAGTAGGTCTGGACGTACCGCGATGGTTAACTTTTTTTTTTCGATATCTTCCCTACGAAACTTGTATTTTTCACTATGCTGTATTTTGTAACATCTCTTATGTTCGCTGGCGTTACAATTGACACACCAGTTTCATAGTGGAAAGTAAGTTTCGTAATGCATGTAAATTTCGATTCCAATCATGACGCCGAGAACTGCAAAAGTTACACCGAGTATCGTGTAAATCCAGTACGTCATCTTTACTCGCCGCTCCAGTCGTTCACGAGTTTCGAACTACACTCTCCTCGGATTTGTCCATCGTTCTTTTCGCCGTTCTACGAATTGACAAATAAAATCGTAAACAACGACGTTGACGCGGTGCGATTTTATTAAAAGTTATATAGCGTGTGCCACGTTAGAAAAATTACATTATTAAAAGTTTACATTAATCTGCGAGATCCGCGAGGTCATGGTTACTCCAACATTTTTTTCTTTTCATTATAAATTATATTTCATAAATCCATCTTAATATTCTTTGACAGTTTAACAGAGGATAATAAATATCTGACGGTTGAGTTGAACATCGCCGCCACTTCGAGGGCTCGATTACGCGCGTATCTTCATTCTATAGTGTCCGTACGTATAAATATTTTTTTCGGACTTAAGCAGTTTTTTCGCCAGTAAAAAACGCTGTTGTAAATAGTGTTGCCGGCGAAATACCGGTCGTTCGTTGAGTTTTGAGTTTCGATGAATTCGCGACCGGGCGTTATTGACTAGTGGCTCAAAAGAACTCGCAAAGCCCGGCTGGCGATTGTATATTCTAATAAGCGTAAAATTGCATTAATTCGCGAGCATGCTTATTTTTATCGTTAGAAATGTAACGCGAATGCCTGGAAGCGCATCGTAAAACTGTATTGGACGGCCAGCCGTTTGCAATTGAAACGACGTTTAGTCGTTTAGCTCCCCCGGCTACGGGAATTAAGACGTGAATTCCTTGTTGGTCGTCTCGTACTGATTAATTTGCGATTTCAGTGAATTCAGAGCTTCCTCCGACGGCGAGTGAAGATATCGTCGGCTCAGATTTATCGCCACCATTATGCAGCACAACAGCAATGGTCCGAATATCGCCCCTTCCACTCCCAAACAGAATATACCACCGGCTATCGACAAGCCAGTGAGATAGGGATGTCCACCACTGAAAACAAAACAAACAAAATTGTGAAATTGAAAGAAATCTTCGATTATGTAATTGAGACTCAATTTGCTCTTGTAAACCATTTGAGTACGGGGCACATTTTTTGCCGAGAGCAAACGACCTTCTTTTAAGAACAAAAACGACACGGACGTTCGTTAGAAATTTTCTTTCGCGTTATCACAAAAAAACAACACTTCAAGGTACGTCTGCGAATTTTTACAATTTTTTTTTTTTAACGCATCAACTTGTTATTCGAATCGTACGAAGGTTGCGTCTCGGCAAAATCTAGGTCCTCGTTAAGGGGATGCTGGATCCGTTTTTAACTCATTACTTAGCTTTTTTTACCGACGGAACAGGCCGATTTCTTAGTTTCAATTTAGAATTTTTAATATGCTGCACATATGCTTGGAATCGTGCAGGACTATAATATTGACATGAACGTTTCGGCTTCCGGTCGAATTAACAACGTACAAGGAATTAAGAAAATTTAATATTACACTTTACGATAAAGCATGAACCTAGTTTACGTTATTAATTGACCCACCAGTCAGCAGCGCATGCAATGTAGTGTACGATACGATGTGGAGCCACTATCGTACACTATATGCATGCGCTTATTATCGGCTCTGATCACTTGTCACAAATGAACAGTAAACGTAAACGTAGACCACACTTTATATGGATTTCTTTTGCGTAACGACTTTGTAACGATTTTGAAATATTCAGGAAACTTCACAGAATCGGTGTGCACTCTCGTTTTACGTATGTGAGTTCGAGAATATTTTATATCCAACAAAATAGATGCTGTTAATATTTTGAGCGGCGATATTGGCTTTCGCGACAATCTGTAATATTCGATTCTCTTCATTTCTTGGACGCTTTCAACCGAAATTCAAGTGCACGTCGAGGCGCTTATGGCTAAGTGTTACATTCCTGTAAAATTTGAAGTCTATGCATAGCATATTAATGATGTAAAGTCGATTCTATGAGATCGTCTCGTTCCGTCGGTAAAACAGAAAGGTCCAGCAGCTCCTTAAACAAGGATCCTGTACGTGGAGCGGTCAAGCGTACCCCTTGATCTCCTTGTAAAAGTCCGTGACGACGACGTTGTAAGGAAGAAAATGGAAGACGAAGAATAGTATGGCGATCATTGGTCCTTGTGTGAACCAGAGTTCGAGCGCAGCCGGAATGCAAGCGAAGTAGGCATCGAGAAAAGGCACCGCTCCGAGGATCGCGGCGAACACAGCCGGAAGATAGACGATCTTTACTTGGAAGAGATTGTGTATCAGCCACGTCCACATCCCGAAGAACGAGGCGAGCTTGAATGTAGCCGAGAACACGCCGATTATCGCTTCCTGCAACGCCACCGCGAATCTACAACAAACGACGTTCGAGAAAGATAAACACTCGAAGGGAATTACACTTTAGCTGTGATAATTTGGCAAACATACCCTGAGGCATCGCGCGTGCTACACAATATCGAGAAAAAAAAAATTAATCGTTTAGATCGTTGGGACGAACTCGTTGCATGTAAGGGTAGGTGAGAGACTCCGTACGTACTTGTAACAGCGGATGGGACTAAACGCCGTCATCAGTTCGATCGGTTTGTACGCTTTGCCGCTGGAATTCAGGAGGTAGAAGAGCGTCGTGAAGAAGACAACCTGCGAGATGAAAAGTAATTATCGGTTGCGCTCCTCGATGTTCGGGACATATTGGTGTTTGAGTTATAGAATATTCATGGATTTATAGAATAGTTAGGTCCATTCTAATACAGCGTTCGCGACTATAGGCTGTGTATGATTGAAAGCGTTTCACTTTGTTTCTGGTAACGGACTTGCACACTGCGAAATTTTCATATACGTATGTACCCTAGCAAGTTGATGGACCGCAAACGGACCGAAAAACGGACACGTCCGTTGGGGAACAAAACGGACCGTAAAAAACGACAAAACGGACTGTATATTTTTTGTTGGCATTTGGTCTTTTTTCTGTCGCGGAAACCGAAAACGGATCGAACGTTTTTTTTTTTTCGAAAAATTTGCTTTGGTCCGTTTTCGGTTCCCGCAACCGAAAAAGGACCAAGATCGTATTTTTATTCTGTCCTTTAATTAAAAACAGAATTAAAAGAAAAACAACAAAAAAATTTTTAAACTTAGCCAAAAATTTTGATAAAAAACGTTGGGTCCTTTCTCGGTTTCCGCAACCAAAAAAGGATCAATCCAAACGTATAGTCCGGTTTACCGTTTTTGTGGTCCGTTTCGTTCCCCAACGGACGTGTCCGTTTTTCGGTCCGTTTTTTTAGTTTTTTTCCCGAAAAGCAGCCGTCCGTGAACTTGCTAGGGTACTTTACAAAAGGGATTATTGTATAGAATAAATAAATGATATTACCGTGCTCAGAGTAAAGTTGAGCACTGCAGATCCGCTCATTAGGACAACGTAAAGCAGTTCCGTCAGGACGCTCACTATAACGGACATATTTCCCTTGACGATACTCCAGATCGAATCGAGCACCGACATCAGTATGCCGACATTCTCTTTGGCAAAGTTTTGTATAGCTGCTATGTTGAACCATTCTGAAAAGATACGAACAATTGCAGACATTTTTTCGATCGGATAATTGTGGTTGTTTTAAATGGACACTCACGCGTTGGCATTTTGCTGAAACTTTCGCGAAAGCTTTCCCAGACCGATATAGCCGCGGCAACGTCCACGGTTGGTCCGATCATGTCTGGTCCATTGTCGGACATCATCCAAGCCTGATAGAGTCGATCCCACAGTTCCAAAACCTTCTTCTCCAACTGTTCGGCCTTCGCGGGCTCCAAATCTTTGACGACGCTTTTTACCTGACAAAGACACAAGATTTTATCAAGAGAGATTGTTAGGGAGTTGTTATCATAAATCCCTAATTATTATTAGAAAACTAATCGTTATCTAAATCTTTTAAAAAGTAATAAATATGTAAAAATATGTAAAAATATGTAAAAATATGTAAAAATATGTAAAAATATGTAAAAATATGTAAAAATATGTAGAAATGCTTACTCCATCGGCAATCGCGCTGCGGCCGTAAGTGTAAGCATTATCAAGCACGCTGTTCACCGATTCCTCCAACTGCGCTGGTAGCCAGTCAATGTCGGGGTTGTTCACCAGAGTCGAATTAAGTATCTCTCCGGTAAGTTGAACGAGATGCATACCTTCCGCATAAATCTAATCCAAACAAAACAAAAATTAAATCTTAAAGTTAATACTTCCTTACATTAAAAAAAAATAAATAAAATCCGACTCTGTCTCGGGGTCTTCGAGCTCAGGTCAGCGAACTGGTCTTTCCTTCGACATTCGATTTACCTGCACAGTTATGAACACCGAAGCGCAGAAGGTGAAAACCAGCAGACCAAGTATGACGGCGATCGTGGCAACGGCGTCGACGGAGCCTCGCAGGGCGTCGGTCATCTTGCGATCGAAGATTATGTAAACTTTGCACAGGCCTCTAACGGCCGCGGGTACGAGAGCCCGATGTCTCTCGACGCACCACTTTTTCCCAATCTCGAGAGCCGTGGAGAATTTACCACCGATCGTTCCCCAAAATCCGAAGTATCCACCGATCTTCTTGATGAAGTAATAGACGATCGGTACAGTGAGAATTTGCAATATCCATTTGTTCTTCCAGAGGAACATTCCGGCGCATGCGTAGAGGACACCGTACATGTAGTTGTCCGTGTTTCCGGTGTCGTCCGGTACGTCCAGCGACATTCGCAATTCGGCTTTTAATTTACGAAGAAAGTAACGCTCGCTTATGGAAACTTGGCGGCTCGGTGTTCTCGGACCGCCGGACTTACCGACAAATTTCGTGCCGCCCGATCCCGTGTCGAGGGACGCGGATTTACCTGCGAGTTTGCGTTTCAGTCCGGGCAATTCTCCGGCTTTGCTCAGGGCCGTCGGTCGCGCACCGATCTCGACGGATTCGTCCTCTCTCGGTGGCAAATCGTCCGCGAACTTGTCGTCCTCCTCGTCGACGCTCGATCCCTCGATCGCTTTGGCCTCAGCGATGCGATCGTCGTTCGTCAAGGCTCGACGAATCGCGTCGGCGAACGACGTACGATTTCCCAACAACTCCTCGCGCTCCATTATCAGCAACACCTCCCAGATGAATCCCACGAGGCACAGCAACTGCAGCCCACAGAACACGAGGACCGGATAAACTCCCAAGGCATTCGACATGTAGAGACTTATAACCAGCCAGACGCCGTATGAGGCGTAACGAAATTTCGTCGAATTCTCGGGAGTCCAGTGAAGGCAGAGCACGGATATGTAGCCTATGGCTACAATCATTACCTGCAACAAAAAAACGTATAAATTAGTTCCAGTAAGTTTTATTATTATTATTAATATTGACAGGAAGGAAGTTAAACTTATTTTGTATGCTTCAAAAATATTTGTACATTTGTACATTCGTACATTATGTGGACAAGGATTTATCAATTCTGTTCTTAAATTGATTAAATTAAGTAATGTGAAAAAATCAATTGTCTAATCAATTAAAAATTCATCATTTTTAATAAAGTGTACATAATGAAAAATCATAATTAATTTCAACCTGATCTCATACTGTTTTATTGTCTTAACTGAATTTTTATGCAAAAGAGCATGTCCCGTAAATAAAATAATCTTTGAAAATTGCGTTTTTTTCACAGATTGAACATAGAAAAAACGCGATTTTCAAAGATTACCAAAAATTTGGAAAAAATTCATACGTATTCAGAAAAATAAACGAATCATTTTTATGGAAAATAATATTTAAGTTGCCGGGTAATTTGTTGAACAATTATTTTTATCGTCAATTTGTCAATAACATTTTGGAATTATTATTACCAAAAAACAGTATTTGCAGCACCTTCGATATGGTTGATTTTTTTCAGTTTTTTATCCCATCGAAAAATGTTTGCATTTTTTCCTGAAACTCACGTTCGGAGGGACTACCTTAATTAATCTTTGTTGAATAAAATATAAAAAAGAGTCGCTTAGTCACATGCAAATCTTACGCTGGTGGCTAAGGCAATCAATTGTTTAAGCGTTGTCAACTTTTATAATTCGTTATTCGGAAGCTCTGATATTTATAATTTATTACATACAGATTGTAAAGGACAAATCTGTCCATTTTTTAACAAACTACTAAATTATCAAATCGTTAATTATGCAATTAGTCATTAAAGATTATTATCAATTACCTCAAGTAGTTACTTAAAAATTCAATAAACAATAATCGAAGGGAAGTAAATAAATGTAAAAGAAAAGTAAAAGTTTTTGGAAAAAAATAATTAATTAAATAAACAAAAAATCATTTCATTTTTTTTTTTTTTTTTTCTTACCGTATATACATTGCAGGCTGTAATGAAGAGACTGACAAAGGCGCCGAACAGCTGCACGAGCCTCCACATAAGACAGTTGAGAAAGCTCGGTGTGTAGCTGTACACGGTGAACGCTCCGCCGACTGCGGCCAGAGCAAGTATAATGGTTTTGAGATTTTCTCTGAGAAGCGAGCCGACGGTCTCCGAAAGTCTGTCGACTATCCGCACGGGTATCATCGTCAAGTTGACGACGAGAGGCTGTGACGAGTGTTCGGTGACGTCGAACCACGACTGTACGGCGTTGGTGAGGTAGAGCTTGAAAGGAAACAACGCGGAGCCGCAGAGCAACGCCCATATCAAGGGTTTTACAAAGGGATTGAGAATTATGTAAAGTCCGTAGCCCGCGGTGCAAACCAGGAACAGCAAAAAGAGAGCGACCGCATTGTAGATTCCTTGCCTCAGGGCTTTCTCGTGACCGGCGCTAAAGCCCGATATAACGTTAAAAAGGTTGTCCATCGGCGTTCGAGGAACTTCCATAGCTGCTCATAAAAATCTTGATATTTCCGGGTTATTATTATTATTATTGGTGCGTTATCCCGGTAGATTTCAGACGTTGGCCTCTCCGCCGGTAAATTCCCTCAGCGGAACTCGCGGAGGCAGGTCGCACACATTTTTTTTTGCTGGAAAAATAATTATATGCATTTTTACGTTACGCGCGATATATGTACGTTGTCTTTGTGTGTTCGAGCGAAGTTTTTGTACTTACGTTGGGACTGTTGTTTTCTTAAGAGGACGGGACCGAGGACTTTCGACGATGTTTAATTTTCGCTGCGGTGTTACCGTTCGGCCATACTTTCACTTGATCGAGTTGTCGATACGACGGTCAGACGGCGCTGGGTCAACTTGTTCCAGCCCTCGATCTGCCTCGATCGGCGCATGAGCTATTGAGACGCAATTTGGAATTGTTTCGATAAAAATGTAAAAAGAAAAATGTTTTCTTTCTTTTGTTAAGGGGAAGTGAAATATGGCGGTCGGTAATGAAAACTGTAATGAACTTTTCTCAAGGGTGCTAATTTTTTGGAGGAAAAATCAAATTCGAGCTGGATGCACACGGTCGAATTTGCACAGAAATTGTCGCAAAAGAGCATTTTACTTACACAGCTCTTTTGCACAGAAATTGTCGTAAAAGAGCATTTACTTACATGGCAAAGCTGACTCATCAAGCTAAATTGTATTTATCCTTGCGCTGCGCGCACTTGTCCTGCTGCGGATTTTTTGGAGCAATCGAACGGAAAGAATTATACCAAGGTATAAAAATTAAATAAAAATAAAAATATATCCCAAGGTATAGAAATTATACCTTCGAAAATCCCGGAACCATCGATCAGCTGCCGAATGCGAAATATTTTAGAGAATAGTTCGAAAAAAAAAAAAAAAAAATTGATGAGAATAACAAGGCTACATCCGGTATTAACAAATAGTCGCAAAAGAGCATTTATTTCTTTTAAAAATGCGACTCATCATTCACCACACTTCATAAGAACATACAGTTATCCAACGAATACAAGGCACCGTCGCAGTGTATCACCGTATGTTCGATTATAATTTTATTTACGTATAGGTAAGATTCTGAGAAAACCATCGACCGAATTGCGCCAACGATCGAGGTTGGAGAGATCCCGAAGTTTTTTTTTTCGCTCTATAAAGTACAGTCAACATCGGACGACGTTCGTCCCGTCCTTTTTTTTTGGCGCCTTCTCGTGCTGTGTATAAAACGGAAGTATCAATCTATTCGTCATTTAAAAATTACGCGTAGTAGGAGGGTGGTACGGTGAGATCCTGGAGAACTCCCAGTTGTTCCTCGGTGAAGCGCAAAGCGTGACCGGCCCAACCGTCGTAATGCGTCCGCTTGAAATCGCTGAGGGTCTTCCTTATCGTCGACTAAAATCCAAACAGAAAAATGTTACTCCTTTTTATCGATTCCCCAACATCGACTCGGTAATTTGTATTCAATGCGTACCGGAATGGGCTGGGGATCGTTGAGATGCAGGCCCAGATGTTCGAACACCGAAGGCACGTACTTGGGCACGTCGTACGGATGGGCTCGAATAAACGCGCACAGGCCAAGCACTCCCGCGTGTCGCAGTCGAAGATCGTCGCGCTTCTTTATCCGTCTCTTCGACTTGGATTTAAATTCGTCCTGTTAGAGCAAAGAAAAAAAATCAAATTACAAATGTAGAAATTCGAAAGTTTAGACATTTTTTAATTTGGAAATCTAAAAATCTAAAAATCTAAAAATCTAAAAATCTAAAAATCTAAAAATCTAAAAATCTAATCGATAAAATTGATAATCCGAAATTGTTCGTCGATACTCACTAATAAAGTTTCTTGTTCGGGTATAAAAGTGCAGTGCAACAAGCCACCGAGTACTTGTCCGGCTTTCTCGCGGACCTCGAGTCGTTCGTCCTCGAGGAGCTGGAGAACGATCTCCTGTACGGAATTAACGAATTCCTGGTTGCTCAGCACGACCCCCATATTGTAGAACACGTGAACCTCGAGGAAGGTGAGAACGGCCGCTCGTGCCGACCACGATGAGCTTCGACTCATGTTCTTCACGGCATTCAACCCAACGCGCATATCGCGCGGGAGCGTGAGTGTCTGAGCGAGAACGGCGAGTGCGCAGGAGCAATTTTTGCTGAGCTCCTCGTCGGTCTCGCAAGTCTCCATGAGGCAAGCGATCGGAAAGAGTTCGTAGAAGTCCGGCAGGGTACCATCGAGAAGCCGATAAGCGCTCGCGACGAGCCACTTGCAGATAATCTTAAAAAGCCTGATGGTCTGCTCGTTGTTGGTCGGGTCGATCGCGACCGACGACGTCGAGGCCTCAGGACCGACATCGTCGACTCGAGACCGCGGATCCTCGGCGAGTTGTCTCAGAGTCGGCATGACTTTCCTCAAGAGATCCTGAGCGCGTGGCGACAATCGATCGTGCTCCGATCCGGGAAAGCTGAGATGGCCCGCGTAGACGGTCGAGAGGAGCGAGCCGAGTCTCCCGCGTACATTTTGGAATGGATTAGTGAGCAATCTCTCCTCCACCCGACTCAGCAGCCGTTCCATCAACTCCGCGACGCGCCACGACTGAAGGCCCAGGGCGGTCTGCAGAATGTACAAGCGTCCGCACTCGACGAACGAGGTCGTCGAGTCGCCGAGCGGAGGTTCCTCCATGAGGCACTCGAGCAGCCAGTGCTGCCTGTTCGGATCGCGTCTTTCCTGCGCCAAGCAGAAGCAGGTTCCCCAGTCGTGGACGGTCTCGACGGTGAGGTTGTTCAGGGCTATTCTTATGATCGGCGTGAGTTCCTCCCACATCTGGGCGGTCATGCGGAAGGGCCAGTGCTTGCTGCCTCTTATGAGACCCGCCGTTATCTCGGCGGCGCAGCGCTGACTGCTCTCCTGGCTCTCGGCGACGAGACGCTTCAGATGCGGCAGGAAGTGCTTGAGATGAACGCTTCCGTGATTGCGGAAGAGTCCCTTGAAGAGCTGCGAGCGAAAAGAGTCGAACTTGTCCTTTCCCTTTCGCTCCTCGAGACTGTTGTATCTTATGAGTTTCTCGACGTTGTTCGGATCGGAGAAAAACTTGTCGATCTCCTTCTCGTGGTCGGTCAGCACTCGAGTGCTCGGATCGAGGCTCGGCTGCTGGGGGGACGGCGCGTAAACCTCGAACTTCTTTGGCCAGGTGTAGTAACCCATGTAGGGCTGATGAACGAATCTGCTCTCGTTCCATTGCTCCTCGGTCAAGGGGCGCGTCTCGTGGTTGTACTGCAGCCAGGCGTTGTCCGAACGCACGCCCGGATACCACTCGTCCGACGGCTCGATACGGGGATGTCCTTGGGCTCGGAGCTCGGACAGATCCACTTCGATCTGAAAAAGACAAATTTTTTTTTTTAGTTCTTCGTAAACAAAAAGCGCACGTTCATTATCATCAGAGCTGGACAGTCCTTCAAATACGTACTTCAAGTACACAAGTCCTTTTTAATGCCTAGAGTACTTTTTACTCGATTAATACTTCGAGTACAAAAAGTACTTTACACTTTCTACATAAAATATTTTTTGCTACTTTGCCCAGCTCTCATCATTACAAATTAATTGCTCAATAAATTCAAAAAAAATAAAATAAAAAAAAGAATACAAATCGATTAAAGCGATTGCAAAGATAAGTGTAGCGCGTACCTTCGGATGCTTCCTCTTCTGCTGAGTGAGCATGCAAACGACGGTCTTCGTCGCGATTTTGCGTTCCTCAAGCGACTCGTGGACGAGCGCGTTCAGGAAATACCGAACGACCTTGACCGGATACGGTCGGTCCGGATGAACGAGATCCTTGATGAAGTTCATCGCCATCGACCTGTGCCGCCAGTGGGGATTCTCCTCGAGTATCGCCCGCAGCAGGTCGTTGACGAGGCCGTCGTAGAGTCCGGCGTTGGTCTCGCTGAGCTGCTCGGTAGCTCGAAGCCCCCGCTCGATCTCCTCGTCCTCGGGTCTCGCAGTTTCCGGCCTCGGCGAGTAATTCCACAGCGCCGCTGCGCTCCTCACGCATCGATCGGGCACCTCGAGATTTATCCCTATCATGGGAAAGTGTCTTCTGACAGTATCGACGAGGCTCTCCTTGAGCCGAATCACAGAGAGCTTCTCCGACGGCCTCGAGAGAATAATCGCCGGCCAGAGCGTCCTCAGGAACGACCAATCGCGCGTCGTCATCATCGGATCCGATCGACGACCGAGAAGCAGATAAAAAAGTCCCTTCTGCGCCTCGTGATTATCGTCGGGATCCAGCGCGAGAATCTCCAGCAAACGCGGAGCGATGACCGCGTACGAGTACGGGAAATACGAAAAGCCAGCCGTGAGGATGTCCTGGGCTTTCGAGCGAACGTCGGCGTATCTGCTCGTCGCCAGTTTGAACAACTCGAGCATCATGAGCTTGTGAGTCTCGGTGAGTAGGTGAAAGCGCGTCTGCGATCTGCGCTCGTGCAGGAGCTCCGCTCGCTGAAGAATGTAAACCCCGCCGAGATGGCATTTTCTCTTGACGAGCTTGTCCTTGAGAACGGCCTTGGTCATCTTGAAGTTCCTGCAGCGAGCCTCGAAGTGGTCGTGGAGCCAGAATTTTCCTAGTAGCAGGCTGCTCCATATTCGCACCAGTGCGAAGAGGCTCTTCGTGTCGTCCTCGGAGTTGCTCAGCATGACCCGCTGGAGATCGCGCATCGTTCTCGACAAGTACCAGCGAACGTTGCTTCCGTCGGGCATGAGGATTTCCCCCTTTATTCCCACGGTCGGCAGGAAGGACGTCCAGGCGGACGCGGGGTCGTCGGGTTCGTCGTTCGAGTCGTCGGAGACGGGGAAAAAATTTTCGCCCCCCTCGAGGATGCTGCTCACTATGTTGAGGCTCGTGAGGAGTTCCTCGCGTGTGAGCGCGAGCTTTTTGGCGCTGTGGAGCTCGATCTTCGTTACTTCCGGCGGCGCGTACCTTGCGAAGAGCCGGCGCAGAGTCGCGATCTCCTCCTCGCCCGGGACGTACCAGTCGATCCTGAAGTCCGAAATATCGGCGCCCTGGCCCCACTCTTTGAAGTAAGGATGCTCGGGGTCGTTGTAGTCGCGGCCGTTGGTGCGAAAGCTCGTCGACGAGACGTTCGAGAGAGACTGGAATATCGACTTGAGCATGCGGCTCGCTATCTGACTTCCCTCGCGGGACTTTAGGTGGAGAATCTTGTCGAGCACGTCGGCGAGGGTCTCGACGTAGGGCAGAAGATTGTTGCCCGGTGTGTCGACGACGGTCGAGAGCAGAAGCATGGCGTAGAGGAGCCGATTGTCGAGATTCTCCTCCTTCAAGACTTCGTCGCCCTCGCCGACGAGCTCGAGGATCGTCTCCGAGAGTCCCGGCACGAGAGCACGGAGAGTCTCACGGCCGTTCACCCTGGCGAATATTCGACAGACGACGGCCGCGAGCTGACCCGAGACGGTAGTCTCGAGGACTCGCTCGGTCACGAAGTTTCGGAGCTCGCGCAGCGCGGACTGAAATATCGACTCGCTCGTCTGCAGAAGAACGGCGGAGCAAACGCTGCCCACTGCCGTCTCGGCCATGGACTCGAGCTTGCTCTTACCGCCGCCCGCCGCGCGATTCTCGTGGGTCAGAAACTCCAGGGTGCTGGACTCTATGAGGGAGAATATCTTGTCGAAGAACTCGAGAACGAAATCCTCGAAGCGGCAGGTCGACTCGCTGACGAGCCTCTCGTCCTCGTCCATCGGCGCTGTGCACCGCGACGTGTCGACTATCGGCACGAGGACCGCGTAGATCGAGATCAGACGGAAAGTGACGAAGCACTTTCTCGCGTCGTTCGCGTCGATGCCGGGGAGAAATGAGAATAAAAGCGGCAGCACGTGAGACGGACCCTCGGCGTAAGCGTAATCTCTGTTGACGTTCCTCAGGCCCTGAACCATCGGCCTCGCGACCGAGGCCATGCCGAGCATCGCGGCCGTGAGCTTGTGCGGTTCGGTGAGCGAGTCGAGAGTGCTGTACATACGCTCGAGGACGTCGGGCACGACGAGGCTCGGTCTTATCGTCGCGAGATGCTGAAGAGCGTTGCAGGCCTCGGTGACGCCGTGCCTGCTGAACATCGCGGTCATCGCGACTGGCATCATCGATTTTACGAGGGCGTCGATGTCCGCGTCGGTGAGCTTGTGCGTCTCCGGCGTGGGGACCTCCCAGGTTCGCTTGCCGTAGCGCTCGACGTGCAGACGCAGGATGAAGAAGTACGAGAGCTTGTTGAGGACCTCCTTTAGCTTCAAGACCCAAGGGCCGAAATTCGCTTGGTGAAGATACGTTTCGATGGTCTTCAGGAATTTGTCCACGTACATCTGGCTCGAGGAACCGTTTCCAAGAATCGATATTATCCAGATCGCTATGTGGTGGGTCTCGATCTTGTGGGGCTTGCCGCCTTGGATCTGCTTGTAGTAGACCGGGAGATTCAGGCACCTGACGAATCGAGTGAACATCAACGGTATGTGCGGCTCCCAGTCTATGTAGCCTATGTGGTGGCAAGCGAGCCTCGCCATGAGCGACATCATGTTGTGCTCCCAGAGAGGCGCGTTGTGACAAACCTCCCACAGCTTCATCAACTCGTCGAACCAGAGCTTGTAACCCAGGTGGTGGTCCTTCGGGTAGAGCTGCAGCGGCAAGAACCACTCGAGCATCTCCACCGTCATCGCCATCGTGCCCGGATCGAGCGGACAGAGCTTCGGTCGCAGCTCGTCAAGTATCTCCTGGGTCGCCGTTACCTGTTGAGAATACGTGTGTTCGTGTATCTTTTTTTTTTGAAACTGTTACGTATGATGGTGTTTTTTTTTTTTTTCTATATCATTAATACGTATGTTGGTTTTTCTCGAAACTGTTAATACGTATGTTGGTTTTTTCGGAACCGTTAATACGTATGTTGGTGTATTTTTCTTTTTTTTTTAAATAAAAACCATTGATACGTATGTTGGTTTTTCTCGGAAATTGTTAATACGTATGTTGGTTTTTTCGGAACCGTTAATACGTATGTTGGTGTATTTTTCTTTTTTTTTTAAGTAAAAACCATTGATACGTACGTTGGGGTATTTTTTTCGGAGATGCTGTACTCTTTATTTGAGTTATTATCGTTATTATGGTCTTCATCATCTCGATAGTCGTGGCTCGAAAACGCTTCTTTTCTCTCTTTTTTTTTTTTAACGAACGATGCGAGCTGCTTTGGTGCAGTTACTCACCGGAAAATAAATCGATGCTTGAATGACCATAGTGCGAAATATGGATGTGAGAGACGCGAAAAAACGGTATATTCCGTGCGCGGACTGGCCGATGTCGATGACCCTTTTGACTAGGTCGTACAGAGGCTTCCAAGGTAGCTCCAGTTCTTCCGGGGCGATCAATTCCGGTTTTCTAAAGAAAAAAAAAAACAAACGTTTTCAGTATATACACTTCATACTTCATTGCCCGCTCGGTAGAATTGAATCGAAATAATATCTGTTGAGTATTAACATTGATAAATATTAACATGTACCTGAGGATAAAAAGTTATTGTTAGTTATTAGTTTACTTAACTAGCAGGTTGTTGTAGCACGGGCGCTTCTCGCCCTCGCTACGAACTATGAAATTTATAAACCAGAAATTTTACCGGAAATACGTCACTTCCAGTCGAAAAGTGAGATTTTCAAACCGGTAGTGACGTATTTCCAGAATGGCGTTACTTCCGGGCGAAAACTGAGATTTCCATACCGGAAGTGCCGAACCGAAAAAATTTTACCGGACATACTGTCCGAAAATCCTATTTTTCGTCCAGAAGTTACGCCATGACGGACATACATCACTTCCAGTTGAAAGGTGAGATTTCCATATCGGAAGTGCCGAACCGAAGTAATTTTACCGGAAGTTACGTCATACCGGAAATACATCACGTCCAGTTGAAAGGTGAGATTTTCAAACCGAAAGTGACGTATTTCCGGCATGTCGTCACTTCCGGTCGAAAACTGAGATTTTCGTACCGGAAGTGCCGAACTTCCGGTCAATAGGGGGCCGGTTGTTATAACACTATAAAGCCCTAGGAGGTCTCAGAATTATCAGGGAAAGGATCACCTCGGGGAAAACCCTGAATTCTTGAAAATTTTGACGAACAAACAAATTCTCCAAAATATATGTGATTATTGATTCGATTGATTAGTCAGTAAAAAAAAGTAGTAAGTAATTGTAGAATTGAGGAGAGCAATCGCAAATAAGGCAAAACAACAGCTTATGCGATCAGTAAATAAATGTCAAATAATTAAGCAACGGACAAACAAATATCAAATATCTTCCATCGGACATTAAGTCCAATAAGACTCAATAATTTATTTTATGTGCAAAGGAGTTTTTCCTGTCGAAAAAAATAAATGAAATAAAAATTTGAAAAATCAAATATCAAAACTCGTTTCCTTCGACCAAATTTTTGTTACCCCAAGTCGATAAATTAACATTGCGATATACGTACGACAACAGCTTGTTCAAAGTAGCTCCAAAGAGATTAATGAAGTACGGCTCGAGGTTCGGAATCGTCACCAGTTCGTACATCAGTTTGATGAAAACAATGTGATCGTCCTTGCTGAACTTTAGGCTGTAGACCTTGATGAATCTGCGCGACAAAAAAGTATCCAAAAATTAATCGTACAGAAGCGGAGAAAAATCGAATAAATAACCGATTCTTCGTTTGAAGCCAAATTGCCGACCTGCGGAGCTTCAACGTCCAAAGAGCGCAGCCCGGTTGAAGTTGACGAAGCATAACAGCCCGACCGAGTTGACCCTTGATTTCGGCCAACAGGATTCTTGCCTCGTCGTCCAGCTCGTCCGCGTACGGCAGTAATTTTTCGTATCCGACGCTCTTCTGATAATGCGAATTGAGGCTTTCGGTCGACGATTCCATCGTAACGTCGTCGTCGACATCGTTGCTGACGATATCGTCCATAATTCCCGAGCCTCTTATCGACACCTGATAGTCCATCGTCGAAGAACTTTACGAGGTTAGGTCGAAAGGTGTTTCAGCGAATTTTCGTTCGTACTCACGGACAATGAATGCGTCTCTGGTGCGAGCACACCTCGTTGCACGGGCCTCGATTTTGCTGCTGTCACTTCATTTTTCATCGAGTCATGTTATTGCACGCGCGTAGCCATGTTTAATATTTTATACGTTGGTGCAGTTCCGAAGTAACAAAAGCTTTCGTCACCGCTCTCGGCGGCCTGGCACATGCACTCCCACCTTGCCCCCACCCCCGACAGCGCGCGCCACTGTCGTGACGGGTAATCTGATATGTCACTACTTGCCGCAGTCAGCTGATCGAAGAATTAATTTTTTTTTTTTTTTCTTTAGCTCACTAGCGTAAGGATTTGGTCCGAAAAATAGGTCGATTTTAAACCGTTGTTGTTGTTGTTGTTTTTTAAGGCGGATGTTAGAAGCACAAGGTCGGGTTTTTACACACTGAAAATTGATCTGAACATTTATCAAAACCATTTTTTTTAACTCACTAACGTAATAAGGCTTTGGTCCAAAAGAACAGGTCAATTTTAAACATTTTTTCAAGGTGGGTATTAGAAGGACATGACCGGGTTTTTGTACATAGTTCCCTGGTGAAAATATTTATCCGAATATGTCTGAAAATTTAACTGAAAGTCTCGCAGAACAATTTTTTTTACATAAAATTTAATGCACAATTGTGATGAAAAATCAATATACTTTTTTATAGAAGTTAAAGTAAATTATAAAAATTAAAGTACTCTTACAGTAAAATTAATGGACATTATTAAAAATAAAGTTTTTCCAATGTTTTCAATTCACTAAACATTAATTTTTCATCACAATTGTACAGGAAATTTATTATACCAATTTTTGCAGAAAAACTTCCAGTCCCGTACATCAAATTTCGTATGATTTTTTTCCCCCCAGTGTACCTATAAAATTATGTTTGTTGACCTCTCATACAACACACGCTATCCTAAAGAAATGCCCGAAAGAAAACCCAACGAATGTTTTGTACTCTTAGAATCGTATATCCTCAGGACTCCGCATTTATAATCGAGTGGACAGACTCTCGTCCCTCACTAGCCTATAAGCTTAAACAATAAACCGATAAAACAGACCCTTGCTGATCCCTCGAACACTTATCTTCTTTAGAATTTATAGAAAAAGGGAGTCTTTCTGAGAATCTCTATTTTAAATAAAACGACCGTTCGTCTGTTTTATTTTGAATAGTCGTTCGAACGCTCCGGCGGAAAAACACCGACGCGTCGCACTTGAGGTCTATTGCCCAAGACGAGCGCACGTGCAGCCCGACGCCTCGAAATCGTAAACGCGACCCCAGACAACCCAGAAATCATACAAGAATATTTGTAAGGAAATAGAAAATAAGTTTCCTAATTTAAGTCATCAGCGAAATCTTCGACGTAGCACGCATCGCAGAATTTTCCGCAGAACTTGGATACATTGTGGAGCTCGTTTAAAATTGTGTTGTTAAGTTGTACGAAATAAACAAGTTTGATTGTACATTTTCGAGGAAAATTAGAGGGAATTAGATAAATAAATGAGGCTTGAAACAAGATTCGATGGATCGCTAAAATTACTCATTGCTTATTGCAATCAGCTGACCGACGAACTATTTTTTTTAACTCTATTCGATATAGCTTGCCCAATTGTTTTTTTTTTTTTTACATACAACGAATATAATAAAGTGGGAGAAAATGAGATAAATAAAAGAAATTTGAACTAAGATTCGTTGTATCATTAAAATTATTCTTGACCTTTACATCCTAATTATAGTACAATGGACAGGGAAATTGTAACTGTCGCGCGAGGCCAGAATATCTACTGGATTCTCCTCGACGTCGTGGTGCAGTGTGCAGACTCCGGCAGTCGGTTGTCTCAAGTGTTCGTACCGGCGTCGCGAAACTCCGGCCTCCGTTCCGTGACGTCGGTACAATTGGTCGAAGTCTCGGAAAATTGAGCCTGCCGAAAGGTCGACTGCGCGACTTCCGGTGCGCTCCGGGTGCGTTCGGTACGGAACTCGACCGACGTACTTTCCGGTGTCTCCCGACTATCCGCGATCGTCAACCTGCCTCGATGCTTGGCTCTTATCGCCGACACGATTTTTCCATCGCTCGATTTATCGGCTATCGGGGAACTTAGGGGGCTCGCTGATTTGCTCACTGATAGGCTTCCGTCGACGCTCGTACTGCACGACCTTCGATATAAAAAGAAGTTTAATTTTTTGAAATCGAAAAAGCTTTTTTTTAATAAAAAAAAAGGTTTTTTTAGATCGAAAACGGTTTTTTTTAACCCAGGAAGGCCTTTTTGATCGAAAAAGGTTTTTTTACCTAAAAAAAACTTATTTTCTTTTAAATCGGAAAAACCTTTTTCGCATCGATTTTTTTTTGACCGAAAAAAACCCCGAAAAGTGATTTTCGAAGAGGAAGAAGCTGCGCTCACAGTCCCCTAGAGACTCTCGTGGCTTCCTCGCTCCGTCTTCGTCGACTGCACTCCGACAACTTTTCTATAGTTCTCGCGTCGACGTTTATGGTCTTAGTCTTCTGCGCCGCGCTCCTCAGCTTCTCGATATTCTGCATCAGCTGTTGCACGTGCAATTTCAATGTCGCGTTCTCGTACACCAATTTGCTGTTTCTCCGAACGACCTGCAAGATCATTGCCGACCGTCGGTAAATTCCATCGCCTTTTTATCCTAGGTTTTTTTTTCCTTCAAACCTCGGTGAGGAAATTTTTTTTAGTAAACCCATTTTCAGATTCGTTTGATTACCTGCAAGAACTTTGCCTTGCTGATCGGCAAAGGTTCCTGAAATTTTTCCGACACGATGATATTCAATTCTTCCCTTGCCTCGTCGAGTTTCTCCATCATCTCGGCCATAACCTGCAAATGCTCCCGAAGCAAACGGTCGAGCTTCTGCCTGAGGGAATCTCTTGCGTCTTTCATTCGCAAGAATTTTATGCAAAGATTGTATGTAGTTTCGTTCCTCTCCGCTACATCGTCCCTCAATCGTTTGTTCTCGTCTTCCAAGCTCTCGCGAATCTTATCCGATTCCCTGCGCAGCTGCTGTTGCGCATGCGCCGTACCGCCGACGCACTTTGCCCGATGATTCTGCATCTCCTCGCAGAAATGCTCCTTCTCCTTCTGATAGAAGAACCTTTCATCGTCCAGCTGTTCTAGAATAAAAACTCGGGTTAATTTAATCATCGCCATCGGATTCTTTTTTTTGTGGATTCGCCAAAACTTACGCTTTAGGTTTCTGTTGCAACGCTGCTGCCTCTTCAGTTCGGAGGCGAGCCTCTCGTTGTCCCGTCGAATATTCTCGATCTGCAGATCCTTCGCGCTAATCGTTGACTTGAGATCGGCGATCGTTTCACTCAACTCCGCTACCTTGTGGATCAATTTTTTACTTATCCGATTTTCAGATTCGGCACATTTGATTAAAAAAAAAAAAATCATCACTTGAGGTAATGTGAATTACCACGGTCGGTAACAAAAACTGGGAAATAGGCGGACATAGGATAACATTTTTTTAAAGATTAACAATTTAACAAATTATTCGTTGAATCCAGCAAGGAACCATTGCACTTCGTGCTAATCGTTACTCAGCTACATTATTCAATAAACCGATTTTTAGATTCGGTATAAATTTTATAAAAAAATTTAAAAAATTACAGATACGTCGAAGCACCTGTTGAGTTAACGCGAATTACCACGGCCGGTAACAAAAACTGGGAAAATACGCGGACGTAGGACAAGCCTTTTTTATGGACCAACATTTAACAAACTATTCGTTGAATCCAGCAAATTAATATTATCCTCGATACCTGCCGATGAAGATCGTTCACTTCGTCCAAAATATGACATGCCGACGAAGCTCGGAAGTTGTCGCGGCCGGTACTCTCGGGACAATCTCCGTTCGGGTCAATGATCTGCATATCATTTTTCTGACCTTCTGCGACCGACCCCCAGATCGTTTTTTCCTCGGAGTTTCTCGAAGAGTCAGAAAATTTCCTAGAGGTTTTTTTTTTTTTTTAATAAAGCATTTAATTCAATTAGCCTAAATTGTACTCTCAATGTATCCGTAATTAAAATAGTCACGTGACTCGTGACTGTCACAACTAACCCCAATTTAGAATCGAAATTCAGGTACATAAATGATTCCCAAATGTTTGGGCGCTAATAAACCACCACGCTAAACGGTTTTGGGCTTTAGGGACAAACCTCTCGCAGAACTATCCGAGCGTCAGTTATCGAACGTAAGATTACAAAACTTTTTGTTAAAAAAAAAAAATGTGAGCATATTAAAAACTAGACAGTTACTGAGGCCGAGAGCCCGCGATTTTACGTCAGATCTCACACTGTCAGAAATAATAGTTTGCTACGGCCGGACAAAAGAACAAAATGTTTCTTTAAGAGTCGAGGGACGACCCGCGCGTAGAACTTATCTTAGCGTCAATTATTAAATGTGAAATTGCAAAACTTTGTTGTTAAAAAAAAACGTGAGCATATTAAAAACTAGACAGTTACTGAGGCTTAGGGGAATCCGAGAGCACGCAATTTTATGTCAGATGTCATACTGTCAGAAATAATAATTTCTTACCATCGGACAAAAGAGCAAAGTCTTTAACTTGACCCTTAACTGTTGAATCGTTTGTGTTAATTTATTTTATACCTTGTGAAATAAAACTTTGGAAGACACCCGTGCAATAAGACCTTTCTTTCCCTCGTGTGATTGCAACACTCGTCTTCGGCTCGTGCTGCAAACTCACACTCGTCAGAACAAGCTTTTTCGCACTAGTATCGTAATGTACTAATTTTGTAACAGATGCACAAAAAGTCTCACATTTTGTGCCTGTGAGGTGTGGCGGTTTTTAGTAAGAACGCGCGAGAAAAATACTGCGCACGCGCAGACCAAACTAGTCTCTTTCTCGCACGCTTTTCTTTTTTAACACTCGTTACTGTCTTCTTGTTATACGCGAAGAAAATAGCACTCGTTATTTCCTTCACACGCTTTCGTCGAGCTACAGGCATAAAAAGTGCGAGTTTTTGTCCACTTGTTACAAAAAGGACTATTTTGTAAAACATACGCAAAAAGTCCCACTTTTCGTGCATGCAACGTGTAGAGCTTTTTAGTAAGGCGTGCGAGAAAAATACTGCGCATGCGCAAATGACACTATTCATTTCATACTCTAGTAACTATTCCGCATGCTTTTGCCACACTATAGGCATGAAACGTAGTTCTTGTGCATTTGTTACAAAATTAATACATTACAATACAAGTACGATAAAACTTTTTCTGATGATTGTGTGTTTGCACCACGAGCCGCAACCACAAGATTAAAGAAAAACTTTTTCACACGAGTGTGTACGAAAATTTTATTTCATAAGGTGTGAAAATGAGACGCGCGCGAAGCGTGCGTAAAACTGCAATTTTCGCACAGAGGTGAATAAAGTAGTATGCGATACTCGTACGAAAAAGCGAGTTTCACAACCATCGTCGAACGACCGTGCTATCAATGAATTGCATAGCACAGCACAAGCTTCAGCGCTCGTCCTTTTTTTCCAACATTTTTCCTACCTTCACCAATAAAAATTTACAGCCTCACGCGACAGGACGGAAGGCTTAACAATTTCTTCGAAACGAAGCTGAGTTTGTGTGAAATGTTTTATTGTATCGTATATGTACAAAAAGGTGTACGGACTACTGTCAATCGCTCGGGTATGAGCCGCCAATGTAATTGAAACTTGACGCCCTACCGCCTGAAGGACAATGTAAAAATTGTCACACATGTGTTGTACACCCGTGACCCCTCGTCTGTTGTCGTTCATCGGAGTGGAATGAATGTCGATAAATGACATATGTGTGTATGCTTGTTATTTCTTTTCTTTTTTTTTTTTTCATTTCTTTTCCTCATAATTTCATGGTACAACCTCGCTTGATCTCGATCAAAAAATATTTTCCAAAAATTACTCGCGAACGCTCATCGATGCTGGGTCTCCACACGCTACTGGATCGACACCGCGGTACGCACGATCAGAGATAAAGAAACACGAAAATTCAATCACCCTTTGCCAAGAAACTTTCTCCAGCAATCGACCACTGTTATTACATGACTATATCTTATTATATACTCGCGTCACAAATTCTCTCGATAAGTCGACGAAAAAAAGAGGGGGCTCAGATGCGTGAATAACCCATCGATCGTTTTTCAAGTCGCGTTTATTCGCGAGTACGAAAACTGGACCTTATTGTTACACTCGATCCAAAACGAGACTCCCAGACTTTGTAAAGAAACAAAAATTAAGAGCGAACAGAATAAGAAAGCTAAAATCTATGTCACAAAAGTATTCTCGTAGCTTTCGATTACTTTTTTTTTTTTTTTTTTTTTTTTAAGTTACAGCCTGGAGTTCGAGTATGGCGACGAGTGGAAGACAAGTGTCAAATAATAGTTCGTCGAGACTGGAAGCAAAAAAATGCTAGCGACTGGACGAGTCGCAGAAAAAAAAAAAAAAGTGAAGAAATTGTTACAAATTTTCTCACGCGCGAATAAAACGTTAAAAGTATTTGTATGTTGTTTTTTTTTTTTTCTCACGAATACGCCAGTCGCCTTTGTTACATATTCGTTATATTCACACTCGAGTGGCCCAGTTTCGATCTCGAAACCGCGGTATGCAAAAAAAAAATCCTTTCTTCCTTTTTTTTTTTGCGGTCGTCTGAATAGTCGGATGAAAACACGATTTCTGATTCGGCAGAAACGCGGAGATGATAGTTGATGGACTTATGCTTAGTAGCCTAGCCTAGAGTTGGTTGAGTTTTTTTTTCTCTCTTTTTTTTAATGAGGTCTGTTTAAGAACTCGCGGAGTTTATTTTTTCTTGTTCTTGTTAGCCTGATTTTTGTTTTTGGCTGCGGCCGCCAATTTGGCGTTCTTCTTCTTGGGTTCGTCGTCCTCGTCGTCCTCGTCCTCGGGATCCTGCACGTCGCAAATAATTATGGATAAGAAAAAAGAGGCTTCGAGCAGTCGCGAGTCGCCTCGAAAAAAAAAAAAAATAATGTTTTCCTCCATCGTTTAATTCAACAAATGGGCCAAATCGGCGGATCGAACAGATCGACAAGACAAACCCGTGCCAAGATGGAGCTGAAGGAAGCGTGAAGTGTGCACAATGAAAAAAAGAAAAAAAATATCAAACTTCTCGTTTAGACAAAAATGATTTATTTCGAGGGAAGAAAGATTAACAAATTAAAAAATGCGAACACAAGAGTTTTTTTTTTTTTCTAAAACATTTGTTGCATCACGAGCCGTTGAACTTTCCTTATAATCAAATTTGTTTTTGTTTGTTTGTTTGTTTGTTTTTTTTTTTAAGAATAAAAAAATCGCCAGTTCTTTCGATATAAAAATTAAGAAACTCGCGTGACTCGGACTCGTAGAACTTACGCTATGCTTAATATCCGTCCTTTCGTTTCGCTTTTTCTTTTGTTTAACTAACGCATTATTTATCTACTGCTTCGTCCATCTTGGCACGTTTGGTGCCATTTTTTTTACCGTCAGCGGAATTCTTTCGTTTCTTTTGCGGTGCCTGAAATGTTCATTTCTAATTTTTAAACACGCCCAGAACGACAATCGCCGAGGCAGGCTCACCGCTGTTATGAAAACACCGGTGACTCACAGAGATCAGCCGTGAACCTGCCCGAAATTATGTATAAACTACGTAAGTAAATAATAATAATAAAAAACAAAGAAACTGAAAATTCGATGTGTCTTGAAAATAATAAATAAATAGTAGAATCGGGTGAGATAAGTTCGTACCTTCTCGTCATCTTCCTCATCAATGTTCTCCTCTTCCATTTCATCCTCTAGGTCGTCAAATTCCTCCATGTGCGTTCCTATTGTCGAAACAATTTCGTTCGTATAGTATTTAGCATTTTTTTTTTTTTTAATCCATAAAATACTTTACATAAATATGAAATAAATATAGTCTATAATCATATTGTATTATGTACGAAACGACCAACTGAAATTCAGTCTAGTGCAAGGCATAATATTATAAACTAGACGAATCACGTCGTACCCACCGTAAAACGCTATAGAGGTCTCACCCTCAACATCATAATTATAATTTACCATTTTTAAAAATTATTTTCCTATTTTTTTTTTCTTTTTTTTTTTTTTATGGTCCTTACCAAGGAGATTGTGTCCTACTATATGAACTGGTCCACTGCCCTTGATGAGAGTGAAGGTGACTGGAGGGTCGGGAAAACTGAGATCAAGAATGATTTGCACCGTCCTTCCAACTTCAAGGAGGGCAATGGGACACTTGATAAGACCCTTCAGTCCCATGGCTTCCACCTGGAGGACGTTGAGCTCCCCAGCCTTGGCTTCCGGTCCCAAAAGTGCCTGCAAATTACAACATTTTTATTTTACATATCTCATATTTTATATTCATTAAGATATTAAAATATATAACATATAAGTATCTTATATATTTTATATTTACATAAAAGATAACATTTTTTACTTTTTTTACTTTTTTTAACATCCATGTATTTATAAATATCCCTTCCCCTAATTAAATTGCATTCCCCAAATGACGCTCACATTTTGCGTACTTTGAAATAAATTATAATACGAAAATCGATCTACATCGATCTATGTTATTATTATCACTTCAATCTTCAGAAAGTAAGTTCCCGACTTATAAAAATCCATCTCCAGGTAAATAAATTTGCACTGTTTTCAGTGAACATGTGTGCAATATGATATATCTTTTTTGTTACAAAAATTTAACGCTCTTAAGTTTAAATTCCTGACGCGCGGCAATGCAAGCCGGACCGTTAGATTTATTCCCTCTTCAAACCGCAATTCCCGAGCATTCATTCTATGCCAGAGATTTCCGTTGGAGCAATCCCCCCCCCCCCCTTCTTTCCACACGGAAGACTCGTCGAGGGTTGCACGTTTGAGGGTAGGGGAGGAAACACTAGCGGGTAAAAAAAAAAACATCGCGCGAAACAAAAAGAAATCACACACGAGCCGTTTCATCGATCTTTTTTTTTTCGCGTTCCATTATCGCCACAAACCAGGTAAATTTCGCTAAATCTCGCAATTTCACGATCGTCGCTAAAGCAGAAAAAAATTAACAAGGATCGCGAAGCGCGGCGAAAAATAAAACATTCGCACGGTTAGCGCCGGTCGGTAAAATTTTCGCGTTTCACGGTTGGCGCGCAAAACTCGAACGTTCCTAGTTGGCGCATCGTAGTTGGCAACGGCGAGCGAGCGAGACAGAACTATTTCTCGAGGGCTGCCGAGTAACACCGGCACACATTATATTCGGGTTAGGTTAATGGCGAATAAATTCTTTTCCTCGCGATTCGCATTCGTCGAGCCTTGCGAGTTCGGCCCGGAAGACTTTCGTCGAACGGCGAGAGAGAGAGAAAAGGCAAAAAAAAAAAAAAAAAAATGCTTCGAGAAAGAAAAGCCGGAACTTAAATAATCCGTTGGGACGACGAAAACTGCAAATTCGCGGGACGTCCAGCCAAAAGCGCAACTCCCGTCTTTCGCCCCAGCGAGTGGTCGGCATTTAAGAAATACGACGGACGAAGCACATCGAATGACAAGCCAACAGCCCGAAAACTTAAGGAACTTAAGGATCTTAAGGTTTTTAAGCATCGTCCCTCGAACCTCAAAAAATCGCCGATATATCGCGATATGCCGCACGTAACTCCCGAACCTATATATATATATCTATATATATATCTATATTCTATGTATATATAAATATATATATATATAGATAATAGTAACTATAAAGAAATTGCAACATACCATTTTGATGATGAGTTTCTGATCAACGCCGAAATGTTGATTGGCACCATCGGCGTCGTCGTTCTTGCGTTCGGGATCCCAGACTTCGCTGGCGTTTGGTCCTTCGAGGGTGATTCCTGCACACAAATCCGACACATTCTCGTTAACGTCAAAGATCCCTCGGGACTCGAACGGCGAAAGGTCCGTGAGGGTTCTTTCTTTTTTTTTTTTTTTCGCAATGTTTTTTTTACTGTCGAAAGAGAAAAATCGCGGAGAGTTGTCGGGGGACAATGGATTCGGTCACAATGGCCGAAAAGCTGCCGGCGTCCCGTCCAATGCGTTACGCACTTTCGATGGCCACCGTGAAGCAAGTAACGAATTGTGCGACGAAATAATTAAATGTCGTTGAGGCCCGTTCGACGACGCGTTATATTTACCGTAAAGATATTCCTCCGCCATGACGATTGTTACGATATCAACGGATTATAACGTTAGAGAAATGAAAGGAGCCGATGTAGCGTGTGTGCCGTACGAGAGGTAGCTAAGAGGAGACGCCGCCGCGCGCAATGGTCACCGTGCGAAGTGCCGCCCGCCGGGCGACCGTCGGGGGGAAGAACGGTGGTCGCACGTGCTAGACGAACGCAGACGAACGCGTAGCAAATGAGTTTCGCGTAGCCGACGTTGCGCGCCCAGAGTACGTTCGGCGATCCGATTGGCTCGCGCTGTCCTCATCGGCTCTCCGCAGGGTTGCCGGCACGGCGAGCCGGAAACATATCCGAGAGAGATTATCCCGTGAATAGCGTGATTTTGGGCTCTCGCAGGGAGATCGATGTACGCCGTTAGTTGCGATTTAATTTTATCGTCAGACTCGATCGACGCTGTCGCGGATGTTTCGAGCTGTTTTTCTTGTAGGAAGAGGAACTATGCTTTCGTTCCGACAACATCGCACGGGCAGATGGGCACTGTTCGCGGGGACGCCTCGTGGCAGGGGTTCTTGGCGAAGGCAGGTGCGCAGCTGCAGAACTATTTCCTCTTGTACGAATGCCCGTTTTTTAAAAAGTAGCAATGTAATCGGGCTCTGTGAGCATTGTCATTTGACAAACGCTGAATTAGGAAGTACGCAGACTGTGATACGATATATGTGGAAATAACTTCGTGCAGACGTACGATGTCGGTATATTCGTTATATCGCGAGGTGAAATAGACTCAGTCGGTAACAAAAACTGTAATTAATAGCATTCGGAGATTATAGAGTTTTCGCGAAAAAATAAAGTATTAGCGAATGTAGAATTGAATACCGCATCCGATTATACTTCGCTTTTACCCCAAAAAATGTCATACGTTTTAACATGGCATTGATTCGAAAAGTGCAACTATCTGTCTTGCACTCGTATGTTCAGGTTGACCTTTCCTTCGATCGCGAATGCCAGAATCCGTGGGAAAAGTTGATTACAGTTTTTATTACCGACCGGGCTATGACATGGTCGGTGTATTCGTTTAATACGTACAATGTAAAAAAAAATTGTGAATTTAATGTACCGGATTATGTAATAGAAGTTTTTATGCAAAAAGTAGCAGATTAAATTTAATGTACTACATAGCACGGAAAAATTTTTCAAGGGTTTCAATAATATTTTTTTGAAATATTGAAAATATTTTATCAACATTTATAAAATATTTGTGAAATCTATCACAAACATTGCAGCGAAAAGTGAAAGATTGCATCACCGGTCCAATTTGCATGTGCACACCCGCATAAACACGGAAACATTCGTCGAAATATTTTGGTGAAACATTTTGAATTATATTGATATTTCAAAGTATCAAAATAATTCTAAATATTTTATCCCTATGTTTCAGAAATATTTTAAATGTGTCGAAAGATGCTTCCCAGATAGACAAACACCACGAAAAGTAGCAGTTGGCGCTTGTCTATCTGGGAAGCATCTTTCTGAAATATTCAAGCGAAGTTTCGTTGGAATATTTTGATAGAATATTTCAATATATTATTTTCGTATATTTCCGAAATATTTCGTAAGATTCGAAACATTGAAAATATTTATAAAATGATTTCAAAATACATGCCTTCCGTATGAGAGTAAAATAAATCATGACATTCTCAAAAAAAGTTCTGCACTGGATGACCCGAAACATATCCTCGCCAACGACGCGAACTCATCGCAGAATAATAAAAAAATACATGCTCACAGCTTTGCGGCTGAGATCAGCGCCTCGCTCAAAAACGATTTTTTTCCCACACTACCCAAAAAATAACCGTCCAAAAAGAAAAACAATTACGTAGTCCGTAATTTATTCGTGCCCTAATGTGAAAACGACGGCGCAAAGGACTACACGCGATTTGTACACGAAGCGTTATAGGAACGTTACATTCGTTATATTACACAATAATCTTTCGTTATTCGGTAAAACGTATAGTGTATAATAAGCGCGAATAAATAATAATGTACACGGTGGGTTTGATCAGTCGCCCTGGGATATCGGCGAGCCGCGATCTCGTTTCGATCCTTTTCCCTTTCCCTTGGACTTCGGATCGCGTTTCCGGTTGATCGACGAGGTCGATGTCGTCGACGTCGAGTCCGCCGGACTCGAGTGATTCGAGCCGTCGCGATCCCAGCGAGCCAGGGCTTCACGCAAATTTTGTCCGTCGCTCTCGTCGTAAGCGTCGACGTCGACGAGATTGTCCTGACCCGTTCGTCCGCCCTCGGTCGTTTCCAGATTGGCTCGCATCTCCTTTCTCTGGTCCTCCGTGTGTTGTGGACAGCGCATCGAGCGCGTGCACAATTTCTTCGTGTGCTCCGAAACTACGCCGCATATCTGAGTGAGCAGAGCTCGCTTGTCGTCGATCGACATGTTCTCGTAGTTCGAGGGCGAATTCTCGTTGCTCGTGTGAACGTGCTCGCCGGGCGCCTCGCCGTTTCGCTGGCTGTTCTTCTGCTGCTTCGATCTCTTTATCCCGTTTCTGTCCTTCCTGCGCTTGCGCTTGTCCGTCGAGAGGCTCCAGTCGACGTCGTCGTCGTCGTCGCTTATAACGCCGCTGAAGTTACTCATGTCCTTCGAACTGTTGGCTATCCTTCTCGAAGCTATCCTCGAACTGTTTCGTCCCATTCCCATGCATTTCTCTAGGTGGGTGGCGAATCTGCATGCCGCTACGCCTCTGTCGCAGTTCGGGCAGTTGCACTCCTGAGACTTCTTTACCGGATGCTGGCCGAACACGTCCAGGCCTGGCGAGTCTGAAAAATTACACAATTCGTGTTAATGATCCATGACAATTTTTATTGACTCGGATTACTGGTTCAACAAAATTTTTATTAGTGCAGATTATCAATTTAAGCAAATTTATTTATGCAGATTATCAAGCTAAGGAAATCTTTATTGATGCAGATTACCAATCCAAGGAAATTTTTATTGACACCGATTTCATTATCATATTTTTTAAATCTTATTTTTGCTATTATTTCTTTGTCATTCTCTTATTTAACATCTTTAACATGTTATCGCCGCACTGGCGTGATACGCACGCCTCCTATATTGTGACGCGGTGTTTTCAACGGCTTGTATAATTTATATTGAATAAATTGAATTGAATTGAATTGCCGAGCCAAGGGAATCTTTACTGATGCAAATTAGCTAAGGAATTGTTTATTGGTGCAGATTACCGGTCAGCGGAAATATTTATTGATGCAGATTACCGATCTACGGAAATTTTAATTAACGCAAATTACCGATCTAAGTAAATTTTCATTAACGCAGATTACCGATAGAAGGTAAATTTTTCTTGACGCACATTACCGGTCCAAGAAAATTTTGAGCGTCACAGATTACAGATTCATGGAAATTTTTAGTGTCGCAGCGGTGGTCGCTTACCCACGATGGCATAGGACTCGTCGTCCGGAATGCCTTCCTCTACGTCCGAGCTTCCAGTTTTAATGGTCCGGTGTACATCGAATACGAAACCCATGAAAACTTCGTCCAAGAGATCTTCGTAGATTTCTTTCGTGGCGGACTCGACGTTCTCCGATTTGCTCATAAATTCGAGAAAACTTCTGTCCAGCTCTTGTATCCTCTCCTCCGTGACGGACATTTCTGGACTCAAAATCTCCGTCCAGACACGAGCATGTGTCCGTGAATTTCGGCGTGTCGCGACCCCCGTTCCAGCCTCTGTTTACAGTCGTTTCGAGAATTCTCGGCCACTGCGAAAAACGATTGTTTTGTTATTTTATAAATCCGTCGTTATTTCGGCAACGTGCGACGAACGTTGCGTCCGACAAACGAGCCTGTACGAAAGATCAATTAATGTCATTGGCAATTCGCAAAAAGCTCGTACTTTACGTGCGTCCGCATTTTTTTCGTTCCTGTCAAGCGACTTTTGACGCCCGGACCTTCGACGACAGGGCAGCAGGTGGCGGATATATTTTTTTTCGTCTGCGCGACTTTTTTGAACTATCGTAACCTAACATCGTTTCGTTCGATCACGTGTTTGAATACAAGTGTTTTACGGATTTAATATGAGGTGAGTAAAAAATGCACGGTGTTTTTTTTTTCTTTCTAAACAACAATTTTCGAGCTCGACGAATGTGGTCGCTAATCGGTCATTTTTCAATGGGTCAAGTGACGGTCACGTGACCAACAATAAGTGAACAGCTTGCTTTTCGAGGACCTCGCATAAGTTACGAGTATCCTCAACAAGTACGTTTACGTAATTTATAATAATGATTATATTTTGATAATTTTTTATATTTATGATTTAATTTGGTATAACAATGTAATTTATTGATGCCTAATGAATATGATTTATAGCAAATTTCTAGAGTTTACGTAGCCGAGACGTTGAAAATCCGCTGGGCGCAAAGCCATATCGTTGATCGACTCGACCTCAGCATCGTTATGAGTATCTTTAAGTTGTCGGTAACAAGTATCACTACAAAGTATACTATAAATTAAGATGAGGGCTATTTTAATATAAGTAGGAGAGTGGGAGTTCAGAATATCCAGAAAAAAAAAATCCATTTCAATTGAATTCGATGTTTTTTTTGGATACGGAATGTTTATTCAATTACGTTCATTCGACTTCCGGTGTATCTGAGATATTTGGAAACAACGTTTTTGGCAAGACGATAAATCGTTTCCTTTAAATGTTTCAATGCGTAATTTGGTATAGAAAAAATAATGTATTGACGCCGAATGAATACGATTTATAATAAAGTTTACATAACCGAGGAGTTGAAAATACGATACGTGCAAAGCCAATTCATTAGTTCACTCGACCGTCAGCGAAGTTATGAGTATGCCCGATTTATCCTTAACAAGTATCAGTGCAAAGTACACTGCAAAAAAAAATTCGTATGAAATTTAATGTACTGGTGCTGGAAGTTTTTATGCATATGGCATATTAAATTTCATGTACAATTGCAATAAAAAATGAAGATACAGTATATTAAAAACTTTCGAAATACTTTACTTTTAATAATTTACTATAATTTCTATGTAAAGTTCATTCATATTTCATCACATTTGTACGTTCAATTTAATGTACGAGTTTTTGCCTAAAAACGTCCAGCTCGGTGCATTAAATTTACAATTTTTTTTAACAGTGTATACAATAAATTAATATCATGGCTATCTTAATCCAAAAAAATCGTCGTCGTCTGACAATCGAGTCAACTTTTACGAGTATCCTCGATAAGTACGAGCGCGTAATTTTTTATGTTTATTCAATTACGTGCATTCGACTTTCGGGGTCCTTGAGATATTCGCGACGTTTCTTTTAAATGTTTCGACGCGTAATTTTGTATAACAAAGTAATTTATTGACGCTTAATGAATACGATTTATAGCAAATTTATAGTTTACATAACCGAGACGTAGAAAATACGATGTGCGCAAAGCTAATTCGTTAGTTGACTCGACCGTCGGTATAGTTACGAGTATCCTTAAGTTATCCTTAATAAGTATCAGTACATAGTAAACAATAAATTAATATCATGGCCATCTTAATACAAGGGAGAGAGTCGAAGTTCAGATTATCAATCCAGAAAATCGTCGTAGTCCGATAGTTCAGGCAGCTCGATCGTGTCATCTTTTGCCGGGAAATCGTCGATCGAAATGTTTGTGTTGGAAATCGGCTGCGATATCGGTTCCGTGTCTGAAAAAAAAAAAAAAAACATACAAAATAAGAATCGATGAATCACATTTTCCCGCGATGTAAAAACCGAATTTCGGATTATTTCAAGCGCTCCACGCACCGGACTCAAATCCTTCGTCCTCGTACGGCTGAATGGGAGCTTTGGTCACCCTCAAGAATTCAACGAATTCTCGATCCAATTTGTCGATGGTGCTCTCTGTAATTAAAAAAAATAATAATTACATTAATGTAAATTAAATTCAAAATAGCAACATTTTTTGCAATTTCCAAATTAAATTTTCAGCAAATTGGTGGTAAAAAAAAATAATTTGGTCCACGGATGGAACGATTTTTACCGAAGGAGTTTCTATCGTCATAATGGAATGCCAATACGTCTGGCTTTGGATAAGCATCCACAGCTCTCAAGGAAGGATAAGCCAATGGTTTCTTGAAAATGGTGTCCTCCGATTGCTGCTTCTCGTTTGTCAAGTTGTTGATAGGCGACCTTGACTTTGAAGACAGCGCCTTTTGTTGCTTGGATTTTATCACCTCCAACTAAACAGAAATTATTATTATAACAATAAATTTATAAAAAAAAGAAATGTAACACATAAAATCAGCATGTGTTAGTAACTGATTATTATGTGAACATATGCGAGTGCAGCATATTTTTAAATTGATTGACTGTCTCAGAGTCTATGACTGTAGCTGATTTATTGAATTGAATTGAAATAATATTTGTACCTTATTTTGCTTCCACATAGAGGAAGCTTTGTTTTCATTAAAAAAATAAATAAATTTCGAGATTTCAATGAAAACGTGTTCAGAATGTTCCAAAATATTGGAAAATCGTTTTGGTAATAAAAATTTTACGTGGTTTTAACCATCGCCAAAAAAGTTTATGTGCACGCTAGCTCTTACAATTTTTTAACCATTATCAACCATTGATCCCTTTTTAATTCACTGAGGATTGATCGAACCATTTAAATTTTTTTATTTTTTTTTTAATTTTACAAAAATTTTTAAAATTTCTTTGTATGGTTCCAAAACAACGAATAACTATGATTTTTATGGGGAATCTTTGTAGCAAATATTCCAAAAATTCATGATTTTTTATATTCTAAATAATTATTTTTTAAAAGTGTTAGAAGTATATTTTTTTTTGTCCTACAGATGTAATGGATTTTTGGCAATGACTGTGGGTGTAAAAGTTTGCGGCAATTACCTTGGAAGATTTAGTGCGCGGCGATAGAGGCAGAGAAACACTTTCGGACGCTCCAAGATAAGCCTTGGCGAGTGCCTTGTTCGGACTCTTCTTCCTCGGCGACCGTTCGCCGATGTCGTTCGATCGGACGACATTGATTTCGGAATTCGATCGCATGGAAAGTCCTTTCGGCTTGGAGGGAGTGAGCAAAGCATTTTTTCCGGCCGCAGCTCGCGCGTTTCCAAAGATCGTCGATTTTACGGATGATTCCGTCGGACCTGCAACGTCGACGATAAAAAGCCATGTACAGAACCATTGACAAATGTTTACATCGGACGATAACGAATCTCGAAAAAGGCGCGAAGATCGCGGAGCGATAACCTGAAAACAATATCTCACCGAACGAAGACTGCTGCTTAGCGGTCCGAGTGCTTCCTCCGATTCCTCCGAACAGATTGAATATCGAAGACATGTTCGATCGTAGGCGGATCGCTCGGTGAACATAAAATCGCTCGAACGTTCTCTTTAATTTTATAATATTTCTGTAATATAAAATTTTGAAACAAGCGTGATAATCAGAGCAGCTGAGTTCGCTATTTTCTGTCTCAACGGTTGTCTGCCGTTGGGGATTTCGATTCGATTTTCGACTGCACGCCGCGTGGAGCGCTCGAATCGCAAACTCAACAAGTGAAAGTGTCTGTGACAACTTTTTGTTATTACAACGCGACCGCGCATGCGCACGATCGTTCTCTCGTATATGAATTCCTACGAAAAACGACCCTGCGCATGCGCTATCATGTTACAATAACGAAAATCGGCAAATCGCCGATCGGGAAAGCTCATAACACAAACGACAATTCTTTCGTGTAATAGGTCTCTTCGTTTCCTATATTCTCTATATTTATCGGATATATAGATATATCTTCCATGTAAAATCGAACGCTATCCAACTTACTCTGAAAACGAACGAACCTAATGGTATCGTCTAATATAATGTCCGGCCGCGGGGAGCGCTGAAATCGCAAACTCAACAAGTTGAGCTGTATGCTGTAGCGGTGGGGCTCGATCGCTGATAGGCCGAGCGGACATCGGCGCCCGATTAACCAGAAAAAGCGTCATAGATAACGCTTATTATCAACGTCGATAATTGATTGATTAATTCCAGGTCCACAAGCACATCGTGTGTACTCAGCCGACTCGGTCGCCGTTAAATTTTCAGCCATCGAGGGAAACATCCTGCAGTTCGCTTCGTCGACCCTTTCCGTTGAAAACCACAATACAAACAACGGTTCGCTCTTTCGCATTTAGTCATCGTTCATCTCTCAATAATGTCAGACGCGTCGAAGCCGGAAAAGAGCTTGTCAACCAATAACGACACAATGGAGAGCACGACGAACAGTTGTGAGTATTTAACTGACGATAAGGTGTTAAGAAAGAAGATGAAAAAGGAGAAGCAGAAGGAGAAAAAGAATCCCGGCAGGCCGAAATCCGAATCAATCCCAGAGGTCGATGTAACTAACAAGTCAAAAAGATTCCCAAAAAAAAACGTGAGAGACGAGAGCGGAGAGTTCGTCGACGGCGACGATAGAGAAACTAACAATTCGTCGATAATCGAAGACGACGATGATTGCACTGACGTTAATTATTCCACGATGCTGTCCGCTTTCGTACAGTCGATCGTTAATAAAAATGATACAGTTAGAGCGCTAAAGAAAAACGATCACTCCAAGGGCAAGGACTCTTTCAAGGACGCAAATCATAAACGCAATAAACTTTTTACAGACGACTCGGACGGTTTTACGTGCGTTAAAAAGGTATGAAATTTTTGAGGACAACAAAAATTTTCGCCGTCGGCTAAGAGGACAATGTTTGTACGATTACTTTTTGTTTGTTTGTTTGTTTTTTTTTTTCTAGGGTGGAAAACTTGCGACCGTAAACTTCTACAAGACTCCCGAGGGCTTCGGCAACGAAGCTCTGAGGGTCATTCGGGAAGGCAATTACGAATTGGCCATTAATTATCTCACCAGAGCGATAGCTCTGGACCAGACGGACGCCCGTCACTACATCAATCGCAGCTACTGCTACCTGCGCGTCGGCAATTTCTCATCGTAAGTCCGCGGAGGATGGAAAAAGGAAATAATTAGAAAATTGCAAATCATGTAAAATGAAAATAATCTTCATTGTTTTAATTAATTTTTTGCTTCCTCATAGAGGAAGCATTGTGATGGTGAAAAAAAAAATTTCAAGATTTTAATGAAAACGTATTCAAAATGTTCCAAAACATCGAAAAATCACATTTGGAAAAAATGTCGGGATGTATGTGTGTGTGTGAATCGGACGTGAAAAATTCAAACGGCTATAACTCGAGAACGCCTCGACTGATCAGACTGAAATTTTGCAGAGCAGCAGTTAATAGTCAATGTTTCTGCAAAATTTCGTCCAAAAATGTTCAGTTGTTTTTTTTGTACGCCATTTTTAATTTCTTCGAAAATGTCTGTACGCACTGTAGCGCTCGCAATTTTTTAGCTATCGGGCTAAAAACGCGTATACAGGTAGAATATCATCACCCGATCATCCGATTCAAATTTCAGGAAAATCGATCGAACCGTTTAAATTTTATGTCATTTTGAATTTTTTGAATTTCATGATTTTTTTTTTTAGACGCATTTTTTAAATTTATTATCGTATTCAATTATGGATTATTTTTTTTATTTTATTATTATATTCACTTGTCGATTATTTCTTATTTGTTATCGTATTTGATTATTGGCCCTTCACGAACGGGAGCCTCCGGTCGAGCGTGACTACGCGGGATCCGCGAACGGCGATTTAAAAGAGAAAAAACTTTTGAAAATATTATTTTATTACTTTTTACGGATTTTTCCTTTGCAATCAATATTTGCTCTATAAAAAATCATAAACATTAGAGCTCCTGGAGGCAAATTATAAAAGTTAAAAAAAAGTTAAAAACACTTAAGTTTATGATTTATAAAAGTTTATAAATTACGAATTATAAAAGTAATTTCTCTCGCCTGCTCGTATCTTAGCACAGCTGTGTTTGCCATTCTTTTAAAGCTTTCGAAAGGAGGCCCAGTGAAATTTAGGGCCGAGAATTCATTGCTCAGTCTGACTGAGATGTAAATATAAATCTCGAGTAACAATAGCACACTATACATTGATGATAAAATTATAATTTACACAAATATAATATCGTGAAGATTACTCTTCAAAGAGTATTTTTCCGAATTTCGATATTATCATTTTTTTTTTTTAGTTACAGCCATTTTTATACCGCGCAATGTAAGTACTCGCTGAGCGTAGATCGCGGCCGAATCGTGCGGAATCGACGTTCTCGCTCAGCGACGATCCCGTACGTGTAGGATTAACGATCGTTCATTTGTTATTATATTTGATTATCAATTTTTCTGATTTATTATTATTTTATTTTATTTTAATTTTTTTTCCTTTTTTCTTTTTTTCTTTCGCAGGGCTCTATCAGACATAAAATTCGCCAGCAAGCACTTCACTGATATCACAGAAATGAGTCAGGCCAAGTGCAGGGAGGGTCAAGCTTACTGCGGGCTCCAGGTGAGCTTTGCTATAAAAAAAAAGCACAAAATTTGCAGTACACAGTAAAAAAGATTTGTACTTTTAACAAACTTTTTTGTCTGCAAACGTCCAAAATATAATTATTATCACGTTAATAAAAAAAAAAACATATATTTGCCAAAATAACAAACATTTTTCTAATGTGAAGAAAATTTGTTTGTGAAATCGATAAGATAAAAAAAAAAGTTTTGGAGAAACTTTTACAAAACTTTGAAAAAACTTTTAGTTTTCCAAAAAAAAAATTTGACCAATTTTTGGATTGACGAATGTTCTGCTTAACTTTCAGAATTACGAAGAGGCCGAAGAAGCGTTCTGCGACAGCACGAATCTCGCTCCCAATTATCAGTACGCTCATCGCGAGAAGAAACGCATGCAGGTGTTGCAGATGGTCCACATGGGATTCAACGAGCGGGACGCCCTCCTGGCGCTTCAGAAGCATCCGACGACTATGGTACGAGCATCTTCGACGCTGAAATTCACGAAGGAATTCGTTGACATTTGCGATTTTACCGCGTGTTGCAGGAGGCGATAAACCTTCTCGCTGAAAGAGCGTCGACCAATAATGCCGATGACGACAGCACGGGATACGGAAGCGAAGACGATGACGAGATCTTTTTTTCGGACAGCGAAGATAATCCGAGCAACGAGAGATTACTGTCGAAGATAATCAATTACGATCCGAATATACCGGAAGAACCGAAATTTCACGAGCCTCCGCCGAGCAACGATATCGTCAAGTTAGCTCGCGAACAAATTTCTGCGTTCATTTTCCCATTTAGCACGCAATATTTTGAAAGGATTTAAAAAATATTGTCAGTCTCTCAAATCTTACGAAATATTTCTGAAATATATGCAAATAATATTTTGAAATTTTCCATCAAGATATTCCAGTGAAATGTTTCTCAAATATTTCAAAAACATACTTAAATCTTTCGACACATCTGAAATATTTCTGAAACATAGTGATGAAAAATGTTGAAATAGTTTTCATTTCGTGTTTCACCGAAATATCCCTACGATTGTTTCCGTGTTCAGGCGGTTGTGTATGTGCAAATTGGACTGGTGATAGAATCTTTGACATTTCGCTGGAATGCTCAAGTAACATTTCGGAAACATTTCATCGTAAGATTTATTTATGATTTGTATATTAGAAACAAAAAATCGATATATCAAAACCAAATATTCGATATTTAAAAAAAGGTCGATATAAAAAAAAAATTTCGAATTCTTTCAAAAAAAAATTCCTGCTATGTGGGATTTATCGTGCCTGTATATATATGTTTATATTTTGTATCTTTCTTTTTTGCAGTAAATATACACAGCCTCCACGGGCGCCTTCGGCCGATCGTGCTTTGAGAATCATCAAAGCGGTGGTTGCGCCGACGAAGCCCAAGAATCAAGCTGTAAACGATAAGGCAGTTTGGGTCGGATCTTTAAACACAGCTCCGATCACCGACCAAATGTTGCAAAAGAGATTCGCAAAGTACGTGAAAAAAATAAATTAAAAAAATGCCCTGTATGGCAATGTCACGGATTAACGAACCGATCGTGTTTCAGATTCGGCAAAGTAACCGGCGTTTGGAGGGCGCCGAATGATAATTACGCATTCGTTAATTTTCAATGCGCCACCGGTCCGCAGAAAGCGTTCGAAGAGGCCCGGTACAATGGCGGACACATCGATTTGAATGGCGCAAAGTTGCTTGTCAAGGAAGCTACCACCAAGTCGTTTAAATAAGACGAATAATTTGTATTAAAAAAAAAAAATTATCTTGTTTACCTCTTAAGATACGTGTCCTCAATGTACTTGTTTGTGCGCGAAGTTTACCATTTTTTTTTGTTGTTTTTTCATTTTTCTAGAAAATAGTCAATATATGATTCGTTCCATTTGATAACTTCTGTGAGATATTTAAAAAAAAAATGTTTGTTTTATTACGGAACGAAATATATTTTTTTTGTATTGTTCTTCACTCAACATGTGTGGAAAACTCTCTTATCTGTATGTTACACGTGCACAACTCGGAGTGTCCGTTGATGATATAAAACATCTAAGATAATACGTCGAATACATTTTTTTGTACGATTGATCAACGTGTTAAAATAACGAACACGTTGATCAATCGTAGAAAAAAAAGAAAATATTGGAGATTCTGTCCGATCGACAGTCACTTGCATTATTTTTAATTTATTATTATAGTTAATTATTAATATTTTTTTCGAGATATTCTTTACGTACATTCAGGTAATTCAGCTCATAGCGATACCGATTTTCTTATTTCGAATTTTTATTTTGCAGTGGTCTTAAAAACTATCTTAATCTTCGCTGTGTTTTCGATTCAGAAAAAAAATCATTATTATGGGAAATAGTAAAGGTGCTGTGAAATAATTTAAGAACGTTTTTTTAAATATGTTTTATTACGAAACGAAATATATTTCTTGTATCATTCTTCACTTAACACGCGTGAGAAACTCTCTTATTTACATACATGTTACACGCACAACTCGGGGTGTCCATTCATGTAATACATCTAAGATAATGCGGTAAACTCTTTTGTCGTAAAGAAAAAAAAAATTATACGATTGAGCAACATGTTCGGTACTTTGAGACTCGTGATTTCTCCGAGAAATTCTTTACGTACATCCAGGTCGTATGCGGCTCGTTCTAGCGATACCGATTTTCTTATTTCGAATTTAAATCTTGAATGAAGTATAATGATTCGTATCTTCGCTGAATTTGCGTTTAGAAAAAAAAAAATTTCATTGTTTTCTAGAAAATAGTAAAGTTAATCTAAGAAAAAAGGTTTTGTTTTATTGCGAAACGAAAGATATTATTTGTATTGTTCGTCACTAAACGCGTGTAAAAAAGTCTTATTTACATGTTACACGCGCACAACTCGGGGTGTCTGTTCACGATATACATCTAAGATAATCTGTCCAACTCTTAAAAAAAAATGTTTATCATACTTCTTCATAATTCATAATTTATCATATTTTTATTGATCAACGAATCCGTTAATTCGAGACTGCCATATCGACAGTCGCTCGCAATTATTTCTACAAAAGATTCTTCAGGAGACTAAACTTTTGATTTTTCTAAAATAATAGTAAAGGGAATAATTTAAGAAAAAATGTTCTTATTAGGAAACGAAATATATTTCTTGTATTGTTCATCACTTAACACGCGTGAGAAACTCTCTTATTTACATGTTAACACGCGTACAACTCGGGCTGTCCGTTGACGATACACATCTAAGATAATCCGTCCAACGCTTATTTAATTACTTATTGTTTTTTTTTTAATCATACGATCGATCAACGTGTCCGTCACTTTGAGACTCTGGCCGATCGACAGTCGCTTGAAATTACTTCTCCGAGAGATTCTTTAGCGTACATCCAGGTCACGGCCTCTTCTAGCGACGCCGATTTTTTTACAGAATTTTTTTCATTGTCGTCGAAGCATAAATTTCGTCGCTCCGCAATTACGCCGACTTTCGACCTGGATAATCGTCATGTAAAAAAAAAAAAAAAAAAAAAAACCGAACGACATACCTTACGTATTAATATAATTCTATAATACTATATAATATGATCGACATCATATAATAAAACGAGAAAAAAAAAAAAGAATTTATCCATAACGTATTCCTAAACTTCCGATAATTTGTAAATCGCGTAAAACAAAACAAAAAAGTAATAAAAAAAAAACGCTTATTGATTCGACCCGTGCGATAAACGAGTCACAAACGAGTCACTGGCGCGTTCGCTTCGAAGGAGCCAATTTGCGTGCTCGTCCAGGTAAATCGAAACCTAACTTTGGTCTCGTTCGAGTCTTACACCTAATTAACAATCATCGGAACAGTGGATAAATTCCGTCGCGATGGTTACACACGCAGTACAATTTGTTCGGGTGTTGCAATTTTTATCCCTACCCCTTTGGTCGGTAACAATTTTGTAAACTATCAACCCCCCCTCACAGTGTCACTCAATCAAAAGGGTTTTCTCCGATAAAACTACGAAGAAAAAAAAAAAAAAAACATACAATGATCACAGATGAACCGATCAACGAGCTCGCATTGTCAGAAGTATTTTGATCGATCATGTTCTTTTTATATATTTTTTTTTAACCATCTACAACGGAATCCGATCGTAAAAAAAAATTATAATTCTCTAAATAGTATATTGTTTTTGCTCTTAGAACGAGAACGTCAGGTATTTCGAAGGAGGAGGTAGCGGTTCGTTATCGAGGGAAACCGAGGAATGGAAAGAAAAAAAAAGGCGCGCGATGTGATTGGGCGAGAAAAAAAGACGTTGAGCGATACGCAAAAATTCGAGCGTCGTGCGCGAATGAAATTAATCTCTCGAGATACGATCAATGTCGCTTCGACGAAGTTTTTTCATCAACTGCAACCGGATTAAGAGAATTCGTAGCAGTTAGCGCTTGGATAATTTCGAGGACGCGAATAATAGTCGAGGTAATTCGCGACTCGAAGGGGCGAACTTGTAACTACGGAGAGCCGAGCTCGGTGTTACGTGCGATCGGGTTGTCAGGTATTTCGAAGGAGGTAGCGGTTCGTTATCGAAGGTAGCAAAAAGTTATCTAAATGGGTTGCATATTTCCTTTCGGATGATAACTGTGACCCATTCTACGTCCAAAAGTTAACTTTAGGTTAGTTGGTAACCTCCGGATACCGCCCAGAAGGACGTATGAAACCCATTCACTGAAAAGATATTCTATTCCGCGCTGCCAAAGAAAAATTGGATTATTTCATTCTACTATCAATTCTTACAATTCCATATGATATTAAAACAATGACGTGAGTATTGTCGAAGTAGAATTGAAAGTAGAATTGAAAGTAGAATTGAAAGTAGAATTGAAAGTAGAATTGAAAGTAGAATTGAAAGTAGAATTGAAAGTAGAATTGAAAGTAGAATTGAAAGTAGAATTGAAAGTGGAATTGAAAGTAGAATTGAAATAACAATCTTTGGCAGCCCGCAAGCGAATTTTACTTGAGTCATTGAAATTTTTGTTTCAGCGTTGAGATCACTTTTTGATAACTAATTTTTTTTCCGGTGCTTGGCAGCTAGCAAAAAGTCATCAGGTATGAAAAAGTGGGTTGCATATTTTCTACCGGATGGAAACTATAAGCCAGATCTCGGCAAAAACCCTACGTACTTGAAGTGCGTATTAAAGTATCAAGTACTCGAAGTACTGAGCGCTAGGTAGTTCTTGAGTCCTGACGTATTGAGTACTGGCAGAACCAGATTCTTGAAGTTTTGAATAGTGGACACTGACTCAGTACTTGATGCTTCAATACGTATACAAGTATTTAATGCATTTTGACCAGCTCTGCTATAAGCTATCCTGTGTCCAAAAGTTAACTTTTTGGATTAGCGGTGACTTTCGCATACCGTCCAGACGGACATATGAAACCCATTTAGATAATTTTTTTTTTACAAAATTGTTTTTGTGCTACCTGGGTAGGTACGGAAAAACGGCGCGCGATGTCATGGATTAGAAAAAAAAAAAAAAAAAGTGACGCGATACGCAATTCGAGCATAGTGTGCGGATAAAGAATCTCGCACGCTACGGTCGCGTCGACGAAGTTTCCGGAACCGCTGACGTCGAAGTTCGTTATCGACTGTAACCGGAGGAAGGGAATGCCGAGCCTTTCGCGCTCCGGGACACTTCCGGGGATGCGAATAATCGCCGAGGTGCTTCACGACTCAAACGGGCCATCTCCCGTAACGCCGGAGTGCCGAACTCGGTATCACGTGCAATCTCGTCGTACGAAAGTCGGATCGCGATACCTGCAAAAAAAATTTCATTCCAACTAAGTTAAATTCATCCGTCTTCCGACTATGCGACAAACGTCGATGCAACATCGAGGACGAAACAAAGCGGAAAAAACCCCTGACGGAACTGAGGCGTCGGCAGACTACAAACAGACTGATGCGCAATGTGCAAAGTTTTGACTCGTTCTAGCTTTTTGATATTTTGTTCAATTAACTTGGAATTTTGACCGTCTGACTTTTTTTTTCTACTAATTTTGAAATTTTTTACTTTTATTTTAACTTGGGTATTTCAGTAACCCTCGCAACCATCGTCGTATAGTCTTATTTATTTGACTCGTATATCTATAGCACGCAATACTTTGAAATCATTTTAGAAACATTTTCAATCTTTCAAATCTTACGAAATGCTTTTGAAATGTATGAAAATAATTCTTTGAAACGTTATCTAAAATATTTCAGAAACATACTTAAATCTTTCAAAGCATATGAAATATTTCTTAAACATAGTAATACAAATTTTGAGATGTTTTTAATTTCGTGTTTCATCGAAATATTTCTACGATTGTTTTCGTGTCTACGCAAATTGGACTGATAATATGCGATCTTTGACATTTCGTTGAAATGTAAAAAAAAAAACACATTTCGAAAACCTTTCAATGCAATATTTGGACAATGTTTTAAGAACATTTCACAAATATTTCTTAACATTGGTCAAATATTTCCGCGTTGTGGGGGTAAATGTTAAAAGTTTGCACGAAGCGATCGGTCTCATTCCAATATATATCCGGAGTCTCGTCATAGTCGCCCAACTCGCAGATGCATGTCTAACTGGAAACAAAAAATTGTGAATTTAACGTCCTGGACTGGCAGTTTTGATTCGAAAGCTGGTACAATAAATATAATGAACAATTGTGATGAAAAATTAATATACTTTCTCATTTCAAGTAAAGTAAATTATAAACACTAAAGTACTTTAATAATAACATTAAAGCAAATTATAAAAAGTTAAGTATTACCAAAGTTTTTAATACACCGAACATTAATTTTTCATCGCAATCGTACATGAAATTTAATATACCAGTTCTTTGCATTAAATCTTCCAGTCCGCTAAATTAAATTTCATACGAATTTTTTTTTTTACAGTCATACATTGTTAAAAAAAAAGATAGCAAATTTAATGTATAATTCTCGTGAAAAATCAATGAACTTTCAATGTAAAATTAAAGCAAATTATTGTAATTAACCAACTTTCATACTAAAATTGAAGTAAATTATAAAAACTAAAGTCCCTCCAAAGTTTTTAATACACCGAACATTAATTTTTCACCAGAATTCCACATGAAATTTCCGCCTTCAAAACTTCCATTCCGCCAAACAAAAATTCCCCAATTTTTTTGTTTTGTTTTTTACAGCACAGACGACCCGAGTGCCTCTGCGACTACGACGCGGCTCCGAATCCGCGCTCCCGTCAGTTCCCCAGCTCGAAGAAAAGAAAGTAAAAAAAAAAGGTCCAACCAAATAATAAAACCTTTCAATGTTGAATCAATCGTCGTAGCTACGATCTCAGTCAATTCACCTTGTGCTCTAGCATGTGTATCGTCACGTCTCTCTCCGTCGCGTAGGACCTACAGCACAGCGGACATTTATGAGTAATCGTAAAATCATCGGCCCTCCTAATCGTCAACGACTCGTCTCTGTTCAACGCAGTTCTGGACAAAACAATCAGCGATGGAACATTACCGACATTTTTCTCTCGCGCCTCATCGCCGACATCTCCCTCCGTCCAACGAAAACCAAAGTCGGCCTCGCCTCTCGATCTCCCCATCTCATTCTCAACATCGCCGCCCTCGTCCGTCCTCATCGTCCCCGGAACGCCCTCGTCCTTGCTGCAATCGATCGAATCAACATTTTCACACCCACGATCATTCTCGTCTCTAACAAAATCCACGTTAGCGACGTCCGTTGATGAGTCGCACGAGAAGGCAACATCGTCGTCCTTCGTGCTCGGCGTCTCCTTCGATCTGGCCTCGTCCCTCTCGACGACCTCGTACGAGTCGTTTCGCTTTTTGATCGTTATGCTTATACCAATACCTGAGTCTCGATCGCTGCTGTCTCTCGTGTCTCGATGATTCGACTTGACCTCCTCGACAGATCGGCAGTCGGACTCCGAGAGCGCAATGACGCTCTCCTCCTCGGCGCGGTCGATCGCCACGCGGTCGATCTCGTCCTCGATCTTCCGCCTCTTCGCATCGGGCTCGGGGCTCGGTGTGAGCCTCTCGTCCGACGAGCTCGTCGTTCTCTTCCGGCTCAGGGACGACGAATCGTCGTCCTCGCTCGTCGCGTTTCCGTTGCTCTTCGAGCCCTCCGAGAAATCGGTGAGAGCCAAAGGATCGGCGATCGGATCCGCGATCGATTCCTCCGTGGAGCGGTTGCTTCTGTATCTAACGTAGATCTCGTGTTCCTGCAGAACGCCGTTCACCGTGTTCACCTTCAGATGCTTGACGACGGTGCTGAGATTCTTGTACTTGTAGCGGCAGACGGCGCACTGGTAAGTCTTTCGGCCGTTGGAGCCGCGCAGGACCGAGACGCGAGGATCGTCGCCAGCCTCGATCGCGATCTTCGTCGACTCCCTGCTACGCCTCTCCTTCGGCTTCTGCTCCGGCCCGGCATCGGCCGGCTCGGGCGCCTCCTCCGGCTCGACTTTCGCTAGCGGCAAAATGCTCTCCGGTGAATTTATCCTGTGGTAGTCGACGAGGTGCCTTCTGACGTCGACGAACGGTCTCTTGCACAGGAAGCAGTCCGTGGTGGACGGCGGGGTCTTCGGCGGCGAGACCGGAACGCCCGCGAGCGTCTTCTGCAGAACTTCCTCCTCGCGCTTCGTGCACTCCGTGTAGGAAGTCCGCGACGCGCATGCGCGCTTGGGCCTCTCTATGCCCTTCCTCTTGCTCGAGCCATTCGATCCGCCGCCCCGATAGGATTTCCCGCTGCGGGTCATTATCGCCTCGTCCTCGACCTTCATCAGCTCCGCCTTGAAGATATCGTTGTTCTTCGACGAGGCGAGAAAACCGCCGGGCTTGTAGGACGGCAAGTGGAGACCGTGGTGACGCGCCATGTGGACCCTCAGACTCTTGCGCAGGACGAACTTCTTGTCGCAGCTCTTGCACGTGTAGAGGTAACGGTACTTCACGCCGTCGATCGTACGGATCAGGGGGTTTCGGAATTTTCGATCCTTCGTCGGGTTATTGTCGCCGAGGCCCTCCGGCTTCGAGTCCGAGCTCTTCGAGGTCTCGCTCAGCGACTCCGAGCTCGAGGCCGCCTTGCGGCCGATCTTCGAGGCCTGCCGACTCTTCAGTCTGCGCTTCTTGCGGGCCTCTTTCACCGACATCGCGTGAAACTCGATCGAGTGTCTGTAGAGGCGCTTCTGGTTCGTGAAGGTCGCCGGACAGAGCGGACACTCGAGGGCGATTCCGAGCAGCTGATTCAGCTCCGTCGAGTCCGGACGCTTCGTGTCGACGACCGGCGAATCCTTCGCCGCCTCTTCCGGTCCTCGGCGCAGGTGCTTCGAGGAGCCTCGGGCGATCTTCTCGTCGGCCCGCGGAACCAGCTCCGACGGCGTTCGGGGACGAAGCGTTCTCGTCTCGCCCGTTGAGCGGTTCTTGTGACGCTCCGGTGGTAAAATTATTCCGTGCTCCTTCTGCGAGTGCAGACGCAGACTTCGACGCTCGCTGTACTGACGACCGCAGGTCACGCAGTGGTAAACCTTACGCTGACTCTTCACCGCCAGGTAGAAGTTCGGCAGGGCGTTGTTCCCGTTCCCCTGCACCGGCTGGTACTTTATGTATGGGACCGAAGAACTCGCACGCTCGGCGTGACCCGACGCCGATCGGGACGAACGGTAATCGTCGTCGTCCTCGCCCGAGAGCGTGTTCTCGCTGTCGTAGTCCCTCTGGATTTTCTTCAGCAACTGCATCGTGTCCCATATCTTGTCGCATCTCTCCAGACCGACCGTCGCCTCCTGCAACTTGTATTTCTCCTTCAGACGCTGGGAGAGCCTGATGAATTCGTCCTGCAGAATTTTATGAAGACTATTTTAGTTTCGTTTCGCTAGGAGGAACAGGTTTTTTTTTTTTAGTAAAAGATTTTTTAATAGGAATTTTTTTGGTTCTTTTTGTTCGACGATGTTAGTCTTTGTATTTTTGGAGAAAATCACAGAATTACGAAAAAAAAAATGGTCGCTGATAAAACAGTTGAACAATTTTGCGGTCTGTGGACTTTTCTTGATTGAATGTTTTTTTTTTCAATGGCTTTTCGCTAATTCGCCTGACTGTTGTCTTATTCCCTGACGATTTCAGAATCTCCCTGATGGATGATACGAAAAAAATGCATGCTTTTTGATTTTTCTTTAAAAAAAAAAAAAATATACGTTTCTCTGACAGTGAAGGAGTCAAAGCCAGTTCCAAGAGTACGAGATTGCAGCGATGATAATCACGCTTACATCCAGCGTGCATGGAAGTACAATGTTAAAGCACGAGTTCTCACCGATGAGCATCAGAGAGCAGATACATCAGGATAGAGTGCTTTAGAAAATATATATATAAAAAACAGACATTTTTTTTTAATCCTGTAATTAAAATATTTCTTTCGATGGTGCAAATTTTTTAATTTTAGCCGAAAAATTCAGTGCGACAAAACACAATTGGCCACTAAAAAAATAATTACCTGAGACTGTTTTTGATCGAGCGAACAAATAGAAAAAGAAAATTGCAGTTTGATTTTTCTAAAAACTGCTTCTTCCAAAAACATAGACAAAGTTTATGAAAACGAGAAATAATGTAAAATAATGAATAATAATGAAATCAAGCTATATCTGCAAAATTTTGTCTGATCAGAAAAATTGTAAATGTAAAGGGGTTCGTCTCGTAAATAAATAAATAAATAAATAAATAAAAAAGAATTTGTTTTCTAGGTAAATAGCAACAACACAGTACGGCAAGATTTTAATCCGCCAGTTCCGTCGTCCGCCCCCAACAACGAGATTCCATAAATGATACTCGCGCTCATATTGTACATGCATGGAAATACAGAATCAAAGGAAGCGACAGTAAAAAAAAAAAAAAAAAAAAATTCTTCCGTGGTACCAATTTTCAAATCTTTGCCGAAAGCTCTGGTGAGACACACCGCATTGGTAATAAAAAAAATGTTCAAAGAAATGGCCCTTTCTCCGGACGTTTCCTTGACCAGGAAATAAATGTTTTCCCCCCTGACTCTTCGCTAACTAGACCAACAATTTTTCAAGTTTCCCGACATCTCCAGAATTTCCCCGACGAACAACCAAAAAAAGTTGCAAACAGTTAGATTTTTCAAACAAAAAAAAAAAAACCTTTCCCAGGCACAAAGCAACAATATCATCCATCAAAATTTTAGTCCGCGAGTTCCATCGTCGCCCCCCCGGCACCGAGAGATTCCGTCGACGATAGGCTCGCGTTTACGTCGATCGCGCACGGAAGTGCAATGTCGAAGCACGAGTTCTCGCAGATAGCGATCGCCGATCACGTTTGCTCTTTAGCGTAGCGTGTGCGCTGTGGGAGAAAGATCATCGGGTAGGAAGTTGCGGTTATGCTCTTCGAAGTACTTGGCAAACAGTCGGTGCGAGCGAATGAGCGGGAAAGATAAGCTCGATAAAAAAAAAAAATAATAATAATAATGATATGACAAACGAAATTTACGAAAACACGACAGGAAGGACAATCGGTCGATCGTAGGCGTCGATATTTTGGTAACAAAAAGCTCGCTCGCCGACCGTGCAAACAAGTGTTATACTCACGTCCAACAACGAATCATCGTCGCTGTTCTCGTCGCCGTTGAGCAGTGTGAGCTCGTCGGACAGATCGTCCTCGTCCTCGTCGATCGCTGACTCGGATGACATTAGCCATCCGCTGCTTTCCTCCTCGCTCTCGAAAGTATTGTATGAAGACGGTTCCGACATGATCTCTCGATATCGTTACGCCGACAGTGCGAATGTACGATATTAGTAAACGCGCCAGTTCCACGAGCGTTGTCCTGGCCTGGCATCCAGTCTGCAGACATCTTGCTCTCGTTGAACGCGAACAAGGCACCCTTACGTTTCATTGGTCGCGATCGTAATTCCCGCGCTTTTCGCCTTTCTCTCGCCCGCGGCCTCGCGCATGCGCGTTCCGCTGAGCGCCTCAAAGGGCCCTTTGTCGATAAGAGCGAGCTGACGAAACGTTCTCCCTACTGGGGCTGTAGAAGTTGAGCCGTCTTGGCTGGCTAAATAATCTTATCCGGCTGATGGACATTGTAGTTTGGCCGGCCAAGCCGTCTTAGCCGGCTGAGATGTGACCGGCTAAAAATTAGCCGCACTTTGGCCGGGTATTTATTCTTATTGTAAATTACAAGGACACTGATGAAATTAATGAGACATTTGTCTATGACAGATTACCTGTTTTATTTATTCATTTTTGTACTGCTATTATTTCGCGGGAAATCAGAACATGATGCACAGTAAATAAATAATTTCGTATAATAGGAATGCGAAATTTTGTAAAATAAATGACAAACTCTCTTGTCGCTTATTTGAGTATACGAACTTGTCCTTTTATTTCCCGTGTCATTGACAATTTTAGTTTGTACTTCTGTTTGTAAAACTAGAGAATTAACGAATAAGAAATTTTTGACGTTTGTGGACAATAAGTTGTGAAAAGTACAAACTTTTTTTATTGTGTAACTTTCTTATAGATTAGAGGCGCATTGAGAGACATAATCACTTCGTGGAATAAGATTTTGAAGATCTTAAAGGTACTCGAATCTAAGCTAAAGAATAGTACAGAAATTAATAAATAAGCTGACTAAACTGCGATTCATTTTTAGCCAGCCACGCCATCGTAGCCGGCTAAACAATAATGTCCATCAGCCGGATAAGATTTTTCAGTTGGCCAGGACGGCTCAACTGTACAGGCCCTATTCCCTACAGTTCCGTATGAAAAAAAAAAAAAAATAGTTTCTCGGAAGAATTGCATCAACGCGAATACCCTTCGCGGTATTTCTGTAAACACGCGAGATCGTCGCGGCTGATTGGAAAGAGCCGACAGCTCGTGTGCCTTACATTGTGCGCGCACGGAGAGAGTTGCGCGGTTCTCCGCCAGGGGCCGCTCCGACGACCAAAAAGAGCAAAACAAAGAAGAATAAAAATTGTACACACGCCTGCACACGCCGGTCGTAACGTCGAGCCGGCGCTATCGGATAAAAAAATCTGCTGATAGAGCAGTTGTATTCAGTGTCAACTTCGTCCGGTCGCACGATGCGAACCGTTGGATTAATGCTCGATGTAATAACGAGCCGAAGAGGTGCGACTGTGACGGTCATGCACTTCCGGTGCCGCAGGTTATATGAGATCTGGCTCGGAGCCTTCGCGGACCAGTGTTCTCTCGAAACTTACAACCATGCGACTGTGGATGATTGGAATTTTTTGTCTCGCCGCTGTGCAGATTCTTGCGCCAGCGGCTGGAGCGAACAAGACCGCAGGGGCTGCGGTTGAAACCAGCACTGCGTCTGCAGTCAACAACACCGTGGCGATTGCAGTTGAAACCGCGACTGTGGCTTCAGGCAACAACACCGTGGCAGCTGCCGTGGAAAGCACGACTGTGGCTGCAGGCAACGACACCGTAAAGGTTGCAGTCAACGAGACCCATGTGGCTGCAGGTAACAACACTGGTGTTGCTGCAAGCAACAACACTGTAAATGTGGTGTGATCAACAACACCTGTGTAGCAGCTGCAGGCAACGACACTGTAAAGGTTGCAGGCAACGACACTGTAAAGGTTGCAGTCAACAACACTGGTGTGGCTGCAGTCAACAGCGCTGCGGTGGCTGCTGGTAACTGCACTGGTGTTGCTGCTAAAAGGTTGCAGTCAACAACACTGGTGTGGCTGCAGTCAACAGCGCTGCGGTTGCTGCTGGTAACTGCACTGGTGTTGCTGCTAGTAACTACACTGGTCTTGCTGCTGGTAGCTACACTTGTGTGATTGTAGGCAACAGCACCGTAAAGGTTGCAGGCAACAACACTAAAGGTTGCGGGCGACAACACCCGTGTGGCTGCAGTTAACAAAATTTTTGTGGTTGCAGTCAACAACGCCGGTGTGGCTGCAGGCAACAACACTGGTGTTGCTGCGGGTAATTACACCGATGTTACCGCAGGCAGCAACACTGTAAATGCTGTGATCAACAACACCTGTGTAGCAGCTGCAGGCAATGACACTGTAAAGGTTGCAGTCAACAACACTGGTGCGGCTGCCGTCAACAGCACTGCGGTTGCTGCTGGTAACTGGACTGGTGTTGCTGCTGTTAACTATACTGGTGTGGCTGTAGGCAACTGCACCGTAAAGGTTGCAGGCAACAACACTAAAGGTTGTGGGCAACAACGCCCGTATGGTTGGAGTTAACAAAATTTGTCTGGTTGTAGTCAACAACGCTTGTGTAACTGCAGGCAACAGCCCTGGTGTTGCTGCTGGTAATTACACCGGTGTTGCTGCAGGTAACAACACTGGTGTGATTGCAGGCAACAACACCGTTAAGGTTGCAGTCAATAACGCTGATATGACTGCAGGCAAAAAAACTGTAAAGGTTGGGATGAAAAACACTGGCACGACTGCAGGCAAAAAAACTGTAAAGGTTGCGATGAAAAACACTGGTATGGCTGCGGGCAACAACACCGTAAAGGTTGCGATGAACAACACTGATGTGGCTGCGGGCAACAAAATGAATGTGGCTGCACGCAACAACACCCCTACAGCTATGGGCTTTAAAATGCGTGTGGGTGTAGGACAAAAAAACGTAAAGATAAACGTAAAAAACGCCGGGGTCACCACGGCGGCTGCAGGCAACCACACCGGAGCGGCGGTCGACACCACTACTGCGGTCGCAGCAACCACTGCGCATACAGACAACAGCACCGTAGCGGCCGCAGTCGAGACCACGGCGGCTGCAGGCAATTACTCTGGAAGGCCTGCAGGCAACACCGCAGCGGCTTTCGGTAATATATATTTCTGAGCTGGCTTAAGTACCAAAAAAGTCCTTCAATTATAAAATATCACAAGTGCTTGAAGTATCGCAGGTACTCATCAGGTTCATTGCGTTAAGCGTTGCGTAGGCTTAAAAATCAAAAAAGATACAAAATAATTTCCTCGTTCATTACAATTTTCCGCATAGCTTTCTCCATGAGAAACTTCGTTGATCGATTTTCGCTTCCTCACAGAGGAAGCTGTGCCCAAAATTGTGATAATTGAGGAAGCCCCGTGCAAATTACTTTGCACCTTTTTTCGGAACATGAAAAATGTTTGCATTTCGTAAAATGTTCATTGTAAAAAATCGTTAACTGAATTTTTCGTGATGCGTCCTTTCGAGAGCCATTTTTAATCTATTCACTTATTTTCGTTCAAAAAAAAAAATGCTCATTATAACTGTACTTATTGAAAAATTGAGACAGATATTAATGAAAACAGGAAGTCATACTACTCATGGAGTATTCATGATGCGAACGTGTACTCAAAAATCAAGTACGTACTTGAAGTACCAAGCAAGTACCCGGTTCTTCAAGCACTGCCCAGCTCCGATCAATTTTTTTTCTTTAAATTTCGGCCAATCAAGATTGGATTTTTCGGAGGAAGCAATTAATCAAACTCTTGTATTTACATTCAGGTGCATACGAAAGGAGTTTAAGACGCGTTCGGTCTGTCGGTAACGAGCCGCTGAACGCCGCGTTCGCCGAAAATGTGAAGAATTGGTTCAGAAGATTGAGAAATCGTATGTTCGGAAAGAATAAAGACGAACCGACGACTCTCACGCCGGAAGACGAGGCCGTGCCGGTTGTGGAACTGGACAAGGAAGATCTTCTGTACGTACAGCGCAATCCCAGACGGTTCGATCTAAGTGAGCACAGTTTTACGCGCCATCCATTCTTGCCCATACAGTAGGACCGCGCTTATCCGACCTTCGATTATCCGAAGCACCCAACTCATCCGAGCCCTCCGCGTTAACCGAGGTGTGGACTCGGATAATACGGAAAACTCGGATGATAAAGTAAGATGCCCGCGCGCGGATTAGTCTGTAACTGCCGCATTGTTGCATACGCGCTCAAACTTGTACAAGTTTCCTGCGTCGTTGTATTGCGAGCTGTGAATACATCAGTTCCGATTTTAGAGTCAATGGTAAAAAATCGTGATGTCTGAAAAAAGGAAAAAAAGTCGTTAAGTGACTAATAAAGTTAAGGTTTATATGACGTGGTGTGTTATACTTTAGATACATAATAGTAGTAAAAGTTTGAATTGAGTATGTTATCCGTGTTTTGGCTCTCCCCACATTACCTCGGATAAACGGGGTTCTACATTATTTATTTATTATTTATTATTTATTATTTATTATTATTTATTTAGTATTTATTATTTATTATTTATTATTTATTATTTATTATTTATTATTTATTATTTATTATTTATTATTTATTATTTATTATTTATTATTTATTATTTATTATTTATTATTTATTATTTATTATTTATTATTTATTATTTATTATTTATTATTTGCAACAGCGACATTGACCTTGGATCCTCAAAAGGACTGGGGCTTCCGGGTGGGTAAATGGGTGATCATCCGGAAGGTGTCACCTTGGAAGAAAAAGGACGAACGGGTGAATGGGCTTCGGCCCGCGACACCCGTCGACGATGATCCTTCGGAGGCGCCTTTGACTGCGAGACCGACGATGAGAATTCAACGCTGCCCTCCGTACAGCCCGCACACAGACTCGCCGAAAACTTCCGACGCGACGGCAACTGGCCCGCCGATGGTGACCGCTGCTCCGCGATCAACGAAATTCGAAGGGGCAACTTCCAATCGTTCCGGCGCGACGGCAACTGCTCCGCCGATGGTGACCGCTGCTCCGCCGATGGCGACCGCTGCTCCGCCGATGGCGACCGCTGCTCCGCCGATGGCGACCGCTGCTCCGCCATCAACGGAATTCGAAGAGGCAATTCGCAGTACGGAGGCACCCACGGAAGAAACGACGAAGAACCGCGATGCCACCGAAAACAAACGCGATCAATCGGCGGAAGTAATAGCACCAGCGGAATAATTGCATCGTCGATGAAAATCAATCGGTCGCACGAACTGATCCACAGCTGCGATTACCCAGAACGATCGGATCGCCGACCACGATCGACACAGGAACTCCATTCCGCTCTGATGTAACGCGGAGACAACGATCTGCCGTTTTAGCGAACGCTTCTCGTATTTCATGTATATCGACTTACGTAATAAAAGAGACGGTCTCGAGAAATGAAATCGAGCGATGAAATTTGCATTGCGTAAAATTTATTATAAATATCGACAATCTAGGGTATGGCAATACCTTACAATAACTTTTACGCCGACGATGTACAAATTGTGGTCTTCATTATCGGTGTTGTGAGGATTTACTGGAATAGAAAGAAAAAAAAAATCGAATTTGTCCGAATGAGTAAATTGTTTCCTTGAGGAAAGGCAAGAAATTTTGATGCCAAACTATAATTAAGATGAGTTGCGGTAAAAATTTGCCGACACCATAAGCGAGCACGAACATAGATAAATTCAACGAAGTAATTTTTAAAAAATAATAATTTTTAAAAAAATCCAACTACCAAAGTATAAACATCGATTACAGCGTAACTCTACGCAGGACTCGGTTGCATGCTTTTGACGAACAATATAGAGTCCCTTACAAAAATTAAAAAAAAACCCTTCACCTGACGCATCGTTGAAAGTCCGTAAAAGTTGTTAAAGTTGTTGTTTTTTTTTTTTTACTTATAAAACGTCGACTGTTCGATTCGCTCGAGGGACGATCGAAGTGGCGAAGTCGTCCCTTACGGTTTAGTTATCGTTGAAGCAAGAGTGATGATATGACATAGAAAAGAGATGATTCAAGCGTCCAAAGCTGAGACGAAATACGAAAAAAGCGAGAAATCGTCGTTGCCGGTACTTTTTTTTTTTTTCTTATATGAAGCTGTTTATCGAAATTTGCGGTAATATCGTAATCCCAGAAACAAAGGCGTTGCGTAGACATGCTGACCACTTATTAAACATCATAAACAAGAGCCCATCCTCCTCTCCCCCTCTCAGCGAGTCGGCGGAACAAATAAACATCGTTTGTCTACTTTCTTGCCTAGAATGTGAACAGAAGAATGGTAAAACCATCGAAGGCATGCACAAATTAAAGAAATGAACTTTGTGTCGGTATTCGACGGATCAACAGAATAAACGTAAATAAGGCTGTTTCATGCCCCAGACTAAGAATATACCAATTTACCCATGCCAATTTATTTGTAATTTGTTATCTGTTTACACCATTTATGAATTTTTTTTTTTTTTTTATCATGCCAAAAAGCCGAAATTTTTTATAAAGCACCCAAAGCCGAATGATAATTTTGCTTCCCAGTGTACAATATTCCATTGAAATTTTTATTACTACTGTTAAAAAAAACATTGTAAATTGAATGCACCAGAGTGGAAGTTTTCATGCTATAAAACTGCTACATTCAATTTAATGTACAATCGCGATGAAAAATTAACTGGACTTTTACAGTGACATTAAAGTAAATTTGTGAATTTAAATTACTTTTATAGTAAAATTAATGTAAATGATTGAAAGTAAATGTATTTCTTAAGTTTTTAATAAACCGTACGTTAACTTTTCATCCACATTTGTACATGCAATTTAATTTACCAGTTTTATGCATAAAAACCGATACATTAATTTCATACGAATTTTTTTTAACAGTGTACATTAATTACACCGTTAAAAAGAATTGAAAACTTGATGCACCGGAATTAAAGTTTTTATGCAAAAACTGGTACATTGCATTTAATGTACAATTGTCATGAAACATTGATGGACGTTTACATTGAAATTTAAATTATTGAAAATATTGTTAAATTTTTATTTAATTATTATTACACTTTAAAAAAAATAAAAAAATAGAAAAATATTATTCAAAATATAATATTATCAAAAATGAAGTATTCCCAATATTTCAAATACACCAAACATTAATTTTCCATCACAATTCTCACGAAATTTGATGTACCAGTTTTAGCGTACAAATTTCCGGTACATTAAATTTTGCACAAATTTTTTTTACAGTGTACACGGTAATTACGTAAATAGTCAATGATTCCTTTACCTTCTTAGCCGCCGCGCCGACCTTGCTCTTCTTGGTTCCCCTGACCTTCTTCATTCTGTTCTTGCGTTCCTTGCGCTGTTTCCTCGTCTGCTTGTGTTTCTCGTAGAGTCCGTGCCTCGCGAGCCTGTGCTTGGGCTCGAACTTCTTCGCGAAATCCAGAGTCTCGTAGATGAGAGCGAAACCCGTCGACTTACCGCCACCGAAGTTAGTTTGGAATCCAAAGACGAAAACTACGTCGGGTGTGATTTTGTACATCTTTGCGAGTTTCTCGCGTATCTCGGTCTTGCGAACCGACGGCTGTCCGGGATGCAGCACATCGACGACCTGCGCAACAGAAGAGAAAAAAAATTTTAGGTTAGGAACGTAAAATTAAAAAAATAAAATAAAAAAATAAAAATAAAACCGCCTTGCGTCTCGTAGAGCGAACTCACCATTTGTTTGCGGCATAGCAGCCGGTTGGTCATGAACTTGCGCGTTCTGATAGTTGCTGAGCTTTCAGACTGCAAAACAATAATTACGAATTAAGCAAGCGAAGATTTTTAGGTTAGGCTCATCGATCGACGCTTCTCGTCCTCGAGCTTCGAGCGGCTGCGACTTTCGTGCTCGACCGAGCGATCGCCGATCGATCGTAGATCGACAATTCATTTATTCGTGAGTCGCGAAAACGTGACGGAAGATTTATCCTGTCGGAGAGATCGTTTTCGAGCGGTGTTTACCCACGCTCAACTGAGCTCCGGAGGGTCCACAATAAACACCGATTTTTCGTTAATCGACCCTTCACACGCCGAAAATGCACGCATCGTCCCGTCGTCCGACAATCTAGCTTCGATTTCGCGTCGAACGGCATTGAATTTAATCGACGATTCGTATTTATTTTGCGGATCCGAAATACGTACCATCTTGACCGATTGTCGTACCACTCGGGAAAGGCTCTACCGGAAGCGAGTATCAGCGCCCTGCGCGGTCGTTGAGCGAACTAGGCGCGCTGTTGCCGCGCTCGGGCCTCCCTCAGCGCCGTCCGTTGAATGGCCGCGCATCCGGCGATCAGCTGTTGCGCTACACGGACTGTTCTGCTCTCCGCACACAGAGAGAAAAAAATCGTCCCCGCTGCGTTCCTCGAATATCATGAATGAGCCGCCGCCGAGCCGGACGAGTCCAAGCCTCGCCGCGTCCCTCGGACGAGGACCGGACCCGGCGACCAAACAGATTTTTTCTGAATTAAGGCGCGCACGTCCGATCGTCTCCGCGCAGCACGGCGCAGGCTCCTCCCGCGGGACGACGTCGGGGTCGCCTCGGCTCGTGAAAAATATTTCACCCTGCATTTTTCCACGTCGCAAAAGCCTGCGGCCTCGGCGCGCAGCGAGGAACGAAAAAAAAGTGGTATCGTCCGTCGCGCGTTTGCCAAGTCTTGCGCCTCGGCCCGAGGAAAAGAACTTTTCCTCGCTAACGTGGGTGGCGATTGGCTGCGCGGGCGTGGGAGGAGAGACCACCGGTCGAGATTGGCCGAGACGCTGATAGGTGGGGCATGAGGCTTCTACGACCGTCTCTCGACGAGGTGCCCGGGTGTGCGGCAGCACTGCGAACTAGCCGTTGCATTGCTGTCGAAAATGGCGTCGGGCGCGGAGCTGCCGGAATATTCGTCTCCAGCCAAACGTCGGAAGGTCGAGCTCGGAGTCTACGAGACGCCCGTCACATCGGAACTCGATTTTCGGGATCACAAGGACTCCATAAAAACGACACAGGAGGATCTCGAAGGTATTTATTGGCAAAATATGTCGTATTGTTTCGTTGAATTTTCGCGATTTCCAAGATGGCGTCGATAACGCGAACGACGCCCATTACGCGATGCGTTTCTCTGCGGCTGTCGACGCACAGCCGTCGGTAGAGGGGGTCGGCGGCCGCCATAACAGCTCGGGAACTTCGGGCGCGTCGATATTTTTTTTTTTCGGAGGAGATTTTGTTTTTTTTTTTTTCTCGATCTTTCTGAACGCGAGGTTCGGACTGGCGAGTCTTGGACGGATCGGCGAGTCGCGCGAGACACGGTTTTTTTTTTTGTTGAGGTGGAAAACGGAATGGGCGCGAGGAGAACTCGGGGTATTTTTGTGGAGATATTTAACGCGGGAATACGGGGGTCAGTGACAGCGAGCGTCGCCGTGCGGCCTTTTCGCGTTCACAGATGGCACGGGTCGCGGCAAACAAAAGCCAACGCGCACTTGACGTTTAGCGGCCCGCGCGAAATTCAGCCAAGTGTCAGCGGCGAACTGTCATGGACCGCGTGCTACGAAGTATATATTATTATATGTGTGATGTGTTGTCGATAGAGTTACTGGTACTCTTGTGAGATTTATACCTGTTGATGTGATTGATTTTTTTCGGGAGACACGCCGATCGGGAATATTGTTATAAGTTTTGGGGATTTGAATTTTTTTTTTGTGGGAGATTCGATGGTGGGAAATTGAAAAGTTGAAAAGTTTGTTTTTTTAACTTTTAATGAAATAAATATACGAATGACAATATTTTTCATAAAAACCGCGAATTGAGAATATTGTTATAAGTTTTGGGGATTTGAATATTTTTTCTTTTTTTGTGGCAGATTTGATGGTGGGAAATTGATAAGTTGAAAACTTTGTTTTTCAACTTTTAATAAAATAAATATATGAGTGATAATATTGTTAATAAAAATCGCGAATTCAGAATTATTGTTATAAGTTTTGGGGATTAAAATTTTTTTTTTGTGGCACATTTGCTGTTGGACAGTTGAAAAGTTGAAAAGTTGAAATCTGAGAGTGATGTACATATATTCATCGGCAAACTGTTATGCCATGTGTGTTTCGAAGTACATGTTTTTGTTCGAGTTTTGTTACTTTTACTGAAATTTGGTAATGATATGATAATATTTTTTGAAAAAACCGCCAATTACGAATATTGTTGTAAATTTATTTGCTATACATTTTATTGTTCATAGCATAGCTACTGTTGAAATTTTTTAAAGTTGAAACATTTATAAATAAACAAACAATATTTATAAATAAATAAATATTGAAAAATTTATAAATAAATAAACAATATTTTATGTAAAAACCGTCAATTGAGAATATTGTTATAGAATTTGGTGCTTTGAATTTTTTGTTTATAACACATTTACTGATTTTCGCGAATAAAAAAAGGACATTTGATAACGTAATTTTTAAAAACAAAATTTATTTTATAACTTTCTTGAAGGAAATTGACGCTAATATATATATATTTTTTTAATTTTTTCTGTCTAGAAACTCTGGGAGGTGACAGCGGTTTTACCGAACTGAGCGACGGATCGAAGTCTATATCGACGACGCCGGATCTTAATCATCTCAATTCGACTCCATCTCGCACAGATTCTACGAGCGACGACACTGGTTGCCCGTGAGTTTGAAAAGAACAGTCGTCGATAGTCTCGATCATTAATTAAGCCGGTATAGGCAAAGTAGACTGTTGGATGAGAATTTCCGCTCGATACGAGAAGTAAGTCACCAGGCGGAGGAATTGGCTATTCAAACTTGCCGCTTACGCGGCGCAGATATCGCAAATCTATCGCGAATTCAAACAAAAGAGAATTCGTCATTCAAATTAATTTCACACAAAAAAAATACAGCTAACGTTGTCTGTGTTTTTTTTTTTTAATTACATACGCATATAAAAACATAAAATCTTGCCTATAAAATATATAAAAACTATTATATAGTACGATTTTTGTGCTCCGTATATTTCCCCGTATACGAGGCAAGATCTCGACTAATCGAGGCTTAAAATAAAACTACTGCTTTTCCAGACTCGACACGGCAGATGAGAAGGACGAGGTATCGTCGACGGTTTCGAATTTATCGGATTTGTCGGGACTCTCGGAGCTCTCGGGGGGATCGAGCCACCTCTGGAGAAGCGCCTCGTCCTGGGTTCAGAAACAAATGTTAAGCGGCATAAATCCTCGGGATTTGCTGCAGCACCTTCTAATGGACCCCTCACAGATTCCCAATCAGGTCGACGACATTACGTTATGGAAGGTTCGTCATTTTACGTTATTTTCTTATAACAATTTTTACAGCAAATTTTACTGCAAACCTTAGTGCGATTTTTTCTGCAAACCTTAGTGCAATTATTGCTGCAAATCTTAATGCAATTTTTAATGCAAAAACCTTACTGCAGTTTTTACTATGAAAGCCTTAGTGCATGTTTTACTGCAAAAACAGTGCATTTTTTTACTGCAAAAACTTTAGTACAATTTTTAATGCAAACTTTAGTGCAATTTTCCCTGCAAACCTTGGTGCAATTTTTACTGCAAACGTTAGTGCAATTTTTACTGTAAATCTTACTGCAATTCTTACTGCAAACCTTAGTCGAATTCTCAATGCAAACCTTAGGGCATTTTTTACTGTAAACCTCAGTGGAATTCTGACTGTAAACCTCGATGCAATTTTTACTGCAAAAACCTTGGTGCGTATATTTCTCAATAGCTTGATAACATTGTGATGCGTTTTTCAGCTCGTCCTCAACATAATGTCGGAGCCACCGAGACGGCAGAAGCTCCGCCACGTCAACACCCTGACCGACGTCGTCAGGCTGATAAAGAACAGCAAGAAGATAATCGTTCTCACCGGAGCTGGCGTTAGCGTCAGCTGCGGCATACCCGACTTCAGGAGTCGGGATGGCATTTATTCTCGGCTCGCGCAAGACTTTCCCGATCTGCCGGATCCGCAGGTAACAGTCGACGATGTTTTCGCCGAGTTGGAATCAAAAAAATAAAACATGAAAAAGAAATCCTCACTTAAACGCATCGATAATTTTTCTTTTAAAAAAAAAAAAACAGGCGATGTTCGATATCAACTACTTCGGCCAGGATCCTCGACCGTTCTTCAAATTCGCGAGGGAAATTTATCCCGGACAGTTCAAGCCGAGTCCGTGTCACAGGTTCATAAAGATGTTGGAGAAGCACAAGAAACTCCTGAGAAACTATTCGCAGAACATCGATACGCTCGAGCAGGTCGCCGGCATCGAGAATGTGATCGAGTGTCACGGCTCTTTCGCCACCGCGTCGTGCACCAAGTGCAAGTATCAAGTTCGAGCGGAGGATATCCGAGAGGACATATTCGCACAGAGAATACCCGTCTGTCCGAAGTGCAGAGCGAACGCCCTGCCGTCGTTGGCCGATATCAGTCCCAACGATAATTTCAGAGGTAATGAAAAAAAAAAAAAAAAATGACGATTATGTTATTAGATCGTGTGTCGAATTGGCATTATAATGACAAAAGAAAAACAATTTATTGTCAATGCTGTACATTTTTACAGCTGTTATCTTGTACTCATTTCATTTATTTGTTTATTGAGCTATTACGGGCTGGGCCTCATTTCTTGACGATAGGCAAACCTATTAATCAAATCGTACAATGGTAGTTGAGTCTGTTCGAAAATACATATAGAATTGCAGGCGATCAATGAAACTAGCAAAAACCAACAACACACATGGTCAATCATTTTTTTACTAAAAAATAATTATTGACAAAGGACCAACGACCTGGGCCCTTCAGCCCTTTTTATCTTAACAATTAATGAATATCATTATTAATAATATTTTTATTACCGATTATGTTATCCGATCGAGTATCGAAGTGGGATTATAATAACAGTAGTGGGAAGAGAAAATTTATTGGCAATGCTATACATTTTAACAGTTATTAAGATAACAAATGTTTGAAAGAAAATGTTTGTATAACAATAGAAACATTTTGACTAAAAGTAATGATGTACATTGACCAAGGGCCATCGACCTGAGTCCTGCCAACCTGTCTATAATAACAAACAAATCAATGAATATAATTATTAATATTACATTTATTATCGCAGATCTGGTGTCGCAAGGTATAATGAAGCCGGACATCGTGTTCTTCGGCGAGGGTCTGCCGGACGCTTTTCACGACGCGATGGCGAAGGACAAGGACGTGTGCGATCTCCTAATCGTCATCGGCTCGTCGCTGAAAGTTCGGCCCGTGGCTCTGATTCCCTCCTCGATTCCATCATACGTTCCACAGATCCTCATCAACCGGGAGTCCCTGCCGCATCTGAAATTCGACGTCGAACTTTTGGGCGACGGCGACGTGATAATAAATCAACTGTGTCATCTGTGAGTATCTCTCGTTAATCATTTCCATTCCCAACCAAAAAGATGTGCCAAAAATCGGGGAACAAATCAGCCGTATTGATTATGTCAATACCTTTGATTTTGCACAGTAATAATTTTTAAAAAGTGATTGAGAAATTATTTTTGAAAAAATCAGAAAACCTTTTATTATTTCATTTTAAATAAATTCCTTGATTGTTTAGAATTGATATGCATTTTTTCAGAATTTTCTTAAATTTCAAAAATGTAAGAAAATTCCGGAAAATTCAAAAATGTAAGAAAATTTCGAAAAAAATGCCCCCTCTATAAAATCAATGAATTCACTTGACAAGGAAAATAAAGGTTAACTGATTATTCGTTAAACGATTTTTTTTTAGCAATTTGTTAATAAAATTCAACATTATCATTACGCAAAATTAATGTTCTTCGAACCTTCAATACAGTCGATTTTTTCAGATTTTTATACCCCTACAAAATGTCTCAAATTCTCACTGAATCTCACTTTTGGCTCGGAACGTACTTGTTTCTTAAGCATTCTTAACCCGACAAAATAATTTCCCAATACAGAATGGGCTGCGACTTCGAGGAAGTTTGTTGGAGAAACGAGCTGCTCAAGGAGGCGCCTCAGCTGGTGCCTCCCTCGAGTTTCCCGATGGACGATCCGTGGGAGCGCAGTCAGGACACCGAGACGATCCACGAGTTGTCGCAGGACAGCGAGGAGGTCGACCTCAAGCCGCAGCACAACGCCTCCTCGGAGAGCCAGGACAGTCTCACGATAAACGCCAACACAACGCCCAAGCGATTGGAGAACACCGATATATGCATATCGCCCTTTCACGCCGGTCACATGGAGAACGCCGAGGGGAGCTTCGCGCTTCTCGGCGAGAGTCCGAAGAGGCGACTGGGAGACTCGAGCGCGGAGAGCAGCCCTAAGAGGATACACCTGACGAGCGCGAGAAGAGAAGCCGCCTCGTCGATCGTCGAAACGACGACGCGATCGACGGACGGCTCGGACGAGTCGCGTTACGCGGTCTCGCGCTACACTCGCGTCATATCCGTCGAGTCGACCTCCGAGAACAACGGACAGATATTCAACCTGGAGGAGTGTCATGTCGTGCCGAGGATAATGGAGAGCGGGGAAGAGACGACACCGACGACGAGCGCCGATGTCGAGATCGCCTCGAGAGCGACGAGCGACCTCGTCGACTCGCGACGGGAAACTGAAATCGTCAGCGAGGACGATCTCGTCGACTCGGACAAGCTCTCGACTAAAGCGAGACACGCGTCCATCGACTCGGCGATCGATTCGGGCATCGGCGATAGCTGCAACAGCGTCGACAGCACCGAAGGAAAACTCGTCACCGAGAGCAGTGAGGCCAAGATCGATGAGCTGGAGAGGCGCTGCTGGCCGAAGATCAAGGAGAGCCTCGCTGCTCGGCTACCCGGTAAGATTTCCCTGCGACTGGAATTTAATGGCCCTGAAGATATCTGCATGGGACTAAACTTCGTCCAGTTGTAACGGCTGGATATTTCATCGCGCGCACTTCGCTCGGGAAAGTTGATAAAATTCTACGAGTGAACCATTTTTTTTTTTTTTTTTTTTTTTTTTCTAAAGCGGTTCATCGATTAGAGACTTGCCAACGATGAAATTTGTGGTCGTGCAGGTATCCACATAGCACGGAAATATACTTTGGAAATTTAAAAAATATTTTACTAATATTAAAAAAATATTTTCAAACTTTCGTTGGAATATTTTGATAGAATATTTCAAAATATTATTTTCATATATTTCGGAAATATCTCGTAAGATACGAAGGATTGAAAATATTTCTAAAATAATTTCAAAATATTGCCGTGTAAAGATATCTGCATGAGAATAAATTTCATCGAGTTAGATCGGCTGCGATTTGCATCGCACAAACTTCGCACGGGGAGCTTCGCTCGGTGAATAAAGTTCTACAAGAGAACAATTTTTTTTTTTTCTAAAGCCTTGCATAGACAGAGTCTTGCCATCGATTAAATCTAAATTTAAATAAATTTGACAACTGAAATTAATCCAAATTCAATTTAAATACATTTAATTTCTATTTAAACTTGCCAACGATGAAATTTATGTCGTGCAGATATCTTTAGGGCCATAATTGATCGCATGGAAAATACACCAGCTATCGGCGATAAAATACAAATTCTAATCTTTTTAAATTCTCGATTGCCACAGAAAATTCCTATTATCAAATGTCGTTCGGGAAATACATATTCCCCGGAGCGGAGGTTTACTTCGAGCCGGAGGAGTACGATCGTTGCTCTCTGTCGGCCAACTCGGAGAGCTCGACCAGCGACAGTGATTCGTCATCATCGTCGTCGGGCGAGGAGGAAACTTGTGAGTATTCGCGGTCCGCTGTAGTCCGTACATATTAAAATTTTAATCGTACTTCGATCGCGCATCGATCGATTTTGTTCGTAATCAATAAATATTCTTGCAGGTGCCGAAAACGATTTCTCCGAGGGAATCGAGGCTGAGGCCGAATCGGATGTCGACACGGGAAAACGGAGGGACGGCGTCGAGCTTTACGAGTATCTAAAGAAATTTCTCTAAGATCTTTAACGTTCTCGTATCTCGCCTGCGCGAGATGAGCGAAGTGCGGCGTCGGCTTGGCTCCGATGCGCGCCTAACTCGCGGCTTACGCGATCGTGCAATTTAGCGGGCGTGCGATACACTCCCAAGGATCGTATCGCATTCCCGCCGGTCCCTCGGTGGCAACGGACTTGCGTCTCTTCGCCGCGGTCTGCGGCCTTTACGACTCACATCCTCGGCGCTCCGAATTAAACAAAAAAAAATGTCCTCGCAACTTCGTATTTTCCTCGGTGCTGTTCGGTTTCTTCATAGACGGTTTCACTCGGTAGATGAGATTTTTCACTGTCTCTTTCTCAAAGCGTTCAGCGGCTTCACGTATTTTTGATATTCAATCCAGCGTGTAAAAAAAAAAAAAATCCCAAAAAAAGAGTCCGCGATCGAGATTTTTGCACGATATTGGTTGGTGGTCACCAGTTTTTTTTTTTTTTTTTTTTTTTTTTACGGGACGCTGTGCCGAGGAGATGGGACGGGAGGTCGCAGGCCCGATCGATCTAGCCGTGCGTTTATCGCGACGAGAGCGAAGTCGTCGATACGGTTGGAACGTAAAGTGACGACGGTGGTCCCGAGGAGTCTGTTGCATTCCGGCCTTGCTGCTTGGTCTCTTCGGGGGGTTCTGCGGCCTTTACGACTCACATCCTCCACGTTTCGATTTTTTTCTTTTTTTCTTGTCAGTCCGTATTTTCCTCGCTGCTGTTCGATTTCTTTACAGCCGGTTTCACGCGACTTCCTCGACGGTTTTCGACTTCCCAGTTGGTGATTCGTCGGGGGCGTCGCTGCCCTTTTCGCTCAAGGCGTTTAGTCGTTTTACGCATTTTTTTTACATTCACTTCTCCGTGTAAGAAAAAAAGGAAAGAAAAATCCATAAAAAGCGATTTCTCACGAATGTTCCGCTATCGAGATTTCTGCATGACGAGTAGTCGCGAGTTTTTTTTTCGGGATGCAGCGTCGAGGAGGTGGGAAGGGAGGTCGCAGTCGTTGAAACGGTCGGAACGCAAAGGCGGCAAGATCAGTCGAGCATCGCTCATAGGTCACAGCTCGGCTGCACGAGACGCTCGCATCGAAACCGGTCGAAGTCTCGTGCCAGCTTCACGAAGTTCGATTCGGAAAAAGGCCGGAGCGGAGCGGCCGGAGAGGCGCGCAAGCAGCGCGCATTGAATTTCTGTGAATTTCGTGGAGCAAAAAAAAAAAAAGAAAAAAAAATCGCTAGAGTCATTCTGTGATTAATCGACGGTAAAAGTTTGATGCTCAATAAGTGTCTTCCATCAGTTGCATGATCATCGATCTTTTTTTTTCAAGTAACATTACAAAATAAATCACGCTTCGATCTCGCATCGAGCGCTCGATTTTTTTTTTTTTTTTTTTTTTTACAATCGATACGATAAATCGCACTCCGTTCGGCAGCGAGCTGCGTGTACGCCTCTCCGCCGGCGATCGCCCAATTCACAAACGTCGAAGACGAACGCGCGAGCATCGTTCGTGTTTTTTTTTTTTTTTTTTTTTTTTTCTTCCTCCATATAATTCGCGAATCGTATTTCACTCGAGCTCTCACCATACTTGTTGTTTAGTTCTCCATAACCGTCTTTGTACATACAAATAATTTTTTTTTTTTTGCTAACAGGTATTTTATTCGTTATCAACTTGTAAGCATCGTATCTAGGACTTAAGAGGAATCTTTTTATTTCATCTTTAAAATAAATTAACTGTAAATAAGCGGCGAGCTCGTCGTCGCGTGTCGGCATAATATAAAGAAAGAGGAAACACATTTTAAACGACCGTGTCGATGAATTTCGATCGAGACACTGGATCGTCGGAGCGAGGATCGACGGCGGAGCGTCGACGGCCGAAGCTCCGCCGCCGAACCTCCGGGCCGGAAATTTCGTACGCGTTAATTGTTCGACGGGCAAAAAAAAATTATAATGATACAATTAGCATAAATAATTACGGGATATTGTGTATGAGTTGTTCGATCGATTTGCACGATTCGTGTGCGGTTTGGAAAACACTGCGTTTGCGGTAGCATTATCTTAGTTAGGAATTCGAAAGATGCGCGCGAGTGCACGCGATTCGTCTATTGGCATAATAAAAAAAAAAAAAAAAAAATCCAGAAAAAACCTGGAAAAATGTTTCGAAGCGAGATCGTCACGGGATCTCGTTTCGGACTTTTATCCTCGGACAATTTTCGAAAATCCGAGCTACGCCCTCTGGCATGCTTCGATAAAAAAAATTAACAAAAAAAATATAGCAAATCGGACAAAAAGGCGATTTGCGACTAAATTGACATTCGTGTCGGGCGATCGGTGATTTTCTGTTCTCTTTAATTTCTCCCACAATTTTTGCGATCTCAATTATTATGTATATATTAAAAGTAGCGCGCGCCGAAAGGACTTGTGATGGTTCCGCGGGAAGGGTTAAATTATTTCGTTTCCTTATAATAATTATTATTATCAATAATTACTATTATTATTATTATTTTTTTTATATGTATGACTATGATCCTCTCGAGAATATTGGTGAAAGTAGAAGTCAGTATCGGGCCATCGGAAGTAGTCGATCCTTCGAGTAATGTGAAGGATTTAGGCGCTATCTTTTTTTTTTTTTTTTATATACAGGCACACATTTAGGTTTGGAAATGGTTTGGCAATGATCAATGAATTCATTAATTTGATTCTTTGGTTTCATTGGAGCACAGGCGAATGTACAAAGCAATGCTGGATAGCTTCGCATTGCGTGTTATTTTTATATGAAGAAAAATGAGACGAGAAAAAAGATGAAAAAAAAAAAAAAAAAACATGAGGGAAAAGAAAAACGTAGTGGTAGCGACTTAACGGAGCGAGCGATTGAGGTGCGCGACGAGGGGTCGATTCGAAGCCCCCGTCGGAACGTTCTTTCGTAGATTTCTTCATAGGCGAATTAACGTGGTCGCGGCGAGTGTTTATTATAAATAAACAGAGTACGTGTAGCGTAATTATTATTCGATTAATAAAAAAAAAAAAAAATACAAACGCGCACGGAGCTTGAGAGAGAACGCGGCAGAGAAATGAATTTCGACGAAATTGCGAAATTGCGAGATTACTAGAGCGATACAAAGTTTTCGTAGGTGTATTCGTAGATTGCACGATGAAAAAAAAAAAAAAAAAAAAAGATTTAATAATCCGCCTTGGTACGTCGAGGATTGTCGTCCGCGATCGATTGATTCGGCAGTGCTTAAGAGATTCAATTACCGAGTAACGGGACGAAGTTTCGATCTGCGATCATTAGCGTATACATCATTACTATTATTTTTTATATTAAAACTAGACGATGGGCTCACTTTTTGCTTTGTAAAAATGGCACTATTTATATCTTTCGAGAATGAAGATCCAATGATAGACGGATGGATATTTTCTTTTTTTTTTTTTGTTCCGAAGCCTACTTTCTCTTATTTATTGGAAAAAAAAAAAAAAAAAAGAAACTCGAGAAGGAAAAGTTGGTCGGCAGGATCGTTTTCAATATTTCCGCATACGAACGTCTCGCAGCGTCGATTGAGTTTGCATCGTTCGATCAACGAAAATCATTGATAACGGAGAGGGGATACGATGGAAATTTGACGATTCGCCAACTTTTTGCGACACTCACTCGTTCCTTTTTTTTTTTTAATTTTTTTTTTTAACGTAGATTTATTCACATGTAAATATTTATTATTTCTATACTACATAGCGAATCATCTTCGATTTTGTCACGTCGGCTCGAGCGTAAACCATAAACACTGTTACCTCCGCGCGCCCAGCTGATTATAATTTCGACGCTCGAGCCGCACCGACGAGATTTACATTTAGGTGCAGAATTTCTGAATTTTTTATAATTTGTTATTTAATGTAATCGAATGTTATAAAAATGTTCTCTTTATTATGAATGTTGTAAGAATTTTTGTTTCTTCTGGTATTACTAACGTATAAGCTTACCTCGTAAATTAAACAATTTTCTATCGTAAAACAAAAAAAGAATAGCGCGTCATTTATTTCGTCACCTGAATCGTAGGCAGAAAAAAATAATTACAAAGTCGAGAGAAAAATCACTTTCGTGAATTCGTTCAGACAAATCATTAAAAAAAAATATCACAGAGAGTACCAAGGACGATCGAGCGCGTGGCAATTGCGCCGAGCTTAATAAATCATTAAAAGTATAATCGATCGATGGTTGTTAAAATAAATAACGTGAGCGTTAAAATAAATAACGCGAGCGTTACAATGAATAACGCGAGCTTTAAAATAAATAACGCGAGCGTTAAAATAAATAAAACCGTAGTGCGTAATCATTAAGTAGCGTTTAGCAGATTTATTTCAAGAAATACATTTTTCGGAGTGGGATTGTTCGACTAAATTTAATAACGAAAAAAAAAAGCTTAAAAAATACTCTGTGTACATTAATGCTGAAGTTTTCGTAGGCACAACGCCAAAGATATTTTTCCATCCTCGGCCGTGCAATTCTCGTCTCACTACTCTCTCTCTCTCTCTCTCCCTCTCTCTCTCTCTCTCGACACGAAAAATCTGCGTGCTCCGTGGAGATGCTCTTTTATCTTTACCCACGTAACGAATATTACATTGCATTATTATATCGCACTCTGTTTCATTAATATCACAAGTCGACATATACATGCGTAACGCTATTCCCATTATAAAAAAAAACCATTATATATATATAAAAAAAAAAAAACCACTTAGCGATTGTGTTCTCTTCTCAGTAATGAAGGGGTTTAATAATTACGATCAGAACACGATTGTTACGATGGTTTTTCGTCCGACGCTTTGGTCGACGACTCAGTGAAGAAAAAAAAAAAAAAAAAAAAATTACCTTAGGTATTTAGCGTGTATTGTAATTATGTGGAAAGAGATTTTATCGAGTAAAGGAACAGTAAAGTTATGTTATAGTTGATATATCCGAATATCAGAGACTAACCGTGTGTAAATACAGTGTTTCTGTTTTCTTTTTCGCGAACGGACGAACGGTAATTCGGTATTAGGGAGGAAGTAAAAAATAATAATAATAAAAAACGTAGAGAATAATGTTTATTAAGATCCGCCTCGTGGATCGTAAGAACCTTTTCGGTCAAGCTCAATAAGTCTAATATTTCGAAGTCGGATGTGCGTCAATCGAGCTCGTCTCCTGAATTTCTTCGACCCACCTATTGATTAACTGTTGTAGCGATTTAACGTAAAAATTCCACGATTGTTGCCGCAAGATTAATTGTATCGAGCGATCGGCGACGTGAGATCGATAATTATCGACCGATTCAGATAATCGTAGTTTCGTTGCCGATGTCTAAAAAAAAGAAAAAAAAAAAAAAACAATATCGAAAATACTTTTGTCACTCTCGATCGTCGTTTCGCTTCGAATTGATACATAATATAGTTTGTGTAATTAAGTGTACGACGCGTTCGGTTGCTTTTGGAAAAAAAAAACACATAAAAAGATTGAAACTTATTGTGAAATATATATAGTTATCCGCACCACGCGCGCCCCTCGTATCGCACGTGACATCAAAAAAGATTTGTATATTTTCAGCAGCAATAAAGAGAATTAAATGGTTGTCATTCGATGGTAGATTTCTTCATTACCGACAACTCTGTCCTATCGTCTCGGCCCCCGCGGCAGAAATATCGCTGTATCGTGTACGAGTTCAGTGGTACACGAGGTAACTGCAAAAAAAAATTGTTTGAAAATTAATGAACGGTTTTGGAGGCTTTTTTACATAAACTATTACTGAAGTTTCAAACACATGTGCGTTAGACTGAAAAAAAAAATCGTATGAAATTTAACGTACTGGACTGCAAGTTTTTATGCAAAAACTGGCATTTCATGTACGATTGCGATGCAAAATTAATGTTCAGTGTATTAAAACTACTTTAATTTTTATAATTTACTTTAACTTCAATGAAAAAGTATATTAATTTTTCATCACAATTATACTTTAAATTTGCAACTTCTTATTTTACACAATGTACCGGAAGTTTTTATACATAAAGTGGTATATTCAATTTCATGTACAATTGTGATGAAAAATTAGCGTACAGTACATTAAAAACTTTAGCAATTCTTTGCTTTAATTTAACTCTAAAAGTCCATTAATTTTTCGTGACAATTGTACTTTAAATGTAAAGTACCAGTTTTTTTTGCTTAAAAACTCCGAGTCCGTTGCATCAAATGTACAATTTTTTTTTAACAGTGCAGTGCCCGGAAATTGGTACATACGCGGCCCAACAATTGGACAGTTCAAGGAAGTTATGTTGGGCAGCTTTCTACGTAGCTTATTTTTAGTACAGTTCAGTGTGTTTTAAAAACTTGAAATTACCCATATAGCAAGAAATATTTTGAAATATTTTTTATTTCATCTTTCGCCGAACTATTTCTACGAATGTTTCCGCGTTTGTGCGCTTGTGTGTTCGCAATTTCGATTGGTGATGCAATCGTTCACATTTCGCTGAAATATAAAAAAAAAAAAACATTTCTGAAACATAGCGTGAGATTTACGAGCGGGCAAAAAAATGTATTCACAACGTTTTAAAAACGTTTCACAAACATTTTTTAATATTGATAAAATATTTCCAACATTTCAATTAAAATATTATTGAAACCTTTCAAAAGTATTTCCATGCTATACGAGTATAATAACAACTTTTTTTTCAGATTTTTATACCATTAGGAAGTGTTCGAATTCTCACAGAATCTCACTTTTGACTGGGAATGTACGTGTGAAGAATCTTTAAGAGACCATCGGTACCTTCGCCGGAGGCGTTACCCAAAATACGTTTCCGCGTCTCGCAACCCGACGATTTGTTCGTCCAAAAATATCAGTGGAAATAGAGAAGGGCGTTTGCGACGGCTATAAATTTTAACGAAGTAAAGTGAAAGCCAAGGACTTCTTACAATCCGGTAGCATTGCCGTTAGATAAACCTCGAGGATACAAAAAAAAGGTCATCGCGTTCGTCACAATGCGTTACATCAGTGCGCAAGCGATTCGATACTTTCACGTCAAAAGTCCTTCCATCCTCCGATCGCTTGGCCGTTTGAATCATGAACTTCGTCGATCTTCGGCAGCCTTCGGCCCTTTTCGTGCTGCGTACGTGGACGCTGTCGAACAATCGCCGACAGCCCTCGTTCTTATATTTTTCATCGCTGGCAGATAAAACACGAGAGATCTCGAGACAATCGTCGGATATCTTCCTGTCATCGTCGAAAAGCCGCGAAAAATCCTCCCGTCCGGCTCGACAGCGAACGCCGCACTGAACGCAAAAAACGACTCGAGCGCCGCAGACTCGGCGGCCACGACGCGAGTCAAGCGAAGCTCTCCGCACAGGCGTTCGGCCGAGTGTCTCGCGTTACGCCGATAACTGCGGTAGGCCATTACGTGGGACAATGTGTTTATTGCGGTTCGTCGTGAAATAAAACTGTTCATAATCGTCGTGAGAGTCGGCGAAGTTGCGCGTTCGTCGGGACAGTTTCGTGGACGGAGTAGCGTACAATATTGTTGAAGCAGACGACGTGCCCAGCTGTCAGCGAGGCAGTCTCGTCCCATTGGCGGAGTATTCGGTGGCATAAAAACCGTACGAGCGCCGTCTCTCCGCTCAGACGGCTGCGAGTCGCCTTGGAAGTGTTTACTGTGCGAGTTCCCTTACGTGTCTCTACCACTTCTCTGTATAATCCAAGTTCTCTACGTTCGGCAGTTATTGATACATACGGATACCATGTGCGGTGAGTAGAACGACTATTTGTTTTTGTTATTTTTCAACACCGCGGCGGAAGAAGCGCGTACGCGGAATAAAAAACGTATCGCACGAGCTAACTCGTGCTACTGGCGATGCAACGTCACAGCCGAAATTTCACTCGTGCGACTGTACGGGGTGGACTGGAACGAGTAGCGATTCGTACTTTCTAGTGTAAATCGGTTTATCGGTCGTTAGGATGGATAAAATTTTTAAAAAACTGTTGGAGCCGAAAATATTAAGAATGCTTTTTTGGGTCGATTTACTTCGTACAAGAGTCGATGTACGACAATGTGAAAGCCGAAATTTGACTTAGGTCTGTACGGTTTACGCCGGAAATACTAGCGATTAGTACTTTCTACTGTAAATCAGTTCATCGCTCGTTACGATGTATATAAAGTAAAAAAGAGAAAGAACTTGGCGCCTAAAATATTCAGAACGCTTTTTTGACTCGACATAGTTCGTGCAAGAGTTGACATACGACATTTTGAACCTTCAACGCAAATCGCGTGTAACACGTGAAAATAAAAGTAAATTAGTTTGTCGGTCCTCGCGTTATAGAAAAAAAGAGAACAACTTGGCGCCGAAAATCTTTACGAGCCCTTTTTTTCGCCAATGTACTTCATACAAGAGTCAATATACGACATTTTCGACCCTCAATGGGAATCGCGTCTACGTAAAAAATAAACGCACGAGTAAACTCGCGCTTCTGACGATGCAAAGTCACAGCCGAAATTTGACTTGCGTCTCTACGGTGTAGACTGGCAACAGTAGGGATTCGTACTTTCTACTGTAAACCAGTTTATCGGTCGTCGCGATATAACAAAAAAAGAGAGAAAGAGACAACTCGGTGCCGAAAACATTGAGGACCGTTGTTCTTTCGCCTGGAAGCGACTAATAGCAGACGCGGGTGTTTCACATTCCGACGACGGAAATGTAATCTAGTTCCTGTCACGATTGCTGGAACTTCGGAGGCCGAGTTTATCCACGATAAATTTTCGATAAATGGAGTTCCCGAGAATTTATATACGCTGATTAAATTCTTGCGATAAACAAACACGCTGTTTCCCGATAAAAGGCAATTCCGCAATAAATACCATCCAAAAAAAAGCATCAATGGTGACTAATTTGACCTTAGGTCGTGTGTTCCACTGGGTTCAAGCATACTGGCATAATTTCCGATGGACACCCGGTATTTTTTTTTTACATCCCTCCGACGTCGAATACAAACACCGACCTACCTCTGACGTTGGCAAAAGCCGTTCGGCGATAACACGGGGTTTTAGTGACGAGTTTTTAACGCCTCCGATAAGAATCGGTACGCCGGTTACGGCGACGTCGATTATGAAAATAACCCGACGACCCACGAAGCAAGCTTTACCTACAAAAATCCTATTATAGATAACATTAAGTGTCGAACTCTTCGTAGAGCTTCGTGAAAGTTACAATCGGCGATTTATTATTTAAATACAATTACCATACCGCGTTTCGCAACTTGTGTAGAATAAAGTGTTGGAAAAATGCTGCGGTAATGTAAATTAAATATTTTTTATCCCCGGGTAGCGGAAATCGTGCCGATCGAGGTCACTCGAAATATTGAAAGTTCGATCCAAGCAATTGTAAAAGTTACTATGCGTTACTCAAAAATACTCACACGGATACTCACCGATGCTCACAGATACTCACATGGGGACTCACGTACTCACATGGGGACTCAGATACTCACATGGGGACTCGGATACTCATTCGGATAGTCGCAGATACTCACTCGGATACTTACAAATACTCACAGACAGTCATACGAATACTGACAGATACTCACGGACAATTACAGATACTCACGGATACTTACAGACACTCACTCGGATACTTACAGATACTCACAGACAGTCATACGAATACTGACAGATACTCACGGACAATTACAGATACTCACGGATACTTACAGACACTCACTCGGATACTTACAGATGCTCACGGATACTTACAGACACTCACTCGGATACTTACAGATGCTCACTTGAATACTTACAGATATTTACAGATGCTTACAGATGCGTACACGGATACTTACAGATACTCACTCGGATACTTACAGATACTCACTCGGATACTTACAGATACTCACTCGGATACTTACAGATACTCACTCGGATACTTACAGATACTCACTCGGATACTTACAGATACTCACTCGGATACTTACTCATACTCACGCGGATACTTACAGATATTCACTCGGATACTTACAGATACTCACTCGGATACTTACAGATATTCACCCGGATACTTACAGATATTCACTCGGATACTTACAGATACTTACTCGGATACTTACAGATATTCACCCGGATATTTACAGCTACTCACGGATACTCACGGATACTCAGAAATACCTACAGCCATTCACCCGGATACTTACAGATACTCACCCGGATACTTACAGATACTCACTCAGATACTTACAGATACTTACAGATACTCACTCGGATACTCACGGATACTCACAGACACTCGTAGCACTCACGCGGATACTGCGAGCGCGCGAAGGGTGCGCGCTGTAAGCGCTAGTTTAATGATAATTACCATATCAAGTTTCGCAACTTGTGTAGCACAAAGTGTTCCAAACATTTTACGATAATGTAAATTAAGCATTTTTTTTATTCCCTAGTAGAGGAAATCGTGTCGATCGAGGCAGCTCGAAACATTGAAAGTTCGATCTCGCGCTTTCGCCAGAGGCTGGAGGAGAGCCGTGTAAAGTGTGTGTTGCGACAGGCTCTCAGGAGGCCGGGTATACAGTGGATTCGTAGGTCAAATCTATTTCGACAGAGGAGAATGCTTGCGCCTCCGGCCAACGACCTACGGCAACAGGGGACGAACGGAGAAGGACTCTCTTCGACGCCCGGTCGAATGCTCGCTCACCGCCTCGGTCGCGGTCGGGGCTCGAGCGGATAAATTGCGAAATCCAACCGTTGCCTTTCCCAGAGCTGCTCGGTTGACCGAGTGAAAGTTCTCTCGCGCGACACGCGTCCGCCAAACCCACCGAGATCGGCAAACTTTTCGAGCTTGTCATCGAACGAGACGACCTACATGTATTTTTTATTTATTTATTGAAGACAAATCGCCGAATTCATCATTGCGGTATCGAATGGTGTTCATTTGACATTTCGTTTATCCGAATCGATTCGTAACTCGGCGTAAGATTTTTTTACGAACAGATACAACAGCAGATGGTCGGACTATTCGGTCATATTTAGTTTCGCGATTTGATTGACCGGCGATTCGCAAGAATGACGATTTGGCTACTCGATTTTGTTATTCGGAGAAATGTTAGGTGAAATTATTGTTCGTCAAATGACCTTCGGTTAAGGATGCACACGCCAAAAGTTAGATTCACTGAGAATTTGAACACGTCCCAATGGTATAAAGATAAAAAATCAACTGTGTCAAAGGCCAAGAACATTAATTTTGCATAATCTTAATATTGTAAAGTTATTAACAAATCGCTAGAAAAGAAAATTGTTCAACAAATAATCAGTAAGTCTTTTATTCACAGATAAATTGAAATTTGGAGGAATCACGTTCGGTCAACTACAATTTCGGAAGAGTAACGTTCGCTGAAATAAAGATTCGGATAAATAAAGTTCCGGCATTTTGACGATTCGCATAGATAAAGTTTCCGCATTTTGACGATTCGCATAAATAAAGTTTCCGCATTTTGACGATTCGCATAAATAAAGTTTCCGCATTTTGACGATTTGCAAAAATAAAGATTCGGCATTTTGACGATTTGCATAAATAAAGATTCGGCATTTTGACGATTCGGAAAAACAAAGTTTCGGCATTTTGGCGATCCGGAAAAACAAAGATTCGGCATTTTGACGATTCGGAAAAACAAAGATTCGGCATTTTGACGATTCGAAAAAACAAAGTTTCGGCCTTTTGACGATTCGAAGAAACAAAGTTTCGGAATTTTGACGATTCGGAAAAACAAAGATTCGACATTTTGACGATTCGGAAAAATAAATTTCCGAAGTTTGACGATTCGGAAAAACAAAGTTTCGACATTTTGACGATTCGGAAAAACAAAGTTTCCGCATTTTGACGATTCGGAAAAATAAATTTCCGAAGTTTGACGATTCGGAAGAAGTGCCTTCGGACACGTGACTTTCGGCCGTACGTCGATTCGGCCGATTTAAGTTTCGGCAAAATAACGTTGGTTCCCAATTTTTCAGATACGAGGAAGCCAGTTAGAAGCACCATAATTCACGCGGTAAAAGGGACCAGTGATTATAATAACGTCGAAATAGAGCCGGTGAGTTCTCGTGAGAGAATTTAACGGTAGATAAAAAATGAAAAAAAATTAACAAAGCCGGGTGGAAGCCGTACGGCCGATTGACATTTACGGACCGGCTATAATGTGGCCGCTCGAGTATGCGGTTCAGCAACGTAACGATACGTATACGTTTCTAGGCGTCCGTTTAAGATCTATCGGGAGAACCGAGGCGCGCGCAAATATTATAACTCACCGATCGGCTGAGCCGGCATCGCGCACGTGCAGCTCGTCGGAGCAACGGCGCCACTTTCCAATCCTTAATTTTTTTTATTCATTTTTTTTTCTTCTTTACTTTTTCATCGGCGTTTCTTATTACGACACGCACGCGAGAGTGCGATGTTTACAGTTGAGTCTCGACGCGCTCCGTCGAGCAGCGATCTTTTCGGACAATCGATTATCGGAACGAATTAAATTTTTTTTAACCAAAAAAAAAAACAGAAAATATCCTGCCGATAAGTATCTTCCGAGGGCGAGTGTTTCGGAAGTGGGGGGAAGAAAATAATATTACAATTCATAAATGTAAATAAGGGAAATGAAAAAGAAATTTAACGGAATGATATGTAGGGAAGAGCGGGGCAAAATGGGTCAGTGGGGCAAAATGGGTCAGTGGGGCAAAATGAGACAGCGGGGCAAAATTCGACAGTGAGGCAAAATGGGACAGTGGGGCAAAACGGGATAGTGGGGCAAAACTCAATTTTCTAATCATTTTTCGATGCCCCATTTTTGCCTCATCGATACATTAGGATTTTCTGGCCCGTTTTTGCCCCATCGAAAAATTATTGGAAACTTGTATTTTGCCCCGCTCTTCCCTATATGTTTCGATGCTTGCGGGTTCGATCTATCTACAGAACCGAGGCGCGCGCAGATATCACATCTCAGTAGAGTTATCACTTATCAATCAGAATCGGTCGAGCCGGCATTGCGCACGTGCGACCAGCCGGAGCAACTGCGCAACTTTCCAATCCTTTTTTTTAGTATATATATATATTTTTTTTTACTTTTCATCGGCATTTCTTATTACGTCACGCTTGCGAGAGTCCTATGTTTACGGTTGAGTCTCGACGCGCTTCGGCGAGCGGCGAGCTTTTCGTACAATCGATTATCGTAACGAATTAACCCTGAGGGACAAGCGCAACGAAAAGTAGCAATATCGGCGCGATATTTGCGACATGTGCGGCACATGTCGCAATTATTGCGCCAACTGTTACTTTTCGTGCCGCTTGTCTATCAATGTAATTTTTTTATAATCAGCCAAGTGGGGCAAAATGAGACAGCCATTTTTATTTTTTAAAAAGAAAAAATGGCTGTCGATAAGTATTGTCCTTTGAGTGGTCCGGAAGTGCGAAAAAGGAGAAAACATTACAATTCGCGTGTGAAAATAAGGGGGAAAAAAAATGTTATCTGCGTCCGGTGCAGAGCTCGTTCGATGTCTGCGATAAGCGCAGTTCGGAAATCTGGCGATCGGCGAAAGAACTCGAGTAACCGATTATTAGTCGATATCGGTCCGATGTCGATCGTCGTTTATATAGGCGTGTGTGTGCGCGCTCTCGAGTAACGAGCGTCCGATAATGGTTCGCCGAGAGCAAACCGAAACGAGATCTCGAAGGACGTTTCCGATATCGCCGAGAACTTCGAGTGTTACAGTACACTGCGCGATTCAACGGCGCGCGGCGCTTCTCGGGCAATTGACACGCAAGAGAATACGAAGAAAAATAAACGAAAAATTGCTTGCGATAACATATGCGAAAGATGAAGACTGTAAAGACGTGGAAGCAAACACTAGCGATAACGGTAAAACAACGGCTCAACATTGAATTAAGATAGTACTGGTCGCTGAGTGTACCTTGGAGAAAAACAATACTGATAAGAGTTTCCGGTCGTTCATGCCGAGTGAAAAAAATTGTTAAATTAAGAACGTATAATGTAGTGGAGTGGGGAAGAGCGGGGCAAAATGGGACAGCGGGGCAAAGCGCTATTTTCCAATAATTTTTTGACGGAACGGTGGGGCAAAATGAGTTAGAGAATCCGGATGTATCGATGGGGCAAAACGGGGTAGATAATTCGGATGTCTCAATGGGGCAAAATGGGGTAGAAAATTCGAATGTCTCAATGGGGCAAAGTGGGGTAGAAAATTCGAAAGTGTCGATAGGACAAAATGGGGTAGAAAATCGGGATGTATCGATGGGGCAAAACGGGGTAAAAAATTCGGATGTATCGATGGGGCAAAGTGGGGTAGAAAATGCGAAAGTGTCGATGGGGCAAAATGGGATAGAAAATTCGAAAGTGTCGATGGGGCAAAATGGGGTAGAATCCGGATGTATCGATGGGACAAAACGGGGTAGAAAATCCGGATGGCTCAATGGGGCAAAATGGTGCAGCCAAAAATTATTGGAAAATTCCGTTTACCTATTTTGTCCCGCTCTCCCCTACATACTAAATTGAGAATAGAGGGCGAGTGGGGCAAAACGGACTCGTGGCCTTGGTTTAAAATAATACTTCTTTGATGATGTTCTTTTTAATTTACCGTGAAAAATGTGTGCAAAAATGGTCCATCCCCCCCCCCCCCTTCCGCACCACCATACAACGCTTTCAATAATACCCGCTATGTGAAGGTGAAAAATAGTCTAGCGCTAAGAGGAAGTCAATTGACGATCAAGGTGAATTTTATTTTTAAGTTCAGCCGATTATTCTTGAGTAATATCCCCCCCACCCTCCCATCTTCCGTGAGCGATCTTTGCTGATAACCGAGATCGCGATAATTTTTTTTTTTTTTTTTTTTTTTTGTCGGTTATCTTCTGACTATATGTGCCGATGGTGTCGTGTAGCGTCGATGCGAAAAACGGTCAATATCTCGAGAATCCTTGACTTTTCTCGTATTTTTTTTTATCCTCATCGTCACTCCATAAGGCAATCTCGTTTCTCTTCAATTTTCTTTTTTTTTCCCCGCATTCCTAAGATCTCGACTCCCTGACTCCAATCGATTTTCATTGACTTCGCGATAAATTCCAATGTCGGGATAAACAGAAAAAGAAAAACGAAAAAAACAGCGTGAAAGAGGAAGCGGGGCAAAATGGACCATTATTTTAACGAATTTTTGACGGGTTATATTTTTTTTAAAGCCATGTCATAGTGAATGAAAGTCCATTTTGCCCCTGGTGTCAGTTTCACATGGCCGGTTTCCCTGCATCCAAATTGAAACATTCGATGTCGCATTAAAATTTGTTGGAATAAAAAAAAAAAATGAATAATATCGCGTACCGACTAGAGCGGAGCAAAACAGACAGTTTTTCGTCAAATTTTTCCGTTTTACCCCGCTGGTCTCCCTGCATCCAAGTTGAGACATTCGCCGTCGCATTGAACTTTGCTGAAATAAAAGAGAAAGAAAAAAAAAAATATCGCTACAGAGGGAAACGGGGAAAAATGGGCCATTTTTAACGAATTTTTCGTGGGTCATTAAAAAAAAATATATATATAGTCTCATTTTAAACAAAGGTCCATTTTGCCCCGTTGTTCCGTTTTACCCCGCTGGTCTCCCTGCATCCAAGTTGAGACATTCGCCGTCGCATTAAACTTTGCTGGAATGTCGCCGCTATGATAATCGCTGGTCGGGAAAACACTCGTATAACGAACTCTCGTGCTATACATATATATCTAATGCTAAGAATACCACAGTTCCGGCTGTCCGAAGAAACCGGTGCCGTATCGATCCGAGACCTTGACTCGATCGTGCCAAACGACAAGAAACGATTTTACCGTCTATCCCACTTAAAACGAAGGGGACAACCGAAAGCCTTTCGATTTCGACGAAGGTCCAACGACATCTCCTACCTCCCTCAATACTATCGGGTTTTTCCATCGAAAACACGAGGTCACCTTTCGCCCACCGATAAAAACAAAACTAAAAAATAAAACAATGAAAAATAAAAATATATTATCTCCTCCCTCCTTCAATACTATTTGGTTTTCCATCTAAAACACGAGGACACCTTCTGCTCAACGACAAAAAAAAAACGAAGCATAAAAAAAAATTGAAAAAACAATGCGAAAATTATAACGTTTTCAAAGATGCAGCAACAAGTTTGGGAAGATAAGAACTGGCATGGAGTTTATAGCAGCTTATCGTTTCTCTGTTGCAGGAATTTTTGCATGCAGGCATTTTTGCAGGAAAGCCTTTCGATTTCGACGAAGGTCCAACGACATCTCCTACCTCCCTCAATACTATCGGGTTTTTCCATCCAAAACACGAGGGCTACCTTTCGCCCACCGTTGAAAATTAAAAAAATAAAATAAAACGATTATTTCCTCCCTCCTTCAATACTATTTGGTTTTCCATCTAAAACACGAGACCACCTTTTGCCCAACAATTAAAAAAAACAAAACAAAACAAAGCATAAAAAAAATTGAAAAAACTATGCGAAAATTATAACGTTTTCAAAGATGCAGCAACAAGTTTGGTAACATAAGACTGTCATAGAGTTTACAGCAGCTATCGTTTCTCTGTTGCAGGAATTTTTGCATACCTGAACCATCTGACGCCGAAGTCGAGGCGGGAGATTTTGGAGCTTCTCGTCGGTGGTCTGAAGAGGCTCGAGTATCGTGGATATGACTCTGCCGGTAAGTTATTTTATAGTAAACAAAAAAAAAACAAAGAATGTGTATATATATATATTTTTTTTTCTACATTCCTTTACACACGAATTTATCGCTCTAGGCGCCGCGATTAAAATGCTAAGAGTCTCGACCCGATGAAAAGTGAAAGGCGCGACTTCGAAGAAAGGAAAAGGAAAAGAGGAGAAACGATCTTCGACCTTGTATATACGTATGCGGCTTTGGTATTCGAGATTTAAAAAAGAAAAAAAAAACATTAAAAAGAACCGAAAGATTAATGTCACGTTGCTGTCGGCGTGTAGTGCATTCGTTATGCAGTCGATGCTCTTTGCCTCTCCATTCCGAGGAAACAAATTCAAATCCTTCGAAATTTGCATTCGATACTTGCATACGATTTAAAATTTTTTTTTTTTATTCAATTGGAATCTATTCGATTCGATTTTTTATTACATAGAAAGAAAAAGGAAGAGACGAGAAACGATCTTAGACCGTGTACTTACGTATACAGCTTTGGTATTAAAAAAAAAAAAAAAAAAAATTAAGACATTTAAAATGTAAAAGAAATTTAAACACTTAAAATTAAAAAAAAATCAATTTTTTTCTTATAGAAAAATATTAATGTCACGTATCGACGTGTAGTGCATTCGTTATGCAGTTGATGCTCTTTGCCTCTCCATTCCGAGTAAACAAATTCGGATCCTTCAACATTTGCACATTCGGTAGAATTTCCATTGCTTATTTGTTCACTTGGACAGCATTTATTAAATTAACATTTTTTTATTACAGGTGTCGCAGTGGATTGTCCGGACGGCAAGGAGATTTCGGTAATCAAGAAACAAGGAAAGGTCCAGGCGCTCGTGGACGCGATCTTCCACAGTAAGAAATAGAACGAGAAGTTCTCCATAGTAAGGGGCGGGGGTAAAAGTCCGTTTTACCCCGGTCCATATAAGACTCTATCTAAGGGTAATTTTGAGACGTTAGTTTGAACTTAAGAACGAAATTTGACCCGAACTGCATTGCGTGCTTAAGTTTGATCTCAAGTTCGGTCTTGAGTTTGATCTTAAGTTCGAACTTAAGTTCGATTTTCAGTTCGAACTTAAGTTCGATTTTCAGTTCAAACTTAACTTCGATCTTGAGTTCGAACTTAAGGTTGATCTAACGTTCCGGCTTGACTTTGATCTTAAGTTCGAGTTTAAGTTTGATCTTAAGGACGTTCTCAAGTTCAACCGGATGTCTTAAAATTCGACCCTAAGTGTCTTCGGGTCACCGCAATAATCGAATTAATTTACACAGGCGACACCCTGGAATTCGACGGACAGACGGAGAGTCACTGCGGAATCGCTCACACCCGTTGGGCTACACACGGTGTGCCGTCCGAGGTCAACTCCCATCCTCAGAGATCCGATCCGGGTCACGCCTTCGTGGTAGTTCACAATGGTAATTGAGGGAATTAATTTCGCGCCAATCAATAAATAGCTGCTAAATAGATTCGTATGGAGCCTCGACCGTAAAGTTCCAAACACCGCTGACCGACACCAAAAGCTTTAAGACTTAACTATTCGGTACCCATTAATTCAGGTATCGTCACGAATTACAAGGAAGTCAAGACCCTTCTGCAGCAGCGCGGCTACGTATTCGAGAGCGAAACCGACACCGAAGTTATTGCAAAGTTGATTCATCATCTGTGGGTTCAGCATCCGACCTACTCGTTCCGCGAGCTTGTCGAGCAAGTTATTCAGCAATTGGTATGTTCTTGCTTAACCGCCCCATCACAATTAAACACAGCTGGGCAGTACTTCAAGTTCTTCAAGTACTTTTGAATACTTCGAGTACTTTTTAGTGCTTCAAGTAATTTTTTTTTACTATTTCAAGTACCAAGTACACGCACTCGACGAGTGTCCGTAATGCGTATGTGTATCCGTGATTACTAACGTGACATCCGGTTTGTATTAACATATGATTATCTGTCTAAACTTTTGAATAAGTATAAATTCAACGAGATTTTATTTAAAAAAATTTATTTTAGAAACATTTCATTAAGAATATATAAATGAGAAAAAAAAATGTTATGAAATGTTTTATGAATCTTTAGCGATTTTGTACAATAAACTTTACGGTAAATTTCGACCGTTTAAATTTTATGGATTGGGAACATTTTGCTAATGACTTTCTCGTTCATTACAATTTTCCGCATAGCTTCGTCTAGGAGAATGCCAAAATCGATCAACCCCACTTTCTCATATGGCTATGAGCAAAATCGTAATAATTGGAGAAGCCACGTTTATTATATTACAAATTACTATGAATTTCTAATTATTATAACAATTATTCTAATTATTTATAATTATTACTAATTATTATGAATTACTTTGCACCTTTTTTTTAAGCCTGCATAACTCTTAACGCTGCAAACCTAATTGCGAAAAGCACTTGTGAACTCTTTTCTGGTACCTTGCCCAGCTCGGCAATGAAATAACAAATTAATTTTTTAACGAACCAAACTACAATTTTTCTGAAATATTTCAGGAGGGTGCCTTCGCGCTGTGCTTCAAGAGCAAGCATTTCCCGCGGGAGTGCGTCGCCACCCGGCGAGGTTCTCCTCTTCTCGTCGGCATCAAGACTAAGACTCGATTGGTCACCGATCACGTGCCGATTCTTTACGGAAAAGGTGAGTCGACCACGAACGGCTCCAAGGCCCCGAACGAGTCGGCCGAATAGGTCGACGAATTAACGACTGACGAAGAAAGAGCAGGCCGAGAAAAAAAAACAAAAGTCAAAGCCAGAGGCTGGAGGATGCGGTGGGATGAACGAAACCCGATCGAGCATCCGCTAACCAAATCACGATTGCCCAGATCGTTCTTAGGTCTTCGAAGAGACGACCCGGTGGATGGCGTGCCGATCGATCAATTAACAAACTCATAAACTCGAATTCGTTCGATTATATTTCGATGCTCCACAATAGAAAAAAAAAAAAGCATAAAGCGAAGGCTATGAATTGTCGGACGGAAGCCACGTTTACTAACGAAAAAAAACTGTATCGGTATATAACAATAATCCACTAACGAAAACGCATGAGACGAAACGTCTACGAGAGCACGCAACTAAAAGTGTCCGTCCATGTTTGATGCATGTTTATTAACACATAAAAATAAAACTAGCCAGAATTTCACACAATTTCACACTCTACGGAAGAAAAAAAGATCGGTTAGTATCCATGTCACGAGAATCACCCATAGAATTTTTTTATTTTTTATTTTCTTATCATTGCCCATATTTCATTAAAATATCATTATAGATCTTATATATATTGTAACGAATATAGAGACGAGGATTAAAAGAGAGGCACGATATCACATGGATGATTGGAATAGCTCGGTGTGACAAATGAGAAACGTACAGGCTATGAATTGACGAGATGGACGATAGTTTTGATCGGACTTTCATAGAGAACAAACGTTTGATTGTTCATGCTCGAGATATTTAAAATTAAGGAGGATCGAGTGTTTCTATGGAGTAAAAAATGTGTTCGATAAAAAAATCATCACAACTGTCTCGAATCGTATGCTATTATCTAATAATTTTCTTACGTTTTGACATTTTTTTAATTGCCACAAGTACGGAACTGTAGGCGCAATTGCCTCAAAACTTTTTGTGTGGACTGTGGAATCGTGATACGAAAACATATCTTAAATTCCTGCCACTACAACGATTATTCACATTAAAAAAAAATTGAAATATAAAAAAAATTCCGAAAAAAATCAAGGAATTCAGTTAGAATGAGAAACCCAAAGGTTTTCTGATTTTATACAAAACAATTTACTTTCAAATACTTTGTTAGTAACTTGGCATTATTATTATGCAAAAAAAGGGTCTTGACATAATTAAAACGGCCGATTTTTTTTCGATTTTTGGCATATCGCGAAGTACAGAAATTTCGATCGAATTAAACTCTTGCTTGGGAATGTATTCGTGAAGAATCCTTAAGGTAGTCCTTGCAAATAGTGTTCACTTCACATAAGTTACAGAGAAATGAGAGGGAATTGCAAACACTTCTCGATTATATAAAATTCTGAAAAAAACCAAGCATATTGAAGGTGCTGAAAAGATTAATTTTGCATAATAATAATTCCAAAATGTTATTAACAAATTGATGATCAATAAAGTTCTTCAACAAATCTTCCGGAAACCTAACTTTTTTTGTAATGAAAATGATTCGTTTATTGTTTCTGAATACTTATGCATTTTTTCAGATTTTTTAATTCACTTTGAATTTTGCGACCTACAGATTTTCGCCATATAAAGAAAAAAATTCAAATTGAATTTATAAGTCTGAAAAAAATGCATACGTATTCAGAAAAATAAACGAATCATTTTCATTACAAAAAAAGTTACGTTTCCGGAAGATTTGTTGAACAACTTTATTGATCCTCAATTTGTTAATAAAATTTTGGAATTATTATTATGCAAAATTGATCTTTTCGGCACCTTTAATGTGCTTGATCTTTCTTCAGATTTTTATACCATCCAGAAGTGTTTGCAATATCCCTCACATTTTTGTGAAACTTACGCGAAGTGAACACTACTCGCTGGAACTACCTTAAGTTGCATTTCGTTTGATAGTCGAACCTCCTTAATAATAACCAAACCAAATATTTGTGTCGTCGATTTCGCTCGGTCGTTACAATGTATATCTCGTTCGATCGCTTGTAGACATTCACATAAAAAAAAAAAGCACGCAATTTCGTAACTCACGTACTGCATCAATGTTTCGAGATAGTCTTAAAGTTCATTGAACCTTTGCACTTTTCCACGTAATAATCAGTATCCGTAGTTTCGCAATAATAACGTTGCAACGAGATCTCTCGCGCCGGAGTCGACGCAGTTCGTATGTGCGTTCGAGAGCGAGACTGTTTCGTTTGATCGTAGCTAGAGGGCCAGTTCGCACGACCATGAGAAATTTAGCGATTTCCGATAATAGCAATTATAATTTTTTTTTTTAATTGCGTTACGATGTGGATACTACACGAGTGTTTCTTTTGCATGAACGCCTTCCGGCTCGCTATCCGACTATCCGCCCGAACAGACGACCTTCCACACGCGACCAAAGGTATTCACACTATTAATAACCGACCTTGATTCGTGCTCCGACTTTGGATCGCTTTTTCGCGCGAGATCGCGATCGACTCGCGTTCGCGCTCGTCGACCTTAAGGGCTTGCGCCACAGTAAATGGGCAAAAACGCATGCGTATGTCATGATTTTTTTTCTCGGTAAATATACGCTTTATTGATTTAATTTTTTTAGAGTTGAAGGAGGTTATATTAAATAACATTTAGGCATTTTTTAATTCAATTTCATTGTTGTCATGTATTTTTTTAATCGGTCGGCGTAAACAATTGTTTTTAAGTTACTTCGCGGTGAACCTGACTTCAATTTGTTATTTTATCACAAACAAAAAATTTTAATTGTTTTTTAACGAATTATATATCAAGCGGTCTTTGATGAGGGGGGAAAAAAATTGGCCAAATGTGCCGCCGTACGAAAAAATTAGATTTTTACCCGTTGTTGAACACTTTGAATCATTAAAAAAAATATATTCCATGTTATTTTTTTACATATGAGACCGTCAAAGACTAAAGTATCTTTTGAAATATATCGGTACGAATTTTCATAAAAATCATTGCAATTTCGAGAAAATCTTAATTTGAGAAAAGAGCTTTCAAAGTTCTGCCGCGCCGCTGATCGAGCGCTCGGCCACTTTTCACCTAACGGTCTCTAACTTCCGTAATTCGTTGAAGTCCGACATGAAAATTTTAAAGAATATTCTGCACGCTGTAAACTATTAGAAAAAAAATTGACATTTTACTGTGGGAAGCTCTTAAAGGGAATCGCGCTGGAGTCTCGATCATCGATCGACAAAAATCCATCCAACGTCGGGGAGCCGGACCTTCGCTTGAGTCTACACGAATTATGTACGCCTTGTCTCTCGTAAGAAACGCAATCGTCTACTTTTTCACGAGATATAGGGGAGAGCGTGGCAAAACGGGTCAGTTGGGCAAAAAGCAATTTTCCCGTCATTTTTTTAGGTCCCATTTTACCCCATCGAGACATCCGCATATTCCGTCCCATTTTACCCCATCAATACATCCGGATTTTCCGTCCCATTTTGACCCATCAATACATCCGGATTTTCCGTCCCATTTTGACCCATCAATACATCCGGATTTTCCGTCCCATTTTGCCCCACTGTCCATTTCGCCCCATCAATACATCCGCACTTTCCGTCCCGTTTTGCCCCACTGTCCCATTTCGCCCCATCAATACATCCGGATTTTCCGGCCCATTTTGCCCCACGGTTCCATTTTGCTACGCTCTCCTCTATACTTTAAGATAAAAAGTTCACGAATACGCTCTTCACCGAACCGCCTCTGTCCCGTGTCTTCTAAATTTAATTCAATGTTTAACACAATAATAACTGTGTACTTGTGTGTGGGCTCAACTGTCTCTCGACGAATTTGTGTAGTACGTCCGAGGAGCGATTACTTGCCGGACGAAAAAAAAAAATGATGACTGTAGGGAGCTTGAAAAAAATTTAATTGCAGGTGCAAATCGGACTGTCGCAAATCGTCACTTTTTCGTCCGGCAAGGAATCGCGATAGTTCGCGGGCGCGTCCGTGTGACGACTCGCATTTGTCCTCCCACCAATGTTCGTCCCGCTTTCCTCTACATTTTTTTTCTTCTTTATTTACATTAAGCATGGTTTGTCAATTAATTATGATTTTTTTTGTTGTCCTCCGCCCAATTGCCAAATATCAGCCGAGAGCGAAGCAGCAACTCCAGGTATTGATTTTCGTTTTTGTTGTAAAAAAAAAAACTTTTTTTTTTAAAGGAAATTAAAGAAAGGTCGCTTTGCATGTTTTGTCGCTTTTAATTGTAGCTCTTGCTTTTTTTTCTACCTGTTACGATCGATCTGTGCTGTGTTGGCGTGCCGTGCCCGAACGGAAAAATCTGTGAACGGAAGTGGCTGGCGGGGAACGAGAAGCTTGGCGAAAAAATAAAAAATAAACGTTCGCACGCTTTACTAATTTATCTTCGAGCCTACCAAAGGTATTTAATCGACGAGGTATCTAAACGATTAAAATTAAACTAAAATAAAGTATCTTTAAGCAATTAATACTAAGGATTCAAAACTATTTATAAACATTGGGGAATGTATAAATATTGTATATATCTAAGTATTGTATATATATACTATCCCATACAGCATGAAATATTTTGAAATAATTTCAGAAATATTTTCAATCTTTCAAATCTTACGAAATATTTCTAAAATATATGAAAATAATATTTTGAAATATTCTATGAAAATATTCCAACGAAACGTTTCTTAAATATCTCAAAAACACACTTAATCTTTCGACACATCTGAAACATTGCTGAAAGATAGTGATTAAATGTTTTGAATGATTTTTAGATTTATGAAGGGACAAAAAAATATTTTCAAAAGTGTTTTAAAAACATTTAACAAATATTTTTTTAATATTGATGAAATATTTTCAATATTTAAAAAAAAAACATTATTGAGACCTTTCAAAAATATTTCCATGCTATGTGAGTATAATATATGGATATGGAAACAAAATAGTGTAAATCGGCTTCGCTCGAAGTATCATCTATACTAATACGTTTTAGTTTGATAAATAACGTTTCAGACTCGCATTCAGCGGCGTGGCCGACGGATTCGAGGAACGAATAACACTCGATTAATCAATATCTAATTGTAAATATTTCGTCGAATGCGTATCTATCAACAGCGTCTCTGGCGCCACTGTGGTTTTGTACGGGACGCTTCGGTACTGGGGATGCAAATTGTGCGCGTGCAGAGAAAAATATATAGTATTATTTCGTTATTGAATTGACAAAAAAAAAAAATATTAATAATTTTGCTGTCCGAATAACAATAGCCGATATATGAAAATATTTTTTGAATACAAAGATTACTGAAAAACTGACTATATATTTTTTTCGATGCAATATACATATATTGTCGCATCGATGCAGTAATTTGGAAAATTCCGATAATTATGCGCACGCAGAAAAAAATATATAGTGTTTATTATTAAATTGGCAATAAAAATATTTTTATTTTTATTGTAATTTCGCTATCACAATAACAGTATATAAAAATATATATTATAGAGATTTCTAGAGAAGAAAGTTTACTGATAAATATGACTATATATTTTTCTGTGTGCAATCGTCGGATCGATGCAGTAATTGGGAAAATTCGGCAAATGTTTCGTCACCTATCGCCGGCAACGATGAATCCGGACGAACTATTTCTAGTTATTACTCGTATTACTTCGTATTCTCGTATTACTTCGATATGTCTCGATATGAGCGGCGGTGACGAGATATTTACGACCGAAAAAAATTGATAACAAAATCTCCGATTTTACAATCCGATATCTGATCGTCGTTATCGTTTCTATCTCGATTACTTTAATAATCTCGAATGATTTCACACGACAGACCATCGTCCTCACGGAAGAACCGCGGAAGTCCCGATGATACCGAGGACCGACAGCACCGCCGAGTTTCAACCGCTCGTCGCCAAGGAGGTCGAGTATTTCTTCGCCTCGGATGCGAGCGCCGTTATCGAGCACACCGACCGTGTCATCTTCCTCGAGGTAACTATTAAAAAATAAAGGACGTCTCGCTATGTGCGAGCAGCGGCCTGGTATTGTCGGGTGCGCTGGTTGCACTTACCCTGCTTGTTCTTCTCGAAGTACGAAATCTGTAAGACTTAAAAGTACGAAATCTGTAAGACTTACCCTGCTTGTTCTTCTCGAAGTACGAAATCTGTAAGACGTTCAGAGGGTACTCTTACCATTTTTCGACAAAAATGGTATTTTTACAAAAAAATTTTTTAGAATTTTTTCGTTAATGAAATCGGTTGGTAAATATGCCACTTGAAAACAATGGCGAAGGTTTTAATTTGATATCTCGAAATTTTTTGAAAAAAAGTGCCGTTTCGCAAAATTTAACATAGGATTCCCTATGCTGAAAATGGTCCATTTTTAAAATTTCGAAAAAAATACAAGTTGCGTGTGTTTTGAGCCGGAAATGGGCCACTTGAAGCCAATGGAGGTGGGAAAAAATCGATATCTCGAAAAAAAATATTTGGCCATTTTGAAAGTGGAAAAATGAGAAGGGGGTACCCTTACCATTTTTCGACAAAAATTGTATTTTTACAAAAAAATTTTTTATAATTTTTTCGTTAATGAAATCGGTTGGTAAATATGCCACTTGAAAACAATGGCGGAGGTTTTAATTCGATATCTCGAAATTTTTTGAAAAAAAGTGCCGTTTCGCAAAATTTAACATAGGATTCCCTATGCTGAGAATGGTCAATTTTTAAAATTTCGAAAAAAATACAAGTTGCATGTGTTTTGAGCCGGAAATGGGCCACTTGAAGCCAATGGAGATGGTAAAAAATCGATATCTCGAAAAAAAATATTTGGCCATTTTGAAAGTGGAAAAATGAGAAGGGGGTACCCTTACCATTTTTCGACAAAAATGGTATTTTTACAAAAAAATTTTTTAGAATTTTTTCGTTAATGAAATCCGTTGGTAAATATGCCACTTGAAAACAATGGCGGAGGTTTTAATTCGATATCTCGAAATTTTTTGAAAAAAAGTGCCGTTTCGCAAAATTTAACATAGGATTCCCTATGCTGAGAATGGTCAATTTTTAAAATTTCGAAAAAAATACAAGTTGCATGTGTTTTGAGCCGGAAATGGGCCACTTGAAGCCAATGGAGATGGTAAAAAATCGATATCTCGAAAAAAAATATTTCGCCGTTTTGAAAGTGGAAAAATGAGAAGGGGGTACCCTTACCATTTTTCGACAAAAATGGTATTTTTACAAAAAAATTTTTTATAATTTTTTCGTTAATGAAATCGGTTGGTAAATATGCCACTTGAAAACAATGGCGGAGGTTTTAATTCGATATCTCGAAATTTTTTGAAAAAAAGTGCCGTTTCGCAAAATTTAACATAGGATTCCCTATGCTGAGAATGGTCAATTTTTAAAATTTCGAAAAAAATACAAGTTGCATGTGTTTTGAGCCGGAAATGGGCCACTTGAAGCCAATGGAGATGGTAAAAAATCGATATCTCGAAAAAAAATATTTGGCCATTTTGAAAGTGGAAAAATGAGAAGGGGGTACCCTTACCATTTTTCGACAAAAATGGTATTTTTACAAAAAAAAATTTTTTAATTTTTTCGTTAATGAAATCGGTTGGTAAATATGCCACTTTTCGTCGTTGAAACACTCCAACCCATTCATTATTTATTTAAATTACAAAATTTATTTGAATTAAGAAATTTATTTGAATTAAATAAATTGATTCAATTAATTGAATAAACGATTCAATTTTAATAAACGATTCATTGATTCAATTAATTGAATAAACGAAACACGGAACCGTCGATCAGAAATCGAGCTCTTAAATCCGCCTGAATTCGACGAGGCTAACCGTGTCCGGGTATTCTTTTATTTTCCCCAGGACGACGATGTCGCCGCCGTCAAGGAGGGAACTCTGAGCGTTCATCGACTTCGTCGCTGCATGGACGATCCTCACGGTCGTGAGATAATAACTCTTAAGATGGAGATCCAGCAGATAATGAAGGGAAATTACGAGTACTTCATGCAGAAAGAAATTTTCGAACAGCCCGAGTCGGTCGTCAACACTATGAGGGGACGTCTCAGTTTTCAGAACAACTCCGTCACACTCGGAGGCATTACCGTGAGGACATAACATTTGTTCAATTATTATTTTCATTTTTAATAATAACGCGATTGCAATTGCAATTTAACTGACGATTCACTCGTCTCTTCAGGAATACATTCCCGAGATCAAGAGATGCAGACGTCTCATGCTGATTGGCTGCGGAACGAGTTACCATTCCGCCGTCGCTACGAGACAACTACTTGAGGAATTGACCGAGCTTCCGGTCATGGTCGAACTCGCCTCTGACTTTCTGGACAGAAATACGCCCGTCTTCAGGGACGACGTCTGCTTCTTCATCTCGCAGTCCGGTGAGCACTTTTTTTTAACGTTCATTCTTTATTTTTTACGTTGATTTTTTTTTCTTATTTTTTGGAGTTGAAATTACGAAATTAAACCGTACTATCTCTCAGGCGAAACCGCGGACACCCTGATGGCTCTCCGTTACTGCAAGAGTCGCGGAGCCCTCATCGTCGGTATCACGAACACAGTTGGAAGCAGCATTTGTCGGGAGTCGCACTGCGGAGTTCACATAAACGCCGGACCGGAGATCGGTGTCGCGAGTACGAAAGCCTACACCTCACAGTTCATTTCTCTCGTGATGTTTGCTCTGGTGATGAGCGAGGACAGAATTTCCCTGGGCACTCGGAGACTTCAGGTAACAGAAGCTTCACCGATTAGACACTCGATGTGTGCCTTGTTTTGTAACGAGAAACGATAATCGTTATCTCTTCGCAGATAATAGAGGGTCTGAAGAAGCTCGACAGTCAGATTCGCGAAGTGTTGAAACTGGACGACAAGGTAAAGGAACTGGCCAAGTCTCTGTATCAGCACAAATCTCTTCTCATAATGGGCAGGGGTTACAACTTCGCGACGTGCATGGAAGGAGCATTGGTAAGCACTCGAGCATAAATAAATAAAAAAAATTGTCTTCTACAGACATGTTTAGATAGGACAGGATAAAAATATTCTTTCCCCCCCATTTATCGCAGAAAGTCAAGGAGTTGACCTACATGCACAGCGAGGGTATAATGGCCGGTGAACTGAAGCACGGACCGCTGGCCCTCGTCGACGACTCTATGCCGGTCATCATGATCGTCATGAGAGATCCGGTTTACGTTGTAAGTAAAAAATAGTAGACAAAAAAATTAACTTTCTTCATCGATGTAAATTATCGGAAATTTTAATTTTTATTGATTTTTAATTTTTATTTATTCTTAATTTTTATTTATTCTTAATTTTTATTTATTCTTAATTTTTATTTATTCTTAATTTTTATTTATTCTTAATTTTTATTTATTCTTAATTTTTATTTATTCTTAATTTTTATTTTTATTCCTCGTAGAGGAAGCTATGTTTTCGTCAAAACATTTTTTTCGAATTTCTGATGTCAGCGTACTAGAAATGGTCGAAAACGTCGAGAAATATGATTTTTAGCTGGCGTCCGGATGCATATGTGTATATGTATGTATGTATTTATGTATATATGTATGTATGTATGTGACATACTTGCATCGTTTAGGACGACTATAACTCGGAAACTGCTTGAGATAGCGGGTTGAAATTTTTTACACTAGTAGAGTGATCGCGTCTCTCCCTTCGGTGTAATTTTCACGAGGTTGACGTTTTTAATTTAATTTTCAATTTTTATTCATATTAAATTTTTTAATGTATTTTTCTTCAGAAATGCATGAACGCCCTTCAGCAAGTGACGGCCCGGGAGGGTAGGCCGATCGTGATATGCGAGGACGGCGACGAGGAGACGAAATCGCTGGCGGCTCGTTGCCTGGAGGTTCCGAAGACGGTCGACTGCCTGCAGGGCGTCCTCACCGTAATTCCGATGCAATTGCTCTCATTCCACATCGCGGTGCTCCGCGGCTGCAACGTCGATTGTCCGAGAAATTTGGCAAAGTCGGTCACCACCGAGTAGAGGGATCGACGACGATACGTTGTTCCGAGAAATGTAATCGCGTTGAAAGCGGCGAGGGGATACGAGATTTTCTTCTTTCCCCATCGGAGTAGGGGAACGTCCGGCTCGTAGCCTTGATTCGACGCTGCCATCGGGAGGGCCGGCTCGAACGTGCGATCGACAAACAATCTTTTTTTTCCCGACTTCGCTAAATTACCCGCATTCCGCGCGTGCAACACGGGCGGAAAAGTGCCTATCATTGACCAATGATCGTTATTAACGTGTACGCATGCGCAGTGCTGTTTCTGAATTATAGGGCTCGTTCCTCCCTCTGAACGCCTCATTACTCCCTAGGGAGTAACGGTCATTGGCGAATACGACGATTCGGCGAGGCAAGAAATGGTATTCGAACGAAGTCGGAAAGAAACGTATCGTATGCTACACGAGAGGGAGTGGATTTTCTCCTCGCGCGATTTCTGCCCTCGCTTCGCTCGAGCGAACTTCGTGCTCCGCGAAAATCACGCACTTTCCTCATAGCATGATATACTATTTTTCCGACTTTGATAAAATAACCACATTTCGTGCACGCAAGACGGCCGGAAAATTGCCTATTATTGACGAATGATCGTTATTAACCTGTGCGCATGCGCAGTACTGTTTTATTACTCTTTAGGGAGCAACTAGGCGGAAAATTGCCTATTATTGACGAATGATCGTTATCAACCGGTTGAGTACTATTCCCATATAGAACGAAATATTTTCAATCTTTCGAATTTTACGAAAAATATTTTCTAAAATATATGAAAATAATATTTTGAATTATTCTATAAAAATATACCAACGAAAAATTTCTGAGACATTTCGATGTAAGATTTGTCAATGGACAAAATATTTTCAATATTAAAAATAAAATCACTACTGAAACGTTTAAAAAATATTTCCGTGCTGTGTCGGTTTCATTACTCCCTAGGGATTAGTGAAATTTTATTAATAGGGCGGAAAATCGGCTCTTATTGACCGACGATTGTTATTAACCATTGCGCATGCGCATGTTTTATTACTCCCTAAGCAGCAATGCTCATTGGCGAATATGACGATTTTCCGACGCAAGAAATGTGGTTATTTCAACGAAGTCGGAAAAAAGTATCGTACGCTGCACGGGAGGGAGCGAATTTTCACCTCGCGTGAGATTTCAAGCGAACTTTGCGCTCGGCGAAAATCGCACGCTTCCCTCCCTCGTAGCATATTATATTAAATTCCCATTTAATTGAAAAGAAATAATATCGAAAAACGCGATCAGGAGAAACTTTTTTTAAATCCTAACGACTCAGATAAGACTCGCTCGTACAGTTTGCGCATTGTAAATAACGCGCGGGGACAACCGGTCCGTTGAATCCAGACGAGAGACGAAGAGCCTAGACAATATATATTGTTGTGCGTGAGAAAATTTGTTAGTCTCGCGAATCGAAGAGATATCCGTTAGCGCTGATCAATCATCGGACGAGACTTCGGGTTACGCCGATGTACGTTATGTACGTGTGTTTCCTTGTATAGTATTAAGATTATTATGTTTTTTTTTTGTTTGATCAATGCTTTGGTGGCGGACGAAACTTCTGCCATATTATTGTTTCGTTTAACGAGCTATTCCAATTTTATATATAAAAAAAAAAATTATGAAGAGGAACGAGGAGGGAGAGACAGAGATGTTCCGTAGGGTCGTTTCGAGGAGGCTGAGATCGAGGGTTGCTATGAGACAAGACGTATACAATATATCGAGAGACGATTTTACATTTAACGTAATAGTAATTTGCGATGCAAGTGCGGTAAAGCAAACTTTAGACTCACTTCACAGTCCGCGTGTAATGTTTGCTATACCGCACTAGTGTCGCATAATATTGTTTGTGACGAATGCAGGATAAGCACGACGTCCGTGCCTGCCGACTGTGGTGCAGTACGGGAAGCGTGCGTAAAGTACGAGAAGCGTGCGTGAAGTACGAGAAACATGCGTAAAGTACGAGAAGCGTGCGTTAAGTACGAGATGCATGCAAAGTACGGGAAGTGTGCATAAAGAACGGGAAGCGTGCGTAAAGTACGAGAAGTGTGCGTAAAATACGAGAAGTGTGCGTAAAGTACGAGTAGCGTGCGTAAAGTACGTGAAGCGTGCCTAAAGTAAAATCGGCCTGATTCGCGCGCGCGCCGTACCATTTCAGTACTCGTGGCTGTAAAGCGCCACTTACGCCACTCTCGGCAGGCACGAGAAGTACAACTTTTCATGCATCAGTTACAAAAATTAATATCGGCAATCGTATAATATAAGAACGTTCGAACACCGTTTATAGTGAGATACGTTATTGATAGATTATATCGATTCATTGAATATATTATCTTATAGTCTATCTATTGGACCACGATATTTGTATTATGCAATAATATGACTATTCCTAAACGACACTCGAGAGTCTTTATCTTTCACGTTCCTACAACGATATCTATCATCCTAAAAAAAAATCAAACGAACGTCTCGCACGAGCGGCTGGAGGGGATCGTCTGCGCTTCAGTGATTCGAGTCAAGCTGCAGGCGAACGGGAAAGAACTCCCTTCGCTCAGCGGCTTAGTCGTGAACATTTTTTGAAAAACTGCAAACAAAACTTACGTTCGAACGCATCGGTTCGCTGCTTGTTGGAATCGTCAATTTTCCCGCTTCATTCATCTTTTTTTGTCAAAAATGCAGATTTTATTTAATGTACCCGGGCTGGAATTTTTTATGCAAAAACTAGTACACTAAATATAATGTACAATTGTGATAAAAAAATAATAACCTTTTGCATTGAAATTAAAGTAAATTATTGAAAGTAAAGTCTTTCCAATGTTTTCAATACATTGATCATTAATGTTTCATCACAATTGTCCACAAAATTTTAATATACCAGTCATAGATCCGTCGCTCGTTCGAACCGTCCATTTCTCGCGCCATCGATTCCCCCTTCAAAAAATCTCTGCGAAACTTAAAAAAAAAAAAATAGTTTTCCTAAACGACCACAAATATACATCGGGTTCATCTCCGCATCTCGGCGTTCCGTTCATTCCGACAGATTCGTCGCTCGTTCGAACCGTCCATTTTCCCGCTCTGCCGACCCTTTAAAAAAAATCTCGCTGCAAAACTAAAAAAAAAAAAAAATCATTTTCCTAAACTCCTGCAAACATACATCGGGTCCATCTCTAGCCGAGCGTTCCATTCCTATACAGTCCCCGCGACGATTTTCCCCGCATTAAACTCAGTCGATACGCCGCCGCCGCGCGTAAACAAAGTACATACAAAAAAAAAAAGAAGAAAAAAAAAAACATTGGGCGATAGTGTTGGAGAGCGTGTCCGGCGGATCGATCGTCGAGAATTCACGGGTCTCTCCGTTACGTGCGCGCGCGTGTGTGTGTGTGCGTGTGTGCGCGGGTGGTATGTGGCATTCGGTGTATATCCGGTCGGCGCGCATGCGCACGGCGCTCGCCGTCGGCTCGCGGGGGGTTGCGCGTAGTGCGCGTGCGGGATGCAAAAAGGATCTTCACGTCGGCGCTGACGGTCCGAGAGACACGACCGCGGCTGTCGGGGGACACAAGAGGCTAGCCGGAGTCGTGGCGCATCGGTGTAGCGGCGTTATCAGCTACCCGAGAGACTTGACTGCGAGAGTATATCCCAGAGAGATCGACCGTGGTTACGCCGGAGACGGTCCGACTGGTACGCGTGTCGCACCGAGTTCTCAGTCAAGAGAGCCGCCGCGTCAAACGATAGCGTTCTTCGTGCCCCGTCTCTCGAGAACGCGAACGTCGTCACTGACGCACGGGAGTAACGTGTGCGCGGCCGGGGGAGCGAAAACACACGCAAGAGGAACAAGAAAAAAAAATAATATAGTCTGAAGAGATTCGTCGTTAAGTATATAAAAAATAAAAAAAAGCAGCCTCAACGAGAGCCAGCGGGCGACACATCGCCGGACCGCGAATAGAGTTTCCGTGTACGCTCAGTCAGTACCTCCAGCGACTTCGCGCGATACACTTCGACGCTTAACCACAAAAAAAAAAACCCGACGGAAAGATAATTCTCGTGTATTAAAAAAGATAAACAAAAAAAAAAGAGCATCGAGTAACGAAAGCAAAACGATAATAACAGCGACGCATAGCGGAGAGGAGACTTAAATTGATTAATAGAAATGTCGATATGCGTTCTGACGGTTATAACATAACGTTACGATCGTGAGAGAAAAGAGAGGGGAAAGAGAGAGAGCTTTTGGGTTATAAGAAGAAGCAGCGTCGTGTGTCTCGCGTCTAAATTTAAACGGTAAGAGGAATAGAGAGGAAAGAAGCTCGAGAGAGAGAGGAGCCAAGAGGGATATTTCCCCTCGGGTTATTCGGCGTAGGTTGGCTGCGCGGTCGACCGCGGCCTCCCCGAGGTGATAGCAGCAGCAGCGTCGGGAGCCGTAGTAGTAGTTTGTTAGAGCGCAGAGCCGAAGACGAACGAACGTAAATACGAAGGAGTCGAGCGAGCCGAGGAGAGGCGAGCGACTGCGCTAGTCAGTTGACGGTCTGCCGGCGAGCGGAGCGGACACGCGTTTTAGTGTTAAATCGAGAGTCTATCCGAGAGTGCCGCAAATATTCGCTGGCGCGACCGTGATTTGCCCCACTGCGTTGGGACGCACGGTAGCTCGCGGCTCCGCGGACAAACCGCTCATCCCTCCTCCTTGCTCCCCCCCTACTCCCCCCACCCCACCAGAACAACGAAACGGCTCGACTCCTCTCTATCCGCGTCGCGACGACGCTCTCTCTTATTGATCGTATTTGACCCGCTAACTGGCTCTCTGTCTCTCTTTCGCTCTCCCCCTCCCCCACCCCTCCCTCGCAGTTCTGTGTGTGACGCTGCCTCGATCACGACGGGCTTACCACTACAGACGACGTTACTTCTTCCCTAGCTTTTTTTCGACATAGTGTTTTAATTGTAATAATAAATAGTAATCGATACAAAAAAAAAAAAAAAAGAAGAACAGAAGGATCATTTTAATAATAAGAATAATAATAATCGTAATAGTTGTAATAAAATAATTGAATGTATTAAATATTATCCTGAAGAGAGAGGAACAATAAAAGGACGAGTCGATTCTAAAGGACGATAAAACGAAAAAGATAAAGAAAGTTTAACGTAGTTATCGGTCGGTATGGCTGCCCCAGCAGCTTGCACGCGGTTCAGTGACAACTACGATCTCAAGGAGGAACTCGGAAAGTAAGTAAACAACGTAACTGCCATTGCATGTGTTGACTATGTGGATGTATTTGGGAGGCTGGAACTATGTGTTGAATGCGTCGGTCGAAGTACCGAGAGGCATTGTCCCGAGAGTGTCGCGACGATGCAGGTGTAACGGTTGCCATCCATCGCATATAGACGGATGGATGGAACTTTGTTTGGAACTGGGATGGATCCAATAAGTCCCATTGCAATTGAGCGGGCTGCGAATTAGTGTGGATTCCTTTTTACTTGAAAGTAAGAGGAAGTCGTAGAGATTAGACAGAGCGAACAGTTAAGTCGGCAATGTACTGTGATAGGTGTTTTTCTGAGTCCAACGAACTCTTCTTTTTCACCCCGCAGATTTAGGCCACATCGCGGGTTTAAGATAGCCAGCGAACGCAATAGCGTTTCGAAAACTGATATTGGTTTTTGCCTAAAGTTATAGTAATATAACACATGGTTATTGACGGTGAATCCCACGAGCCCATATTTGTTTAAATATTTTCAACCACCTATTTATAATAATCGTAACACTCTGACAATAAACTTTTTTAAAAAACGTAACAGTTACTTTAGGCAAAAGCGTTGACCAAAGCGCAATAAGGGTGGCAGCTTACGGGACTTGTAAAATATTCCAACGCAAAGGCGTTTCACAAACTGTTATTGGTTTTTACCTAAAGTTACAGTAACATAACGCATACTTATTGGCGGCGAGTATTACAAGCCCATATTTGTTTAAGTATTTTCAACCATCTGTTTATAATAATGTAGCACTCTCTGAAAATAACCTAATAAAAAAAAAAAAAGGTAACAATTGCTTTGGGTAAATTGGCAGGTTACGGGGAATTGTAAAATATTCTGCTCTGTTGAATACATCGATGGGCGAACTTCCGAGAGACGTGTCTCGAGAGGGTCGTCACGATGCAGCGGGGTGTAACAGTTGCTGTAGGTAGAACCGTTCGCTTCACAGCCCAGTCGTCGGACATTCCTATGCAGATTTTATTTATTCCGAATTTAAGTATCAGAGATCTAATTTGCCACTTGTAATCGTAAACATTATTTGATGCACAGAAATATATATATATATACAAGCTTTAAGCCTAGTTTATTTTCGATCGTTGCATTTTGTTAAAAGACAGACGATAGAGTGTCCGGAAAACAATAATAACTGCTGGAATCCGGAGACACTCTTGACCGTCCGACCATCGGAACCTCCACCTTAGTAGCGTTGGCAGCTAAACGGGACTTGTAAAATATTCTGCCGACGTTATAGGATATTGAATTATCGCGTCGACGGCGAGGGTCGTTTGTATTGCAAACGTGTCCAGCGGAGCTCGCGTGTCGACCGTCAAAGATGAAAAAAGAAATTCTGATACGGCTGCCGTGTATCTCGTGACTGGCCGGGTTCCGCCGTTGTTTTCCTACACATTCCCTCCGGCGGCGTTCGCAGAGCGTGATCCGCCTGCGAGTTCGAACACGCGCGCTCGATCTCTCTCTCTCTCTCTCTCTCTCTCTCTCTCTCTCTCTCTCTCTCTCTCTCTCTCTCTCTCTCTCTCTCTCTCTCTCTCTCTCTCTCTCTCTCTCTCTCTCTCTCTCTCTCTCTCTCTCTGTCTGGCTATTTTGCTTTCGCACACGCACCGCTCTCGCGAAAAACACAGTTGTTACAAAGTATCCTCGTGCGTCGCGCTAACGAGTCAGCGAGATGCCCGGCCTGTGGATCGTGCCTGTCGGTCGGGCGGCAGCAGACGATACGCCGATCTTTCCGCGTCTCGCTGAAGCTGCTCGCACACAACCTACGCAAGGAACACAGACAAGCCGTGCCGTATCCACACACAGCCGTGATTGGCTGACGCTCGCGCATTGGTGTCCGATCTGATCCGATCGACTCGTCTGTGTGACGGAAAACGGCAAACGGTGTTTTATGTGCGAGCACCTTTAAGCTGCTCGTGCACAAAACTACGAACGGAACACAGACAGGCCGTGCCGTATCTACGCACAGTCGCGATTGGCTGACGCTCGCGCATTGGTGTCCGATCTGATCCGATCGACTCGTCTGTGTGACGGAAAACGGCAAACGGTGTTTTATGTGCGAGCACCTTTAAGCTGCCCGCGCACAAAACTACGAACGGAACACACTTGTACTTTCGATCTGAGGTCTTTAAAAAAAAAAACGTATCCCGACGCTAACCAATTATCGAGTTCATAGGTTTTTATTTACTTTTACTTCCTTAAAATTGTCACGGCCCTGCTTGGCACTTCTGGCTTATATGATTCTGTACTCATCAGCAGGCGTATCCTATGCTTTTTTTTCTTTTGTTTTTCTTCTTTTTTTGTTCAATCGGTGTAATTTCGACCCGAGAGGTATTTTTTTTTGTAGTCGTCTTCACGATAGCCAGTCGTCGAGTTAGCGGGTTTTAATTTAATTTCACTTTCGTCAAACTGTTACGACCTTTCTCGGGCACTTCTGGCTTATTATCACTGTACACTCATCTGCAGCTGTATCGCACGCTTTTTTTTTTTGTGCTGTCGGTCTACTTTCGACCCGAGAGGTATTGCTTAAGAAATGTATTTTAACGTCAACCAATCATTCCACCTCCGACTCATCATGACTCTACACTCATCTGCAGGTGTAACGTACGCTTTTTTTTAAGTTTTCTTTTTTATGAGGAAGCCATATGAAAATTTCAATTTTCAACTTCAAAGTAGTGTTCGACCTTTTTTTTGTGCAATTGGTCTACTTGCGAGCTGGGAGGTCGTTTTTTTTTTAATTTGTCTTAAAGTCAACCAGTCATGGAGTTAACGCGTTTTTATTTTATTTCTCTTTGCTTACCCCTTCGCTGTCGGAAACCCCTATGAGAGCCCCAACGTGTAGAGAAATTCGTTTCCCTGACAGTGAAGGGGTTAAATTGTTACTGCCTTTCTCGGCACTTCTGGCCTATTATCACTCTGTCCACTCATCTGCAGGTGTATAGTATACTTTTTTGTTTTGTTTATTTTTTCTTTTTCCGTGGAGTTGGTGTACTTTCGACCTGAGAGGTCTTTTCGGGTGACAAGAACACCCGGAGACCTATTCAGTTTCTCTCGCGTATATTTTAAGGCTCGGGAGGGCTCTGCGGCTGTATTATTCCCGAGGCTCTCCACACCGTCTATATATAAGCCAACACTCGCGCCTCTCTCTACGTCACCGGCAGTTCTCTCTCGCTCGGTTTTCTCGCCTCATCTTCGGGCCTTAAAACACCTATTTTTTTTTTTTTTTTTTTTTTTTTTTTTGGTTTTATTATCTTTTATTATTATTATTTTCTGTTCGTCTCCACTCGGCACTTGCTGCTGGTCTGGCGACGAGGATGAGGCGGGGGAGCCTCATCGCAACGCTCGGGATTTGTCACCGAATCAATACGCCGGCTCTTGAGCGCCGCTCGCGGCGCGAACGGGACGGCAGGTGGTTGCCAGCCTCGTTCGACGCACCGCACACAGCATCGCGAAAAATAGTCCTATCGTTGCAGTTCCGTAGCGACATCCACACGAGTGTATTGAACACATTCTTTTAGGCATTTTTTTTTCTTTTTTTTTTTTTGCACCTGTGTTGTCACTCTGTCGATTGTTCGCCTCGAAAATTGCCTCCCCGTGAAAATATCAATCAACGAATGAAACAGAATATAGAACTATGGACTGGAATTCCATGGTTCTATATTTCGTTGTATTTATTTATTAATTTTCAATTAACTTTTAAATAAAATAAAATACAGAACTATGGACTAGAAGTCCATAATTCTATTTTTTGTTTAATTTATTTATTAATTTTTTTATTAACTTTTTTGATTCCTAAAAGGAGGGATCAGCGGAATTTTAAACCGTAACCCATCCAAGTGGTGGAAAGAGTTAAAACCGCAATGGAAATGGTGGGGGAGGGGAAATTTTGGGTATAATACGCAAGAACACGAGAATATAATAAAGAGAGGTATCCAAATTAAAACGAACCAAGGATTGCAAATAAACTGGGCTAAAATTGAATCTCGTCTAAGGCTCGAATTTTAAGACGTTAGTTTGAACTTCAGATCGAACTTAAGATCGAGCTTCAGTGCGTTCTTTAGATCTGTCTTGAGTTCGAACTAAAGATCGTTGATTTCGTGCCTAAATTTGATCTTCATTTGAAATTTGAACTCCAGCCGAATTAGAATTCAGACTTAAGTTCGAACTTGAGATCAAACTTGAGCACGAAATCACGTTCGAACTGAGGTTTGATCTTAAGTACGCAATGAAGTTTGGGACACACTTCAATCTTTATTTCAATTTCAAGAGTGATCTTAAGTTCAAACTAACGTCTTAAAATTCGACCCTAAGTAGGTAATTAAGTAATTTTATTTAAAAATTTGAAAAAAATGTGTCGAATGACACAGAAAACGCAAAAAAAATTAAACCTTGGAATGCGTGAGATGAGTCTAAAGCGGAAGAACTGTAAAGACCCGAAAGGTTTTACATGCAAATAAAGACTTATCTATCTGTCTCATTGATTGTTTTCAGCGGAGAACATTTTTGACGCTAAAGATCGAAAAGTTATTCTCCATTCTCGCTGATAACCCGAAGCTCCCGATAAATCTATAGCCGTCACTTTACCAACGGGAACAGAGAATAACTTTTCGTTCCCTTTTTTTTACGTCCCGAGTGACGAGAATCGAGGGAGAGGGGGAAGTGACGAAATCGAGGGAGCAAATTTGTCGAGCTCTCGAGCCCGTCGCAGAGCCCTCCGGATATATTTGCCCTTCTGACGATTCGGTCGATGGGGTGGGTAATTGAGGCTTTTCACAATTTTTCTACCGCGCGTTTTTCGCGCCGTGGCCAAACGATACGAAAATTCGTTTTTTTTTTTTAACATTAGCATACATTTTGGCAGTCGCTCTCTATTTCCCGCTTCGCTACTTTGCATCTAAAAGCCTCCGCTCGTTAGAGTGAAGCGTATCATAAGTTTTTTTTTTTATTTCTTTTATTATTATTTTTTTTTGGCGGCTAGTCAACTTTTCCACCTACGTCGTAATACGCCTCGTAATGTAACTTGGTCTCAATTTATCTTCCCGAGATATTTTTTTTCTTTTCTTATATATCTTTTTTCTTCATTATATTACGATGAAGCAGTCTCGTTAGCGCTCCTTGAGACTCGAGGCGTGCGAGTCGAGCACGTGGTTCCCGCTAAAGAAAACAAGTTGCAGTTCTTGGTGATCGCGAACTTGAATTATTCAGGCGTGAGACTATCGACGAGGCTCGTCTCGTACGTAAACCGCATTCTGATGCAACACCGGCCACGGTGGCTTATTGCGGAATACAATTTCTGTATATATATATATATATACACTTTATATATATATATATATATATATATATATACATATATATATATACGATAACGCATGCCACACTGCTGGCTATCGATGTCCTTGCGAGGAAGTCCGGCCCACCTGTGTTGACGACGATTGATTCGCATGTCAGTCGAGGTCGGCTTCGAGCCTTTTCCTTTGCCCGACTATTGTCTCGAAAGAAATTCCAAGATAGCGCGCTCCACCGTCCACGGAGCAGAGACCCTATGGGCATCAAAATATGGACTCGCGAAAAAAAAAATGTCCAGGTTGAAAAAAAAAAAAAATTTAATATTAAATACATTATTCTTATTATTAGATAAATTCCATGATGATCCACCCCTCTACCACACACGGAGGCGTGACCCGATGGGCATCAAAATATAATAATATTCGTTCCTCATAGAGGAAGCTTTGTTTTAGTAAAAAAAAAAAAAAAAAAAAAAAAAAACTTCCGCGATGTTAAATACACAAGATGATGGATATGACGGAGTTAAAAGAATTAGATAAAGCGGTGTCATTTGTACTTCTCGAGTCAAAGTTGAAAAATCGAAGAAAACAAATTTGGAACACATAACTCTATGTATATTTTCGCGCTGAGCACAGATTCGACGTCCATTTTGACCAAAAACACAAGGTTGGTGTATTTTTTCGCGCTAAACCTTTGTCGGCTAGTAGTTTTGCCTAAAAGTTAAATACGACCTTGGTATGTTGAACAAAGTTGAAAATTGAAATTTTCATAACGCTTCCTCATCAAAGTTGGAAGTTGACATTTTTATAACGTTTTCTCACAATGTCCCTTTATTCGCAAAGCTTCCTCCATGAGGAAGCCAAAAAATATAGTAAATGGACATACAAAGGGACATTATGAGAGAAAGTCTTATAAAAATGTCAACTTTAAGCTTTTTCTTCGATTACCATTTACAACCCTTTTCATAAAATTTACATCAACGAAATAAATTTTTTTAAAAAATCACCCGTTAGTTTGTATAGTCCGAACTTGCCGGTGCGTCGGGAAGTTGCCCGGAAGAAATAATTCCACGCACTGGTAGTTGCCGCGAAGGCGATATGCACAGATATAGGCGGCAGTATCAAACTTTCCACATTCTTCGGTGTTATTGATTTTCGAGATATAGGGTAATAGAGTGCACTGGCACGCAGGGGCCACTAAACCGTACGCGTCCATTTGGCCGGGATTAAAGCCAAGCCGATTCGAATGTTGGCTTTGGCAGAGGGTTTCGGGCATCGGACTCGCTGACATTTGAGAGGGAGGTAAATATTGGCCTGCTCCATCGGATAGCCGAGAGCCGGAGTCCTTCTCCGATGCGCCGGAGTGCATCGGATCGATCCGTAGAGCCGAAGAATTAAAAAAAAAAAAAAAAAAAAAATTGTAATTCACGGATGCGAGGATAGAGTGAAAAAAAGCGGAGTTATTTGCATTCCCAGGAAGGAACATGCGGCATATTTCTTCGGCAATAATTTCACGCTCGAACCGTGACTGTCGAAGAAAAGTACGGAGGCTTGTTTTAGCGCGAAATCCGTCCGAAACGATCGGCAATATTTGACCGAAATTTGCGTGACGATATTCGTGAATATAACCGACACGATGTAACGAAACGATGCTCGGGTAGCACAACGACCTGCAATCGGTAATCGATAATAATAAATCACCAGTATAAAACTAAAAAGGAATTTCACGTATTGGAAGATTTTTTTATTGATTTTTTTTTCTTAAATAACTCGCCTGTTTTGTAAAAATGGCGAGCAAGTAAAAGTGTTAATATTGCGGTTCATATTTCTCGGAAATAATTTAAAAAAAGAACGTTGCGCAGAGTTGTAATAAATATAGAGTCCGGTGGAATAATTTAAAAAAAAAGATTTTCATCCATCGATACAGTCGACCCGACAAAAGCGACATGGAGTGAGGGTTAAAATAGCGATTCATATTTTGCCCAGATAATAAAAAAAAACACACAAAAACATTGCGCAGAATTTCAATAAATGTACAGTCGCGGTGAAATAATTTTTTAAATCTTCATTCAACCGCTAATTGTTTTCAGATTTTTGTACCATCGAGAAGTCTTTACAATCCCCTCTCATTTCTCTGAAACTTATGCGAAGTGAACACCATTCGCAAGGACTACCTTAAAAGTCGAAGCCCCTGTTAATAAAAATTCCACTGCTTGCCAAACCATTTATCTCAATATTACAGTCCTGCGCGATTTAAAGCATCCGCGCAGCATATTATCAATTCCAAATCGAAACTAAGAAATCGCGAACTTCCGTCGATAAAAAAAAAAGTGAGCAAGGAGTTAACAAACGGGTCCAGCAGCCCCTTAAAAGTCGAAGCCCCTGATCTGCGTTCGCAGCGGTCGAGGTCGCGTAGAGGACGCCAACTGCCTCGATGCTTCGCTCGGCAAGTGTTTCTTTTTTGTTTCTTTTCTCGGAAGGGAATCTTTCGTTCGGCTGCTCGTCGCCGGCTTCCGTGCTACTGTGCTATAATATCACAGTGGCTCGTAGCTACGGTAATATTAATGCTGACGTGTATATATACATACACACACGCAAACACACACACACATATATATATATATATATATACACGTATATGTATTTATATAGGTCGTAGCTCGAACGGTTGGTCGCGAGTGTCGGCGTAAAGAGGGAAATATGAGAAGCGGAATAACGAGAATCGAGAAGTCGAAGAGTAAAAGGGCGTCAGCTATTGGAAGCGACGACATTCGCCGCAGGAAATAATTCCTGCCGAGGTTGAACGGAACCGGCGTTGCCTTCAACGAAGTTTATGGGGCCATTGGGTGGCTCGGGCGTTACGAGATCTCTCGCTGGTGTCTTCTTATGTGTTTTTTTTTTTAATCTTTTATTTTATATCTTTAAATTCTTTATTTCTTCCGCCCCGTTTACCTTTTGTACGCTTTTATTGTTCGAACCGTACGCAGCACCGCTCGATGTCGCGCGCAGTCGTTTATCTTCGTCTCTTCGGTCTCAGGGCACGAGTCGTTGGCGCGCTTCGCAATCGTCTATCACGATTTTATGCGGAAAGGCGGCATCGCCCGACCGAAGGGTCGCGGTTCATCGCGGCAGTGATGAAAAAAAAAGGGAAAGCAATGAAAGATTGTTGGACAGCTAATGCTCACGTTTTTCCTACGGTCTTACGTTAAATAAAAGTAATTTATTTTTAAAAAATGATTTATTTAAAGGAAAATCATTAATTAAAATACAAATTTATTTATAAAGAGTAAAATTATTAATTTTCTGATTCATTCGTCGCGTCCACTTTTTACCTCTTTTAGATCTCTCACATGTTTTGTACGCCTTTATTATTTGAACGGAGTCGTTTATTTTCGTCGCTTCGTTCTCAGGGTAAAATTCGTTGGCGCGCTTCGCAATCGCTAAGCGCCTATCACGATTTTATGCGGAAAGGCGGCGTCGCCCGACTTTTATCGCTGGTCTTGGGGCAATCATGAAAAAAAGGAAAAAGTTGGAAATTTATTTATTTATTTACAAAAAAAGTATTTTTTACAGTATTTATTTTAAAAAATATATTTATTTAAAAAATATATATTTATTTAAAAAATATATATTTATTTAAAAAATATATATTTATTTAAAAAATATATATTTATTTAAATACAAATTTATTTATCAAACAGAAAATTGTACATTTTTTTCTCTCTCGTCGCGTCCAACTTTTGCCTCTTTTAGATCTTTCACATCTTTCGTACGCTTTTATCATTCGAACGGTACGCACGGCCCGATATCTCGGCGAGTCGTTTATCTTCATCCTTTCATGCTCTGCACTCCGCTTGGCGCGCTTCGCAATCGGCGGGCGTCTATTACGATTTTGTGCGGAAAGAGTGCATCGGGCGACGCTCCGTCGCGAATTCTCACGGTAGTGATGAAAAAAAAAGGAAAGATTGTTGGACAGCTAGAACGAAACGTCAAAGCGCGAGCGAGGCTTCGACGCATGAATAACTGTGTCGTCCGACTATCGTAGCTCCCGGTTAAACCGCGTAGCAACGGATGAAAAGGAACGAGGAGAATTCGTATGTCGAATGCAGAAAAAAAAGAGAAATCGAGGAGTAAAAAAAAAAAAACACGCAATCTCGCTATTGTGCTGGCGACTGTATTGTTTTCGGCTCATACCATTTGTGCACGCCAATTCTTCGAAAAAAAGCTACACTCGGCCGCTTATTATTTTTACCATGGAATAACATAAATGAATGCCGTTGGCAAAGAGCAACATTTGTATCAACTTTTTTTTTCGTACTCTCTTGTTCATCAGCTCCGATTATGTCGAGCGATTCCCTTTGACTTTATAACGTATATTTACGAGTATTTTACATATGTGTATATTCAGTTAAAAAATATATTGTTTTATTGTACTGAGTGCGTTTTCGCCGGAGAATATTGAATTCCATATTAAAAATAATGATCTATGGATATCGCTAGATACAAAATACGGTTTTACTGATTCCATAAATTCTCTCGCAAAATATTCTCATATATATCCCCATTATTGTCATCCATAACATCTATATATAGCGTAGATTATTTATTGGAAAATAAAAAAATAAAAATCTTGATTCATTATTTATATATTTACAAATACGACTATCCTACATATGCACAGTTTCACAAACAAGCAAAAATTCTTTAAAGATACCAAGCGCGCTGTCGCCGGGAAATATTGAATTCCGTATTAAAAATAATGATCTGCGAATGTCGCTATATAGAAAACACAGATTTACGGACATCATGAATTCCCACGGAAAATCTTCTCAGACATATATTCATCATTTCGTCCATAAAATCTATATATAGCGCAAGTTATTTAAAGAGAAATACATTTTTTAAATAAAAATCTTGATTAATTATTTATATATTTACAATTACGAGTGTTCTATACATACACGGTCATACAAACAAACAAAACTATTTTATGTCACTCGGTGGGAAAATGGCGGTTTTTTCGCACGCTTCGCGTGCGAAAACCCAATTTTCACGCCTTGTGACATAAAATTTGGTTCGATACTCGTCCGAAAAACGTTTTCTGAACTCGTGCGATTGCAACACTTGCCTTCGGCTCGTGCTGCAAAGTCACACTCGTCAGAAAAAGTTTTTTCGCACTCGTGTCGAAATGTACTATTTACGATACCGAGCGCTCATCGGCCGGGAAATATTGTATTCCATATAAAAAATAATGATCCATGGATATGGCACATATACGAAAAATACGTACGGTTCTACTGATCGTGCATAGGGAAAGCGCGTAAATTATTTCGGCCTCCCTCGGCATGCTCGTAGTCCCGCGGTTTCGAAACATTGCGGCGAATTGTATTAGGGGCATCGGGTAAACGTCAAAGGGGCGACGGAACGAGGTGTTCGCGTTGGTGCCCGGACCTCGATACGCCCGGACGCGTACGTAAACACAACGCCGTATTGTGCAGTATAAACACACTGTCCTGCGGTGATGATTCTGTACGGCGCATCAAGTGGGTTATTGGAATATATCGTACGAACAAGGATATTCCATGGCCGCCGGGATAGTTTAATGTACGCGTATGCATATATATATATATATATATGAATATACACACACACATATATATATATATAATATTTATATATATTCCTCGTGACGGAGCGCGCAGAGGGGCAGACAGAGCGGAATATCGTCGTACACATAGCCGGGGTAGTTATATAGAAAAACAATATCGGCCGTGGTAACTGGTCCTAGTTGGGCCGAGTGTCGGTTCTGCCCGACGCGCCGAACATGTGTTATAGGCCACGTTATAGATTTCACCGCACTGTGCTTCCCACCGTGACAAAGTACAAATGATGTTTACAAATGTACAATTCCGCTGTACCCCCCGTTAGGCGCGGTCGTTGTTGCAAATGATTTGCGGTTTCAAAACGTCGAAACGCTAAAGGCGCGGGTGGTCGCGTAATGACGCGAGTCGATCGAATCACATCCGAATCTAATCACGCCGGGCGGACCGAACACTATTCGAGTAGGTGTTTTTTTTTTGTGTCCATTAAGCAAATAACAATAATTTGAAAAATAAAAAAAATGTTTGCTATTAAAAAAAAAAAAATGGGAAGATGAGCGAGAACGATCAAAAAGTGTTTTAACAGGTGGTTTTTTTTTTTATTTTTACATTTAATTAAGCGAAAGAAAATTAACACATGGTTTTTTTAAAGTTTATTAATAGAATGGAAAAAATTTGAAAAATTAAAAATAAAATTACTATAAATGGGAAATGAGAGAAATTTATACCTCGTATGACACTTCGCCTTTTAGTACTTGCAAATGACATGCGGTTTTGGAACCCGAAACGGCAAACCGCGGTCTGTCCCTGAACGACGGAAGTCGATCAAATAATATTATTTCAATGTAATCGCGTCGGGCGGAACGATCCCTGTTTTAACAGGTGGTTTTTTTTTTTTCAATTTCTTTCTCTTTTACAGTTAATTGAGCGAATGAAAAAAAAAAAATTAAAAAATGTTCAATTAAATGGAAAATTGAACGAGATCCACTGGGCGTTTGAAAAGTGGGTCTTCGGAACGGACTTAATAAATGGAACATGTGTGTGTGTATTAACCGCTCTATGCGCGACAAAGTTCAAAGGGATGACGAATATCCGCTCCAGTTAGCGACGCGGATAAACGGGACGAGAGAAATTGTAATATCGAAATGTTATTAACGGGCGAATAAACAGGCAAACAGACGGGGTTTATCGGGAGTGTACGAAAGAAACGTTGAAGCATCGATAAATTTATTGGGAACAGGCGAATCGGGACCCATTAAACGCTCGGGTTAAATTGATGGCGTTACACATCGGACGCCATCGCGGATCGTTTATTGTTTTTTTTTTTTTTTTTTTTTTCCGAGGCTCTCGATAGATCCGACCGTATTAAATCAACACGACTAATAGTGCCCTACATTATTATATTTTCGTTCCGCGAATAAACAGCACGAAGCCGCTAGGGGAAAAATATTTTTTTAATGTTAATAATTCGCTGTACCGGCGAAAAAGTGTGAACACGCAATTCTGTTTTCATGGCGTTTAAATAATTCTATGAAAAATATTACCGAAAAATGACAAATTTATTAATTGAAAGAGAAAAAGTTTAATCAAAAAATTTCGTGCATAATGGAAAATAAATAAATAAATAAACATACGTAAAACATACGTAAAATATACATGGCGTTTCAATAATTCTATCAGAAATATTACCGAAAAATGACAAATTAATTAATTAAATTAACCGAACAATAACTTTTATTGAAAAAGCGAATCAGGGGCCGAAGGACTTAGGTCGACGGCTTATTGGCAAACAATACGGGTGGTATAACAAAAAAATAATACAGGTTGTATTTCCGTTCCACTTATTAATTAATTGAACTATAATCGGAGCGGTTTTCGCGATAATCAGAACGCCAATTTTTCGTACGGTATTCTCGCAGTACTGATTTAATACCGGGATAACAGCCGACGAGCATTATTCAACATAAAAAATGTATTGTCCGATAATCAGGCAACATACGCAAAACATAAAACACACGTGGTATTTCCAGCTCCACCGATTAATTAATTGAAACGATTATCGAAATTTCACCGGAAAGGCAATTTGCCGAATCTTCGTAACACTGTAAAAAATTCCTGTTTGAAAATTGACAAATGTACATGAAGTTTTATGCATATACACAGTATCTAAAATTTCATTGACACGTATGTAAGAATATTGCGTTACCGGTATATCAAAAACAATATTATTTGTATAATATCTGTAATAATAACATAATTTTCATATACGGATGTCTTAATTTTCAATGCCATCACCAATAATATTAATATACAGGTATTGCATTTAAGATTAAATTATTAAAATTCAAATACAATGTACGCGAATTCTAATTTCATATACCGAGGTTGTAAATTTCATAAAATTTTTTAACAGTTAAGGTATTCACGCAGTAGCTCTGATTTCGTACTACGATAACATCGAGACTCGTCAACATGGAAAACCTATTGTCGGATAATCATGCAACATCGCAGCGTTCCCGACGAAAACATAATTCTCCGGTTCGTCGAATCCATCGCCACGCTGCCGTACACATATGCGTCGCGTAAATTATAATCAATTGTCCCGAGTGAACGGGCGGGCAAATGTTTCGTATCTTTCATTGCCGCCGCTGCAGAGAATATACGTAGGTCAATCGTCGACGCGTCGGCAGCAACGGCGGTCCATCCACGAGGCGCTTGTTTATTATATATTCGACGCCGCAGCTCGGTCTCCTTCTGGCGCTTCGCGTAACGAACGGAGAGACCGACAGCGATTCAACTCGACCTCGCGCTCTACCCCGAGTACACATGTTATTTTATACGAAAACCTTCGTACCGCGCTATTCATCCACCGACGATAAATTATTCGATGGAATTGCAAACCCAACATTATTACATCCCTCCCGACTCCGCTGACGTTTCCATTGCGCAATAGCGATCCTCAATCTCAGTCAGATAGTATTTTCTCAAGCCGAAACGTGCCGATTTGCAATTCAGACTTTGTGATCGATTGTCGCAACCGAAATTCATGCTATTGATGCTGCATTGTCAAACAGTGCCCTTGAGTGTGTACGCGAGTGTCTATGACGGGCTCTCTCACGTTTCACTTTTATTCATAAATTCCATTTTTCAACCGGAAGTGACGTCGTACCGGAAATACTTCACTTCCGGTCCGGGAATCTCATTTTTCTACCGGAAGTGACATATCCGAAATAAGTCACTTCCGAACCGGAAATCTCATTTTTTTTTCGACCGGAAGTGACGTCGTACCGGAAGTACCTCACTTCCGATCCGGAAACTTAATGTTTCAACCGGAAGTGACGTCATGCTGGAAATACGTCAATTCCGATCTAGAATTCTCATTTTCCGACCGGAAGTGTCGTCATACCGGAAATACGTCACTTCCGGTACGGAACTCTCATTTTTCAACCGGAAGTCACGTCATACCGGAAATACGTCACTTCCGCTCCTGAAATCATACTTTTCGACCGGAAGTGACGTCATACAGGCAATCCGGTCACTTCCGGTCGAAAATGGTAATGCGAAAAAGTAGCTAGAACGTAAAAAAAAGTGTGATCTGCGCATGTGCATTATTCTTCTCGCACGCCTTGCTAATAAATCGCCACTTTGGCCACGCGTTGCAGCCACAAAAATTGGGAACTTATTTTCGGAACGAAAATAAGTTCCCAATTTTTCGGAACGAAAGTGAAGTATTTTTGTTTTCATAAATGAAGTCTTTTTCTAAATATTTTTCTGCGCTTCATCCACGGAAGCGACGAGAACGAAAAAAAAAAAAAAAAAAAACGTTTTAACGACACGCTGCGAAGCGCCCAGCGATTTCCGAAGTGGGTTGGTCCGCGCAAATGGCTTTTCAGCGTTTCGCACGTCCTTCACCCGAGACTGAACTTCTCGAGGAATCACATGGAATCGTTCGAGACGCGGTGCTGCACGCTTCGCTGATAATGGTTGAGACTCTCTGTGTCTAAACTCGACGGGGGCGCCAACGGGGGGTTTTACGAGCCGCCAGTAAATTATACGTGCCCTCGCGAACGCGCTCTATCGGTGCCCGATACTCGGCCTCTCCCTTGCGTTCGCTCGTACGTGCGTCTCGTCGAGGATTTCACACCCGGCGATAAAGCGCGCGCGAACGAGTCTCGATCATTTCGGAAGCAATGTGAAACGAGTCGGGAGACGATTCGCAGTCAAATGTTTCCATCGATTTTGTCTCGCACAGGCGCAATATTCCACTCACTTTCGACGAGTTTTATGTTGTGTGTGTGTGTGTGTGTGTGTGTGTGTGTTTATTAAAAAAAGGACGATCGTGTATTGCTGCGCGTCATAAAGAAAGTCGGTCCATTTGACGAACCTTATTCGGCCATTAAAACAATATTTTCATGTTAAACTTATTATTTTTTTAAGTTCAAAATATGGTTAATATGGTTAATACGGGTAAAAGATATGGCAAAAGATATGGTAAAAGATACGGCAAAAAATATGGTAAAAGATATGGTAAAAGATATGGTAAAAGATATGGTAAAAGATATGGTAAAAGATATGGTAAAAGATATGGTAAAAGATATGGTAAAAGATATGGTAAAAGATATGGTAAAAGATATGGTAGAAGATATGGTAAAAGATATGGTAAAGATATGGTAAAAGATATGGTAAAAGATATGGTAAAAGATATGGCAAAAGATATGGCAAAAGATATGGCAAAAGATATGGCAAAAGATATGGTAAAAGAAATGGCAAAAGATATGGCAAAAGATATAGCAAAAAATATGGCAAAAGATATGGTAAAAGAAATGGCAAAAGATATGGCAAAAGATATGGTAAAAGAAACGGTAAAAAAATGTGATAGAAAAATGGATTTAAAAAAAATTATAAAACTGTGACCGGCTAGTAAATTATCCGTGCGCGGCGATGGCGTTCCATCGATGCCCGATACTCGGCTCTCCCTTGCGTTCCCTCGTTCGTGCGTCTCGTTGAGGATTTCACGCCCCGCAATAAAGCGCGCACGAACGAGTCTCGATCATTTCGAAGGCACAATGAAACGGTTTACAGTCAAATGTTTCCATCGATTTAATTTCGCACAGAGGGGCACAATTTTGCATTCACTTGCGACGAGTTTATTGAATCGTGTTTATTATTGTTAAAAAAATATATATATAAATAAATAAAGAAAATGCACCTATCGTACATTACTATGCGCGATAAAGAAATTTTGCTCCATTTGACGAACCTTATTTCGGCCACTAAAACAATATTTTCATGTTAGTATGATAATTTTTTTCCGTTAATAATAAAAATACAAAATTATAAAAATAACAACATGGTTGCCACGGAACTGGAAAACTGGAAAATATCGGGGGTTTTGTTGGGACCTGCAAAAGTCACGGAAAGGTCATTGCAGTTTTTTAAACCCTGCAAGTTTTTTGAATCTGATGTTTTTCGTTTAATTCCGTGCTGCACGACGCAAACATTATTCTTTTCAGCAAACTTTTCGACTATATACAGCACATAAATGACTATGTCGTGATATTACTTTCTTTGGGAATTTTTAATATCGTGTACTGAGTTTATTATATTCAAAAATGTAATATAAAAAAAAAATGTAATTTAATTTTTCAAGTCTATCGATCAGGGTAGAAAAGGACGATTAAAAATAACCTTAAATATTATATATAATGATTTAATAATCATTATATATTATATAGTCCGAAAAAGTGTAATTTTTGCTCTCAGGAAAACCGGAAAAAGTCGGGGAATTCCAGCTGGAGAATTTTGTGACAACCATCTTGTTACAAGAAGAAAAAAAAAGTCAACTTTCTGAACAACTGATGTTCGTTAAATGCACAAACTTTTCTTTCTTTACCGTGCACGTTTTATTTAGTGTATGCAGCTGTGACTGCTTTTAACGCGGCTCACGACGTCCATTTATTTCGATCGGAGACTCGTTCCACGAGTATTTCGTGATCAGACCGTCGTCGATTTAATTTTGGCCCCCCTCGGCGTTAATTAAATTTGCAAGGCAGATATCCTGGGGAAAGGGGGGAGGGGAGGGGGGGGGGGGGAGTGACTGACCGAGTAAGAGAGAATCGATCGTGAATTGCTTTCACACACACACACATACGCTTCTCATAGCCACGTCTCCCGAGCGACTTATTTTTCAATTAGCCTTTCAATCTCCAAGTGACATATGAAGTGCTCGGCTGAGTGCTCGACAACCGTAACGGGACGACAACCGACGCTCCGAAACTGCAGCGAAAATTCGAACCAAGAATAAAAAAAAAAATATTCATTTATTTTAATCCACTTATACATGAATCAGTAATCTTCGTGTATTAATTCCTACTTTTAGGTCAGGTATTTTGGAGTGCAAGGGGGAATCGGTATGGGGTTTCGTAAAAATCCAGAATCGTATAAGGTGGAAAAATGAAACAAATGTAAATAATAATAATAATAATATACTACTTTTAGGTATGCCAATGTCGATGAGACTGAAGGAATATGATTTTTCGATGAGTTGGAACATTTTGAACACTTTTTTCATAAAAACCTTGAACTTTTATTTTTTTTTATTTTTTTCACAAAAAAGCTTTCTTTACGAGGAATGAAAATAAAGCGATAAATAATTTAATGATTAACGATTTTTTTTTTAAATCTATATCCGCCTATGCGAAGTTTAATGTTTCTCGATTCGGCTGGCGCTGCTCCGTGTAAAACGATTCGGTTCTTATCGCAACAATAAGGTGTCGATGCTCGGTAGTCGGTCCATTCGATATCGCAATCGATTGGACCCACGATCAATGGAACGCTCCTTTTACGCTCCAGCCTACTTTGAGATGAGAATTAAATCGATTCGAGACACTCGTGCACGTTATGCACATTACTTTTACTTTTTTAATTTTCGATTTTTATTTTTTATTGAAAAAAAAGTTTATTCACTTTTTTTTTTATCTGGAAAGAATGTCCGAAAATCACAAAAATCAAAGCAAATTTAAAAATCTGAAAAAATTCATACGTATTCAGTAAAATGAACGAACAATTTTCGTAGTAACAAAAAAATTAGCTTGCCGGAGGTAATTTCTTAATAAATTAATTTTTTTATTAATTTGTCGATAACATTTTGGACTTATTATTATGCAAAATTAATATTTTCGGTACCTTTAATATGCATGAATTTTTTCAGATTTTTATTAAGAAGTGTTTGCAATTTTATCTAATTTTTCTCGAACTTATGCGAAATGAACACCGAGCGACGGAACCTTAAGAGCATGTGAAACACGTGTCTCCCTCGATCCGACGAAAGCGCCACTGATGCTATCTCTCTCGCACTCCATAGTGTTTCACATGCTCTTAACGGCTCTCGTGACTATCGATTCTCGCAGCAGAAAACTGCGACGAGGCATATATATATATATATATATATATATATATATATATATATATATATATATATATATATATATGTGTGTGTATATATGTATATATGTATATATGTATATATATACACACTAAGCAGACGGAGACTCGCCATTATCCTTTTTATTACCGCAGCAGCAAAATACTATAACTCTCTCGGGACGATTCCGGAACGCAGCGTTGCAACGTAGTGTAACGCGGGACTCTCTCCGTCCCGCGTTGTGTCGGTGCTCGAGAACGGGAAAGAGCGAATCGCGGGTATGGAAAGAAAGAGGGATCGGAGAGAACGCGGGCGAGAGCTCGATGTTCACAACCCGGACCTGGGGAAAATGGGCTGGACGACGGCCAGCTATCCCTGCCAGAATTTAGCAGACAAACGACGTTCGAAACCGCTCCGAGATTGTTCCCACTCGTTCCCTAATTTCTTATATTTTTTATATTTTTATTATTTTTATTTTTTTTTGTTTCAATTATTTTCATCGTACTAGCCTCTCCGGCTTTTAACCCTGCGTTTTTGTTTTTGCGTCACCCGCACGACTCTTTCGTTTGGCAAAAAAAAAAAATCCAAAGATCCGGAACGCTTCGATAATTGATGGAAAGGAATTTGTCTCTCGGACTTTGTGATTTTTTGGTTCCTTGACCCTTGGCGCGTCTTTCTGGCACGTATTGAAATCTCGTACGTTTCTGCAGTTGCGAAGATACGGTTTTCTCGTGATCGCCTAGGTAGATGGAGAACCATGGTAGAACGGATTGTAATAGAATATGAAAGTATAATAAATATAAAAGTATAACAAAATAATAAAAAATGAAAAATATAAAATATAAAAAGAAAAAATAAAAGTCTTTAGTTCATATACAAACTTGTCCTCCTGTTTGTCGTCTCGTCAACAATTTTTCTTTTATTTTTCCTTTCTATTTTTTCAAAATAGAAATAATAAAAATTATAATTCTATTTTAATAAAAATTTCTATTTTATTATTCTATTTTATAATATTCGATTTTAATAAAAATTATAAAAATTATAATTATATTTTTCAAGACTCTATTTTTTCAAAATAGAATTATAACTTTTTATTAATTATTTAAAACTTGATTGGTTTTTGAAAAAAAAAAACGTTGGAAAATTTCGCGATTCGACGCAGGTTTCAAAATTATTCGTCGAGGCTCAATAATACGAGGAGGGTTTACAGCGAACGATGAAGCAGACCCGCCGCCAATGAGAGTCCAAGGGTAAAAGGTGCGCACGTGCACGACGGGTCTCTTTACGGCGATTCTAGCCTCGGTTCTTTTTTCGCACAAGGATCCTTCCTCGTGTCTTCTGGAGTGTTTTCACTCCCTTTTAACGTCTCCAACCTCCAGCTCTCCTCCCCTCTTGTGTGCCCGAGTGAATAAATGATGAGCATGCGCAGCACTCGGCCTATGCGAACGACGGAGCTGAAGACCCTTTTCCACGACGGTTGGCTCCGTCGTGCTACATTTTCGCGGAGCCAATATGGCACGAAAAAAAAAAATCGTTTCCGTTAACGAGACTGGCGATAAACAGCGATAAAAAAAAAGCTCAAAATTTCACCCTCCAAATTCACAAAGAATTTTTTTTGTCAAAAATGAATAAAAAATTTACCTCCCTTATCAGTCTTTCAGAATTTGTTAGTCTTATCAGAATTATCAGAATTTATGTTACAAATAATACAAATAATAATCGTATCTTAAAATCTATTCGACCGATTGAGTTGAAATTTGAACAGATTTTTTGATTATAACATTTAATCTAATGACCTGATGATTGAAAAAAATCATCTATTTTTTTTATAACAAACGACTAAGGTAGTTTTTTTCGCATTTTTTTCCTTCGTTTGTTATAAACAAATAAATGAACATTTTTGTTCGTTTTCAATTCGCAATTCGTATTCGAACACACTGAGTAAAATCCATTTGACGAAAGAGGATTTTTATTTTCGCGAAATGACAATCGGCTCGCCGTAAAAGGATTCCCTCGCGTAAAGTTGGTTTTATTTGGGGTGAAGTTACGATAACTCACCGAACGCATCGCGCATGCGCACACGTAATTGTGCGGCGAAGTGCGCGGCATGGCGCTTTTTGCCCCCCCCCCCCCCTCCCCCCCCCCCCCCAAACCCCGTTAGTCAACAAACAGTTTCGCCGCCACGGCAGACGGCCGTAGGATATTTATCGGTGATACTCGCGTGGCCCGGACGAAAATAGAGCGGACCACGGGACGAGAATAGGCCGAAACTATGCGGGCGCGAGCCGACGCCGTACCGTTTGGGAATCCCTCGTCGTGGGGGCTGACCTCCGTTCCTCCATCTACTTTTCTCTTACATCCACCGCCCTCGTCCTTCCTCATTCCCATAGTCCTTTGAACTTCCGGTTTAAGAAAAAAAAAAACATTAGTTAATATTTTATTTATTTTTAAAAAATTTACATTCTTTATTTTTAGTCATTTAGACTGCTGAGTGCAGTTGTTTCTCGTTGTATTCTCATCGACCGGAAAGTGTACTTTTCGATGCACGCGGAGCAGGACCAAAGAAAATATTTCGCCAATGTGGTCTGATTTTTTTTTTACTATCTACTTTTCTCTTACATCCACCGCCCTCGTCCTTCCTCATTCCCATAGTCCTTTGAACTTCCGGTTTAAGAAAAAAAAACATTAGTTAATATTTTATATTTTTTTAAAAAATTTACATTCTTTATTTTTAGTCATTTAGACTGCTGAGTGCAGTTGTTTCTCGTTGTATTTTCATCGACCGGAAACTGTACTTTTCGATGCACGCGGATCAGGACCAAAGAAAATGTTTCGCCTATGTGGTCTGATTTTTTTTTTTTTTTTTACTATCGACTTTTCTCTTACATCCGCCGCCCTCGTCCTTCTTTCCTCATTTCCATAGTCCTTTGAACTTCCGGTTTAAGAAAAAAAAAAAAACATTAGTTAATATTTTTTTTATTTTTTAATTTTTAATTTTTAGTAATTTAGACTGCTGAGTTCCGGTGTTTCTCGTTGAATTTTCATCGACCGAAAAGTGTACTTTTCGATGCACGCGTAGCAGGACCAAGGACAAAATATTTCGTACTCAACTAGTTCGTATTAACTCAAAGAATTTCTTTGCCATTTATCAATCGAATCAATGAAAAAAAAAAAATTATATTTACGTGAAACAATACTGAAGATAAGCCACGTAGAAAGCTGCCCAACCAAACTTCTTCGAACTGTCCGATTATTGGGCCGCGTGTACAAATTTCCGGACACTATGTCGTCTGCCTTCTAACAAAATGCAGCGATAGAAAATAACTTAGGCTTAAAGCTTGCACAACTTTTTTTCTGTGCATCAGATAATGTTCGTAGATACGATTAAAATTTTCAGATTGGATTTCGAATATTTAAATTCGTAATAAATCAAATCTGAATAGGGGTGTCCGAGCATTCGTACTGTTGCTTCACTACCTCGAACTACACTTCCGCTTCAACAAAAAAAATGTACTGATCATTAATTAATATTCAATATTCATTTTTTTTAAATGACTTTTTTATATTTTCATAAGTCACTTAGGCTGATGGGTGCAGTTGTTTCTCGTTGTGTTTTCATCGACTGTAAAACGCACTGTTCGATGAATGCGGAGAAATGCCGAATAAAAGAAACATCGACAATTTCGCCGGAGAATTTTTTCATTATTTTTTATTTATATTTTTTTTTCTCGGAAAGCTCGGTCGTCCGCGGAGCTCGTGCGGCTTCTTTCGTCGGGTTCCTCCTTCGGGCCAGCTCGTCGCCCGCAAAAGCCCCGGAGCTTCGGCATCGATTATCATTTTTTTTTTTTTTTTAGTTTCTTTTTTTTTCTCGGTTCCGGCCAGCTCGAGCGAGAGAGCGGAGAACCCCGCGAGCGCCGTCTAAATATGTGCGCCGATGAGAAGGCACGGAGGAAGCTGAGCGAAGAAGACCCGCTCGCACGCACCATCGAATATCTCCCTGGGACAGACCGGGGACACGTCCGGTCGAGCATTAGGCGCGGTTCGGCAGCTTCGCCCGAGTTCGACTCTCCAGCCGCGCGCATGCGCAATGCCGTCCGGCTGCCCGCCCGGTTAGCACGCTAAAAACTCGATACAAACTTTTTTCTTTTTTTTTTTCGGGACTTTGCCCTTTCGATTTATCGATTTGACTCTCTCGTTACCGTGAAAAGATCCGTTTCGCCCCCTCGAAGACGAGAATCGAGCTTCGTTGCAGTTTAGCCAATTTCTTATGCTTCATATATTTTTATTTTGTTCTGTTTATTATCTTATTACGTTATCTTTTTGACTCTTTCGGTATCGTGAAAAGTTCCACTTCGCTCTTCGAAGCCGAGAATCGAACTTCGTTGTAATTTAGTCAATTTTTCAGGGTTATTATTTTTTAATTAAATTTTTTTTTTATTTTGTTTATTACGTTATTATGTTAGCTTTTTGACTCACTCGTTACCGTGAAAAGATCCGTTTCGTCCCTCGAAGCCGAGAATCGAGCTTCGTTGTAGCTTAGTCAATTTTTTATGCTTCATATATATATATATCTATATATATGTTTTTTTTTAAATGTTATTATGTTATCATTCTGACTCTCTCGTTATCGTGAAAAGTTCCACTTTGCTCTTCGAAGCCGAGAATCGATCTTCATTGTAGTTTAGTCAATTTTTTATGCTTATTATATTTACATTTTTTATATTTTGTTATTATGTTGTCTTTTTGAGATTCTCTCGTTATAGTGAAAAGTTCCGTTCAATAAAAAAATCAATGAAGTTGAGAATCAAGGAATCATTCTATTTTCATCAACTTTTTATGCTTTTTTTTTTAAATAAATTTTTTCAATTCGCGATCCAAATTTGAAGCTCCGACCACGACGAAACGCTTGAACGTATTGATCGAATTTTCTTTATTAACGAATAAATGTATATGCCTTTAATTCTCTTTCGTAATTACAATGAATTCGTTCAATTCGAGGACCAAAATTGAAGCTCCGCCCGTGACGAAACGCTTGAACGATTTTCTACAATTTTTTTTACATCGACATTTTTTTTGCATTAACGCATGAATTTATGTAAAAAAAACTTTTTCGCAATTACGATGAATATTTTTGCAATTCGCGGACCGAAATTGCATTTCCGACCATGACGAAACGCTTGACCGATTTTTTCCAATTTTTTTTTTTTTATATCGACATTTTTTGTTATACACGACTGGATTTGTGTGAACGAATATTTAACAGCGAAGTCTCGCGAAGGGGGAGTCGCCGGCTCGTTTGACAATAATAGGCGGCTCGAGCTGCCGAACTGCCCGACGGCTGACTGGACGTTCTGCGGTTTCTTCCCCCCCCCCCCCCCCCCTTCCCGCTGTCCTCAGCACACACTTCGCGCGAGTTGATAACGGGAATATCTATTTCGGTTTACGCGATCTTCAGCGAACAGAGAATGAGACGACGAGATATATAAAGACCCGCGAGAGCTCTCACCGCAAAACTCGACGAAAACTCCCGGCGATATTTTTGTAACGCCACAGGCGCGCGCGTGCAACGCTCTCAACCGTTCTGTTATTGAGTCCCGTCAGTGTCCCATCCCATCCGCGCCTTTCTCACCTCACGCACTTTCCTTAAAAAAAAATCGAAAAAAAAAAAAAAATGAATTTAAGAAATTCATTTACGTAGTTTTATTTTTCCGACCCACTTTTACTCACTCGCTTCTGACCCTCCGCGCGCCTCGCCATATCGCCCCTTTGATCGCCTAAAATTTCGTGCCCTGTCTGCAAACCACGTTAAAATAAAAAAATGATAAAAAAAAAAAACATTAAAGAAATTAATTTAAAAAAAAAACTAAAATCAAATTAAGAAATCCATTTACGTATTGTTAATTTTACTCCCGCTGATTCTTTCGCCCCACCTTACAGCCGACTCACTTTTCCTTATTCATCGTCATACACCCAAAACGAGCCCATTCGCCTCGCTAAAATTAATAAAAATGATAAAGAAGAACATCAAAGAAATTAATTAAAAAAAGAAAGTAAAATGAAATTATGAAATCCATTTATGTATTGTTAACTTTACTCCCGTTGATTCTTTCGCCCCACCTTACATCCGCCCCAAATTTCGTGCCCTATCTGCAAACCACGCTAAAATAAAAAAAATGATTAAAAAAAAAAACATTAAAGAAATTAATTAAAAAAAAAAAAGTAAAATCAAATTAAGAAATCCATTTACGTATTGTTAATTTCACTCCCGTTGATTCTTTCGCCCCACCTTACATCCGCCTCAAATTTCGTGCCCTATCTGCAAAATGAAAAAAAATTTCGTGCCCTATCCGCTAAAATTTAAAAAATGATAAAAAAAAAAGCATTAAAGAAATTAATTTAAAAAAAAAAGTAAAATCAAATTAAGAAATCCATTTACGTATTGTTAATTTCACTCCCGTTGATTCTTTCGCCCCACCTTACATCCGCCTCACTTTTACTTATTCATCGCCATACACCCAAAACGAGCCCATTCACATGCCGGCTCCCTCCGTCCGCCGCGCCATATCGCCACTTGAATCGCCCCAAATTTCGTGTCCTATCTGCACGCCAAGATAAATAATAATAAAAAAGCTACGAGCTACTGACCGAGAAGCAGCGACCCCACATGCGAAAGGCTCGTTCTATCCGATGAATACGGACCTACCCTCCACATTATCACCCCCCCCCCCCCTCCCTCCCTTTGGGAATCCCTAATTCCCTCGAACCCTGTGATTATCACTCTTCCGTATTGACCCACATTTCTATATTCGCCGCTTCTCCCTTTCTATCGCGCACCTTCTAGGCGATAACACCTCCCCCCCCCCCCCCCTCCCCCCTCTCCTCCTCCCCTTGAACGATTTTCTACAATTTTTTTTACATGGACATTTTTTTTGTATTAACGAATGAATTTATGTAAAAAAAACTTTTTCGCAATTACGATGAATTTTTCGCCTCCCTTTGGCAATCCCTAATTCCCTTCGAACCCTGTGATTATCACTCTTCCGTATTGACCCACATTTCTATATTCGCCGCTTCTCCCTTTCTCTCCCCACGTCGCTCTCTCTCTCTCTATCGCGCACCTTCTAGACGATAACACCCCCCCCCCCCCCCCCTCTCCTCCTCCCCTTGCGCACATAGCGCAAGCTTTCGCTATGACGGGTTGGGTTCCCGATGTTCACTGCTCCGCTTCACGCCGCTATAACTTGATACATTTACGTGCGCGGTACGCGTGTTTACTTATATATGCATACGTGCCCCGAATACGGGAACTATGTAACTCTGCGTATCTCCACGCTTACTCTCGGACTCGGACGTTATGTGTGCTCGTCTATCTTACGGAGGGAAGCTCGCGTGTGCGCTAACCGACGCCGAGAGTGTCTCCGGCGTGGCTCACGAACGTTAAGATAGAACGAGCTACAAAGTGAAGTATGTATATATATATATATATATATATATTGTGTGTATACATATGTACATTCTGTATGTATATATGTATGTATGTTTTATATATGTGTGCGCATATATTATATATATATATATATATATATATATATATATATATATATATATATATATATATATATATGTATATGGGGAGAGCGAAGGGGCTAGAGCGGCCCAGTCACCCTTGCGCGCAATCTAGACTACCCGTGCATAAATGAGCATTCGCTCGTGTGAGCTCGCTATGACCTGATTTTATACAAGGGGCAGAGAGGCGCGTTCATATACTTTTTTTAATTTTTCCTTTTTTTTTTTTTTTCTTTAGCAGGTATTAAACGTGCGCGTCGAACGACGGGGGGTAGTCCTGCTCGAGCATGAAAAGCGCTCCGTCCCCAAGTTTGTTCTTCAGGTATTCGATAAATCGCCCGGCCTCCTGCGCGGTGATTGGAGGGGAATGGAAAAAAAAAATGAAGAGAAATTGAATATCAATTGAATATTGATTCGATGAAATGTAAAAATATATGTATATGTTTCCTCCCTGCTCGGAAAAAGTTTGTCGGCGATTTTTGTCCCGAAAGAGTCGCGCCGTGCGAGTTACCAATCGTACCGTGTTTACCGGCGACGTTAAGATTCCTCGGGACAAATCTTATCTCTCTCCTGTCGGCAAACATTGCGAAGGGTAGTGAAATTTTATGATTTTTTAAAAAATTTCTTGAATTCTCTTGAATTCTCTCGAATCCTCCTAATCCTCCTAATCCTCCTAATCCTCTTGAATCCTCTTGGATCCTCTTGGATCCTCTTGAATCCTCTTGGATCCTCTTGAATCCTCTTGGATCCTCTTGGATCCTCTTGGATCCTCTTGAATCCTCTTGAATCCTCTTGGATCCTCTTGGATCCTCTTGGATCCTCTTGAATCCTCTTGAATCCTCTTGAATCCTCTTGAATCCCCTTGGATCCTCCTGAATCCCCTTGGATCCTCTTGAATCCCCTTGGATCCTCTTGGATCCTCTTGAATCCTCTTGGATCCTCTTGGATCCTCTTGGATGCTCTTGGATCCTCTTGAATCCTCTTGAATCCTCTTGAATCCTCTTGAATCCTCTTGAATCCTCTTGGATCCTCTTGGATCCTCTTGAATCCTCTTGAATCCTCTTGAATTCTCTCGAATTCTCTCGGATTCTCTCGAATTCTCATGAATCCTCTTGAATCCTTTTGAATCCTCATGCATCCTCTTGGATCCTCTTGGATCCTCTTGAATCCTCATGAATCCTCTTGAATCCTTTTGAATCCTCATGCATCCTCTTGAATCCTCTTGAATCCTCTTGAGGGTTGATTTATCCGAGGTGTTATCCTGGAGAGCCGAATGGTCGATAGTGCGACGAGGGTGTGTCTCGGGAGAGATTACGCGCCGAGACTCGATGAAATGACCGGGGGACAAGTCCCTCTAAGTACCCAAACTCGAAAGTGGGCTAAATTTTTATACGCCCGGAGATCCTGGTGGGTTTCGCAGGCTTTCGTTTCTTACGGCCAGCCCTCCGAGTCGACGAAGTCGGGACCGCCGAGAAGGGCTGTTGGGAATTGCGCGATATGGATCCGGCTGAAAAGGCAAACTCCCTTGAGACCCTTTCACGATCGGGGAAACTCCGCTAAAAGATGAATATGTAACAGGTACATATATACATGTGTATGTATAAAATATACATATACATGTATACAGATGTAGTGCGAGGGTACACGCTATGAGAGGGAGCCGCGAAAGCCTTGAAATATTAATTTAGGTTCGCCCTTCGGAACCCACCGGTCGGAATATCCCCTCGCTCAACAGTTTTTCCCCGAGTTAATACCCCGAGTCTGAAATAAGTATACGTAAGTAAATTTGCCCGCGGCGATATAGCCTCGCGGGTGAAATATGGCGGCTCTTCCGCAGGTGACGAGCGCGTGCGCATGCGCACTACCCCGTAGGGCCGCACAGTTGAGCCGTTTTAGCCAGCTAAACAATCTTATCCGGCTAACGGACATTATAGTTTGGCCGGCTAAAGCCGTCTTAGACGGCTAATATTTGGGAATGGTGTTCACTTCGCATAAGTTTCAGACTGATGAGGGGGAATTGCAAACACTTCTCGATGTACAAGATTCTGGAATAAAAATCAAGCATACTAAAGATGCTGGAAAGATTACCTTTGCATAATAATAATTCTAAAATGTTATTAACAAATCGATGATAAATAAAATTGTTCAAAAAATCTACCGGAAACCTAATTTCTTGTTTATGAAAATGATTCGTTTATTTCTCTGAATACGTGTGAAATTTTTCAGATTTTTTAATTCACCATGAATTTCATGTCTACACATTTTTTGCTATGTAGAAAAGAAAAATTCGAAGTGAATTTTAAAAATCTAAAGAAATTCATAGGAGTTCAGAAAAGTGACAGAATCATTTTCATTAAAAAAACAAAAAATTCGTGCCGTGTTCATCGGCTCCGATCACCCGTCGCAATTCGATAGACTAAACGATCGCAGTTTACACTATGCGTGATTATCTTTCGAGTGATCAACTTTCCGACGGATATGGAATATTCGGAGAACTTCACAGAATCGGCATGCACGACCTTTTGACGTATGCAAGATCTAGAATTTTTTATATCCAACAGAACAGATCCTGTGAACATTTCAGCGGCCATGTTGGTTTCCGCGACAGTTTATAATATTCGATTTTCTCTATTTCTCGGAAGATTTCGGAAGACACCGAAATTCGAGTGCACGCCGAATCGTTTATGTTATGTTGTAGATCGTCATAGCGATGAACAGTAGAAACTAAGAAATCGCCTATTTTCGTCGATAAAACAGGAAGGTCCAGCAGCCTCTTAATCGGGGTTCTACTTACCTTCCGACCGTTACATCGGCCCCTTTTTTGTCAGTATGAAATGTTTTTTTCCCGTTTATAAAATTAACTGCGACGTATTACGACGTATTTTTGCTGGCATTTTTGTGCGCAAGTGCAGTGTGACATTTGTATCTTCGATTTTATGCACTGAAAAACCGTTTGCTCACTGATAAAAAAGTTCAGTTGAATCAACTAAGATTCGGACAGGGACGTTCAAATAAATATTTAGTTGGTCGAACAAAATATTTGAATGACTCAAAAATATTTTTGTGCAATCACCCAAAAGATTGTTGAACTAACCAATTTTTTAGCTGTACCAACAAAATATTCAGTTGAACGTCCCTGCCCGAATTTTAGTTGATTAAACCGTATTTTTTTTTATCAGTGCTCCAATGTGAAATCGCTTTTTTAGGATTACAATCTAAAATATTGGTTTCGGTGCAAAATGAACGTCATATTCGTGATGGCTACGGGTAAGGTTGCTAGAGGACAGGGGACTCCCCAAAGACACTCCCAGAATCGTTTATGTTATGTTGTGGATCGTCATAGCGATGAACAGTGAAACCTAAGAAATCGCTTATTTTCGTCGATAAAACAGGAAGGTCCAGCAGCCTCTCAATCGGGGTTCCACTGTCCCTCGGACCGTTACATCGGCCCCTAATCTATGTGTACATCGATCCGGCGCGCGATTAATCTCGTTCGACTTTGAATTAAAGTTGGCTAGACGGTCACCGTGTGTGAGTTTCTATGCGCCGTGTCGAAGGACCCTAAAAAAGGGAACACACAGAAAACGGCCGCGCGAGTACGAGAATCGTTGTCGGATAATCGATACACGCCCCCCGCGCGCGCCGTATCTCTATCGCCGTAGTAGCGGATATCGAGTTTCATCCGGTGGAAAATTGGAACTGACGCTGGTGCCGAACCGGACGAGAGGCAGCGAACAAATGCGCACTCGTGCCGGGGGAGGGCCGCGAGAGCCCAGGACTAAATAATTAAACGGCTTTTCTGTTTCGTGTCTATGTGTCTGTGTGTCTATGTTTGTGTGTGTGTGTATGTGTGTGTGGGTGTTTCGCCGTTGGTTGCTCGTATCTAATGCCGCGCCGTGCCTCGGGCGAGCGCGGGTTTCGCGTCATCGCCGGGAAATCCAATTCGTTCACGGCGCACAAAATTTATCCTATTGCCCGGCGAGCGGGCGGGGGGGGGGATCGATACTTCTCGTTTATTTTTTTTTTTTTTTTTTCGTTTTTAAACTCTTTCTTCTCCCGTTGCGGCTGACGCCGTCGCAATAACGCTGCATAACGGTTATCCGCTGAACGATGGGCTTTATCTTCGCGAGTATATTCCGCTTTCTCATTGCTCTGAAAAAAATGTAAATAAATAGAAAAAAAAAAAAAAAAAACACTGTGACCCGAGACGCATCGAAATAACGGAGAGTATCGCTGTCGGGGCTCGATCGATGATTGGCTGTCGAACTGCAGCGCACCTTTGGCAGCGATGTCTCATGAAAATCCGCACCGGGAACCGATGCAATATTTTTATACCGACAGTTTATACATATTTTTCATGTATAGGTCATTATGTACGACCATACGTTTGCCATGTTTGTCGTATATGTGTCAATTATTTTATTTTTAATTTTTATACGTGCAGAACTGCTTTTGCGATAATGTATTTTCGTATACACGGAGAATACTTTGCGAGCGGGATGCATGGTGACTAGCGGTCCTTGGAGTCCTGGAATTGTCCTTGAATTTTGCCTGACCTTGAAAAAGTCCTGGAATGCCCTTGAATTTAACCTGATGTTCTTGAATTTTTTTTATTTCCCCGAAAATTTGAGTTTGTTTAGAAATGTATATTTAGTTTATTAAATGTTCTTGTCTTTTTTTTTTTAATGAACTGCCATGTATTTCCATGTCTTTTTTCCCGCTGAACACGAATCCGCTGGCCTTTTTGGGGCTTAAGTACAGTGGGACATTGAAAGTCTCGATTTTATGCACGAAAAATCGTATTTTTGGGATTTAAATGGAAAATATTGGGTTGGGAGTGAAATAATTGTCATATTCGTGATCAGCGGGAAAAAATACGTGGAATGTAGCCTTGAAACAAAAAAAATCTATTGAACGACGATTTTTCACTTTTTGAGCCACTTTTGGAAAAATGTCGATTTTTGTGATTTTCAAAGGTCGATATCTCGGCTCCCAATGGAGCTAGAAAAAATCCGGGGTGCCCATCGTGTTCTACGGTAAAAAATACACGAGATAGGCCCTTGTGCGAAGTTTTAGAATCATTTTATCGTGCCGTTCGAGGACGTTGAAAAACGTGAAAAATTGATTGGCCTGGATTGTATTGGAATTTTTGATGAAATATTTTTTGTCAGTATGAAATGTTTTTTTCCGTTTATAAAATTAACTGCGACGTATTCCGACGTATTTTTGTGCGCTGAACATGAATCTGCTGGCCTTTTTGTGCGTAAGTGCAGTGTGACATTTGTATCTTCGATTTTATGCACTGAAAACCGTTTGCTCCAATGTGAAATCGCTTTTTTAGGATTAAAATCTAAAATATTGGGTTCGGTGCAAAATTGACGTCATATTCGTGATGGCTACGGGTAAGGTTGCTAGAGGACAGGGGACTCCCCAAAGACACTCCCAGCAACCGATAATCCTGAGAAAGCTGCCAAGTCGCAGAAGTGTTAGAAAAGGTGCCAAGTCGCAGAAGTATTAGAAAAGGTGCCAGGTCGTAACGTGTACTTGGAAACCAGGCGACATCCTAGAATGAGCCCCACTTCCTTAAATAGGATCCTGAGGAATCTGACCATGATCTCTGGCATGGCTACGGGGTAGGAATTCTGGGAGACAGAAAACTCACCAAAGACACTCTGAGAAACCGGTAATTCTGAGGAAGGTTTCAACTCGCGGAAGTAGGCGCGAAAGTCAAAGAGACATGAAAGGGGAAGAAAATCAATAATGCCTGTCGGTTGTGTCTGAGCGACGGTGGACCGCAAAGGGATCGCAACCCGAAAACCATTATCATCATCATCATCATCATCATTATCTATGTAGGTAGATATTAAATGATCGAAAATATATGTAAGAAATCCAGCGTACAAGAACGAACGTTATACACCATGCCATGAACACGCCCGTTCGTTCAATATGTACGGCTACAGGAGATTAGAAAACTTTATTGAATCCCGGGGATGTAACGCAGGCTTCTCGCACGAATACCTCTCGGCGCTTCGACTTCCAAAGTTTCCTGGCGAATATAGTGTGTACCGTGCTCGAGGGAATAGACTCGGAAGCGTGTCGTGGACACACGAGACGGAGGGGGGCGTGCTACCTGTTGTCTGTCTTCTCGGTTTCTGCTTCCTCGAAAGCGGTTGGGAGCTCACGCTCTTCAATCCCTTTCTCTTTGGTATTCTCGTCGAACGTCCCCATCTCGGCTCTGTTTATGATTTCGAGACACGAATCAGGTAGCTTAGGGGAACGATCCTAACGTTATTGTTATATTATCCTGGGTATTATTATAATAACTTACGTTATTATTATAATAACTTAGGTTATTATTATAATAACTTACGTTATTATTATAATAACTTACGTTATTATTATAATAACTTACGTTATTATTATAATAACTTACGTTATTATTATAATAACTTACGTTATTATTATAATAACTTACGGTATTATTATAATAATTTACGGTATTATTATTGTTCACTCGTACAGTCGACGACGTGTACGGTACTTCCGATTCGGAAACCTAATTTTTCTACCGGAAGTGACGTATTTCCGGTATGACTTTACTTCGCCTCGAAAAATTAGATTTTCAAACCCGAGGTGATATATTTCTGGTACATCTCCGGAAATCTGAATTTCCGGTTCCACAATTACCCGCTAGTATGTACCTCTCTATAATGCATAAAAGTCTCGCTGCCGTTTTGAGAATATGGTAGGGGAACTCAATCACAATACGGAAGAAGTCTCTTTTTTATGAAGCTGGTTCTTCTACCCCTCATCGTAAGGGAAAAACATTAGCTTCATTATCTACGGAGCCTCATCTCGTTTAGGAACTTGACCCCCCCCCCCATTCCCAAGCCCTAAATATTCTTATTCCTCTTACAAGGGTAGGTAGGGAGGTATCGCGATTTATTGTGCAATAGGACCGCTTCTCACATCCGGTAAGAAATCGAACAAAAATAATAATTGTATTATTAAGAGATATAACGAATCATAGAGAAATATGAAGAGACTGTAAATAATAACAATGATAATAATGACAATAACAATATTAGCAACAAAGCGATATAAACGAAAAACCGAAAATGGAATTGAATAGGGTGGATCGAGGTGGGGCCTGATTATTCTAAGTCCCTTGGCTTTGATTTATTTATTTATTTGCATAAGCCGGAAAAAATCCTTTTTTACAAAACCAGAGATTGTATGCGTGAGCACACCCAGAAAAATAATTTATTTGACGGCCACCGTTTATTTGGTTTAAGTAAAATATTTATTTAATTTGAGTAACTATTTACTTAATTCAAATAAATATTTATTTAAATCGAATAAATATTTCACTTAAACCAAATAAAGGGTGGCCGTCAAATAATTTTTTTTCTGGGTGTACAGTGCAGTTTTCAACCTACAACTGAGAGCTAAGACTCGATTAATCGAAACTACAGTTATAAGTGCTATAGTCGCGGACGCAGCAATAGCGTATTTCTAAACGCGAAACACGTAGTCGCAAACAATTCTTCTGTGCTATCGAATTCATTGGCTAAGGGAATGAGGCGAGGGACTAAAATATGTTTGCGTTCTGAAAAGCTCCCGGTTATAAATTCCCTCAACACATCCGGACAGTCGATGTACCCATTTAAGTAATTGTAGAAAAAAAAAATATATATATATATATATATATATACGAGGAATGATAATACAGTAGCAATAAATATAAGATGACGGGACGAAGAAGTCGGAATTGCGGGGAATTTATTACAGATTTTATTTGCCCGTGGAAGAAATGAGATTGAAAGGGGTTGGGTGTGGGAATTGTAGGTTGAGTAAAGTGGCGAAGCAAAGCCTGACCGTTTCCCAAATCACCTTGATATAACGGACAAGTGGCCATCGATACTGCGGGAGTCCGCGAATGGAAGGAACAAAAGAGCCAATCACGTCGAAGGTCGTGCGGCGATTATTGGATCTATATCTCCCTTGTTTCCCCCATCGAACGTGTGTCTTTGAGGCAGCTCGCTCGACGACCGTGACGAGTGCGACCGCGAGCGAATGGCGCATAGCATATTGCCGATTATTGGACTCCGGAGCGCAATTTCCAAAATACCTTAGAATCGACGAATTTTTTTTCGAAATTGAATTTTTTTTTTTTTATTACATTGGCGAAGTAAACCGCAACATAGGCGCTTCCGGTATACGATGAAAAAATACTTAATTATTTCTGACGTCAAAAAATTCGCCGAACTTAATTATTTCTGACGGCAGAACTTGAAACACAAAATACACGCTCTTGCGTCACGCACGGATGGCCGGAAGTGAAAACCTCCGACTGGAGTGTGCGCGAACCGCACTTGCATTCCAATTCCGCCGGCATTACGATTTTTATTTTTTTTTTTAATAAAAAAAAAAAAAAAATGTCTTCAGTGAGCAAAACCTCGACTTTTTCCGGGAAAAGCGGGAACGAACAAACTAGAAGCGAAAAAAGAGTGTCGAAAAGAAAAAAAAATGTCTGAATCACCCTTTAGACTGTACCGGTGAATGAGCGACGAGGCGATGCAACGGAGTGGCGAACCCGCGCACACGTGACTAATTAGCGGCGGCGCATATCGTATTTACTTTCAAGTAACGCCCGCACGGTGCCAGCTTGTGTGTGTGTGCATCGCAGGACCAAGCGCTCGTCTCTCTTTCTCTACCTCGTCGTTCGCATTCCGCCGTACTTACCGCACGACAACTCTCGAGAAGCGAAAACAAAGCGGTCTCGAGAACAAAAGAGAAGGACAGATAAGGTACGCTCCAAGTCACCCCTCACGTCTACTCGGCTTCTTTCTTACCCCGACACATATCACGAATTCAATGCTACCGGAGAGCTCCAACTAGGGCAGAGGGTCAATGTGCACAGAGTTCAATCGTTGATAACAATAATAATAAATAATATTATTTATTATCGTTATTATTATACGCTCATTAATAACAATAATATTGATAATAATTATTACAATTAAACCGTGTAATAGTGATAAATATTATTATTATTATTATTATTATTATTGATAAAAAAGCATTTTCGAGATTCCGTTGCGATGTCGAATTGCAGAAAAAAAAATACACGAATAAAGCTTTAAAATCAATGTTTTATTAAGTAGCGTCGAAACATATTTAATTCTCTCGAAAACCAGAAACGTAGTTGAGGAATAAAAATAAACAAAATGATTAAAAATCAATAATTTATTAACGCGCATTAGACCCATCACGATTTATGTTACAATTCGCTGTAATTCATGTAACAAAATTGGGTAGTTCAACAATTTGTTGGATGATTTCACAAAAATTTTGTTGAGCCATTAAAATATTTTTTTCGACCAACTAAATATTTATTTGAACGTCTCTGCCCGAATCTCAGTTGATTCAGCTCTACTTTATTATCAGTGTCCAAATATTAACATTGACAATAAATCTCTTTCACTACTACTTCTATTAATGAGCATCGATCCAAATTTCATCCCCTCGACGACTAGAAACCTCCATCAAAAAAAAAAAAAAAACAAATAAACAAAACAAATAATAAATAAATAAACAAATAAATAAAACAAACAAATAAATAAATAAACAAATAAAAAAACAAATAAACAAAACAAAACAAAACTCTTAAAAATCCTGACTTATTAATGAGCATCGATCCAAATTTCATCCCCTCGATCCCCACAAACTTTGCCAAAAAAAAAAAGAACACCCCGATCGCGTGGTGCAAAACATTCATGGAGGAATTTGTTAAATACCGATTCGCGTTTGTGTATGTCGAACGGTTGTGAGAAGCAAACAAGGGACACTGGTCAGGCTTCCGTGGGGAGGTTTGTTTATTGATTTTACATGCGACATCTAATTTCACGACCCAGTTCGGCAAGGGGGGGGGGGGGGGCGGAGAGCAGGGGGGGGGGGGGAGTTGGTTCGAGAGAGGGTGAATAGCGGCGTGGCATAAATGAAGGCCGATTCGCTTGTAGCGGCGATTCGACGATCGGTTTCCGGTCTCGGAGCGAAGCGCGTCGCACTTCCGGTTAGGCAGATCAGGGCCGTGCCCCGCGCCCGCCACTGGCAGCAGCACCATCACGAGCACCGTCACGTCGTGCGGTTCTCGTCCCTCGCCGACGTCGGGAGGGCGGGCGGAGGCGGCGGCTTTGCGGAGGAGTATCGACCGGCGCATTGCTCTGTGCTACAACTCCCCGGCTAAAAGCCAAACCCTCTGGCTCGCGCTTCCTTCTTCCTTCCTTTCTTGCTGCCACCGCACGGCCGTGCGTTTTTCTCTGTTGGATCCGAGAAACTCGACTCTGTAGTGTCGGTTATGCGGGCGGTTGTTAACTCGTCACTTTCATATTTATTTATGCATCACGATATTCATATCTATATATATATATACTAGCGGGTTATTGTGGCTCGCGCGCTCGCACCCATTTCTGGACGAAAACCCTTATTATTCCAAATACTTCAAAAGACGGGTTCAATACTTGGATGGGTGACCGCGGTCACCCATCCAAGTACGGTCCCCCCCCCCCCCCCCCCCCCGATTCTTGACACGGCGGCGACAGCGGCGAAATCTTTTTATATTATAGAGAGATACATATAATTAAAAAAGACTCAAAAGACTCCTAAGTCTTTTACCCCCCTCATTATTCCAATCCCCTTATGCTAAATGGACTTAAGCCCTTATTATTCCAAGGCCCTTTAAGGATGGACTTAGGCCCTTATAATGCCAAGGCCCTTTAAGGATGGACTTAGGCCCTTATTATCCCCCCACCCACCCTCGATTCTTGACACGGCGGCGACGGCGGCGACGGCGACGGCGGCGGCGGCGGCGGCGGCGAAATCTTTTTATATTATAGAGAGATATGTGTGTGTAGAGTGGAACCCCGATTAACCGGGATGCTCGGGACCGAAGTGTCCCCGGATAATCGAAAGCCCGGTTAATCCGAACTAGAGAGCGAAAATATATGTCAATGATGGCTAATGATACAACTTTATTTTTACTCGTTACAGCGACATTTGGTAAAACTTGCACTTAATTGTTAAGGTAGTCCTTGCGAATGGTGTTGATTTCGCATAAGTTTCAGAGAATTGAGAGGAAATTGTAAACACTTCTCGATGGTATGAAAATCTGAAAAAAATCAAGCGTATTAAAGATACCGAAAAGATTAATTTTGCATAATAATAATTCCAAAATGTTATTAACGAATTGATAAAAAAATTTAACTGTTCAACAAATCTCCGAGCCGACACTCGAAGTCGGTTTTATATTTGAATATTTTTTTTTAATATATAATTTTTTTTATTTACCGATGGATCGCAATCGTATTTTCAACAACAACAAAAAATGACGGAAAACGTTGGTACAATTTACGTGCCGTTGAAACCCTCATTCATTTGTTTATTAATTCATTATTTTTTTTTCTTTCATTCACCGATAGATCGCGGTTTCATTCGCAATGGAAAAATGAGGGAAACGTTGGTACGGTTTACATTGAATCCCGTTTCCATTTATTCATTTATTTATTCATTTTCTTTTTTCGAGTTCATCGATAGATCTCGATCTTTATTACAATGGAAAAAGAACTAGAGAAAACGTTGTTAGACCCAGAAAAATAATTTATTTGCAAGCCACCCTTTATTTGGTTTAAATAAAATATTGATTCGATTTGAATAAATATTTATTTAAATCAAACAAATATTTTACTTAAACCAAATAAACGGTGGCCGTCAAATAAATTAATTTTCTGGGTGTACGGTTTACGGTATCGTCGAAGCCCGCATTCGTAACGTATTCTCCAGTCGTTCGATACGACCAAGGCTCGGCCGTGTCCTGGACACCCTCGCTTCGGCCCCGTTGGTCGCTTCGTCAGTCTGGCCGGGCCATCCCGGCGCGTCCTTTTCAGAGGCCAAGTTACAGTACCGGCAGCACTATCGGTTTATACCGGTGCCATTTGTACCGCGAGGCGTCTCCGCAGTTCCTCCCGCTGGCGCTCCTGTCGCCCGGTGTCCCGCGTCGCTTTAACGAAACTTTTAATTAAATTCCCGCGGCAGTTCACGGAACCGGAAACGATCGATCATCGGTTCGTGCACGAAACGCCTAGGTCTTGTACGCGATGGATGTAATATACAGCACAATCGTACGAGCATACACATGTACGCTGCGGCGGAGCGCTTAGGGGAGAGCGGGGTAAAATGGGACAGTGGGGCGAAACGGGACGGTGGGGGCAAGACTCAATTTTTCAATATTTTCTTAACTGCGCTGCGGACGTGAACACCCAGAAAAAATTATTTATTTGACGGCCACCGTTTATTTGGCTTAAGTAAAATATTTATTTGATTTAAATTCATATTTATTTCATTTTAATAAATATTTATTTGATTTTAATAAATATTTATTTTATTTTAATAAATATTTATTTCATTTTAATAAATATTTATTTAAATCGAATAATTTTTTTTTCTGGGTGAAACGGTAAATCTTTTGTATTTCTCTTGTTCCGGTTATTTTGTTGAAGAGACTCCTTTGCGTTTCGACCCTGTTTAGGGAACGTAAAGGAGTCTCTTCGATGAAACAACCAGAAGAAGAGAAATGCACAAGATTGACCGTTCCATAGCCGCAGCGCAGCAAAGCGCAGCACAGCAAAGGAAAATATTTATTTGATTTAAATGAATATTTATTTCATTTAAGTAACTATTTACTTAATTTACATAAATATTTATTTAAATCAAATAAATATTTTACTCAAACCAAATAAACGGTGTCCGTCAAATAAATTTTTTTTCTGGTTGCATATCAATTTTTCAATAATTTTTGGATGCCCCGTTTTGTCCCAACGACACATCCGGATTTTCAAGCCCGTTTTGCTCCACCGACCATCATCGCCACCATCCGAAAGTTATTGGAAAATTGCGTTTCGTCTCGTTATCCCGTTTTGCGACGCTGTGCCATATTGCCCCGCTCTCCACTGTACCGCAGCTGGAGCAGCGGGGAGAAAGTTCGGAAACGAAACGCCCCGAGAAACTCGCCGATTGGACCGAGGTGGAGATTAAATAAATTATCGACGAAAATGCCCACGTTTTATTTTCTTTTTTTTTTTTAATTTGCGGTCACGTGACGAGCGTTAAAAATATCCAATAAAGCCCAAAGCCGGACCGAGGAGTCTCGAGAGGGAGATCGTTTTTCATATTCTTCGCCGGCCCTTGGCCGCGTTTGTCGGGCATTTCATTTTCTTTTACTCTCTTTCGGTTTTTAGGTTTATTTTATTTTTCTTTTTTTCGACATTGAATTTTGTGACGTCCTACACGTTTTTTCAAAATAAAAACAATTTAAACAAAGTGAATTTAAAAATCTAAAAAAAATTCGTACGTATTCAGAAAAGTGAACAAATAATTTTCAAATAAATAAAAATTAGGTTTCCAGCAGATTTGTTGGACAATTTTATTTTTCATCAATTTGTTAAAATAACATTTTGGAATGATTGTCATGCAAAATTAATCTCTTCAGCACCTTTAATATGCTTGATTTTTTCTCTGATTTTTGTACTATCCAGAAGTGTTTGCAATTCTCCCTCATTTCTCTGAAACTTATGCGAATTGAACACCATTCGCAACGACTACCTTAAAGAGTTTCTATCGACGAAAATTCTTACATTTTCTTTCATTTGTATTAAATTCTGCTTCCATTTTTTTTTAATCAAAAAATTGAAAAATCTTTAATAAATTTTTCATTTTTTTAAATTCTTCGCGGTCACGTAACTGGCGTTAAAAATCTCCAATAAGTCAATAGCCGCCGATCGAGTAGTCTCGAATAGTCAGAAAGTTTTTTTTTTACTTTTCGCCGCCTCTCGGCTCCGTCGGGCATTTCACTTTTTGTTTTTTCAAATGCCACGCGCAGCGACTCTCATCCCGTGCCGTTTTGTTGGTTTATTTCCTTTTTTTCAATTTCTTTTTTTTCGCCGTGTGATTCACTTGACGCTCTTGTTACCGGCGTGTCGCCCGGACCAACGGTTTAGCGGTGGCACGTAAACTGGCGTTCGCTCGTTCGCATTGCGATTCTCATTCGTTTCTCTGTATCTTAACGTGTCGCGTGTTGCTGTACGCCGAGCATTGTTCCCGAACACGCTCGCTCGTTTCCCGACGTGGCTAGCTGGCTCTGTGCTGTGCAAACAAAGGGCCAGAGTTTGTTTTCTCTCCCCCCCCCCCCCCCCCTCCCCCCTCCCCACGGCGTCCTCTACTCAACCCGGCTTCACAAAGAATGGAGAAGGGAAAGGCAAAGAATGAGCAAGACACAATGGCCTTTACTTGTGGGAAAAGCGGAGAAAACTATGCGGAAAACTTAGAAAACAAAAGCTTCGGCCCGCCCTATTACAAGTTGGCATCATATAGAGACTTTTATACATACCTTCTGTGGATATGTGTATTTTTATAGATGTGTGTTGCAAAGTTGTCTGTTCGTCCCACAAAGGTCTCAAAAAAAAAAAAACAAAAAAAAAAACAACTCGTCCAGGAAATAATGAGAATGGAAGGGGATTCGAAAACTGAAATGTTGCATGATGATGATTCCGGTAGTGACTCGCGGTGGAGATAGATTTAGGGCCAAAGCGGAGATAATCCACTTTGACCCTGAATCTGTTTTTGTAATAGTATTTTGTTTTATAATTACTATTTGTTATATCTGTTATATCTATTCTTAATACTTGCAAAAATAGATTTTATATATTTTTCTGTGTTTTCCGATAGAAATTGATGATAACAATTTAGTTATCGTCTGTTTCTGTCTGTAATAAGAAGATAGAAATAGATAATAAGAATCCGAAGCCAGTTGTGCAGTTGTACATTCAATATAAATATATAGAATGTAGAGACGCTACTTTATCGTTAAACAAAAATTGATGAATTAAATAATAAATAAAATTCCAACTAATCGAAATTGATTAGTTGAAATCTTATTATTTATTTTATTATAATATTTTATAAACATAAATACATTTTATAAATAAAAAATAAGATTTCAACTGATCGAAATCGACTAGTTCAGGTCTTATTTTTTTATTTTTTATTTATTTCAATTCCCAACGCCGATAAGATGGGAAATGGTGTTCGAGTCTCGAACGCTGAAGAGGCTTCGCCTTCTCCGCAGCGAGTTGTGCGACTTTGCTGACAAGCTCACGCGTTGCATCTCTACATTCAATATAAATATATAGAATGTAGAGACGCTACTTTATCGTTAACCAAAAATTGATGAATAAACTAAAAAATAAGATTTAAACAAATCGAAATCGATTAATTGAAATCTTATTATTTATTTTATTGTAATATCTTATAAATATAAATAGATTTTATAAATAAAAAATAAAATTCCAACTAATCGAAATTGATTAGTTGAAATCTTATTATTTATTTTATTATAATATTTTGTAAACATAAATACATTTTATAAATAAAAAATAAGATTTCAACTGATCGAAATCGACTAGTTCAGGTCTTATTTTTTTATTTTTTATTTATTTCAATTCCCAATACCGATAACATGGGAAATGGTGTTCGAGTCTCGAACGCTGAAGAGGCTTCGCCTTCTCCGCAGCGAGTTGTGCGACGTTGCTCTAGTTGAGATCTTATTTTTTATTTAATTGAAATCTTATTATTTATTTTATTATAATATCTTATAAATATAAATAGATTTTTTATTTTGTTATAATATTTTATAAACATAAATACATTTTATAAATAAAAAAATAAGATTTCAACTGATCGAAATCGACTAGTTGAGATCTTATTTTTTTATTTTTTATTTATTTCAATTCCCAATACCGATAACATGGGAAATGGTGTTCGAGTCTCGAACGTTGAAGAGGCTTCGCCTTCTCCGCAGCGAGTTGTGCGACGTTGCTCTAGTTGAGATCTTATTTTTTATTTAATTGAAATCTTATTATTTATTTTATTATAATATCTTATAAATATAAATAGATTTTTTTATTTTGTTATAATATTTTATAAACATAAATACATTTTATAGATAAAAAAATAAGATTTCAACTGATCGAAATCGACTAGTTCAGATCTTATTTTTTTATTCTTTATTTATTTCAATTCCCAATACCGATAACTTGGGAAATGGTGTTCGAGTCTCGAACGCTGAAGAGGCTTCGCCTTCTCCGCAGCGAGTTGTGCGACGTTGCTGACAGGCTCACGCGTTGCGTCGCATGGGGTGGATTCGTGCGCGTTCCTTTCGCTGCGTCAAAAGAGGATCCTCTCCTGGACGAGTTATACGCCCACCGCACACGCGCGCATCTGTACACGTCTGTCAGCCGTACGTAGGCGAAATATCTCGAGCTCGCGCCGGTCGCTTTCCTTAGCTGCACGTCTCTAGACGACGACAGGCACACGCGACAAAATCTCGTTACACATGCATGACTGTTTCCAAAGGTCGGGGAGAAAACGCCGAGGGCACTATCCGTCCGGCTATAGTTGCACTAAATCTTACGATGCAAAACTTCGCCGGTAGCGCCGCGGCGTAAAGTGGCGACGGACAGGCAAATAACGGCTTGCCCGTGCGTCGTCAGTATGCACGAAGTTGGACACTGGAAATTGGCTCGCGTTTGCATTTTTCATTCCTACGATTGATTGTTTTTTTTTTTTTTTTTTCGCAACAGGGAACTTCCGGTATTCTATTGATGAAAGGTCGGCGTTCGTTTTATGTCTACATTCGATGAAAAAAAATCGTCTGGTTTATTTTTTTTTTTTTTTTTGTATTAAATGCTTCTTTTTTTTTTTGGGAGCTTGTATAGGCTGAGCGCGGACGGAAATTAGGTCATGAATCTCCTCTTCTGACATTCTTCTTCTTTTTATTATTATTATTATTATCCGTCGCCCCCTTTTTTCGCGGAGGTGCTGCAATAAGAAACCCCTTTGACAGGAGCCTCGCCTTTGTGACTCCTTTTATTCCTGGCTCGGGAAACCATGGAGTCGGAAAAATGACAAAAGAAAAGAAGAATCGGGAGATGTGGTTACTCCGGGCGTATCTGACGTTTAATATCTCTGCAGGCGGAGACGAAAGGTTTCTATCGACAACTGCGTCTGCAAACAATCGATTGGTTTTCTTAGATCTCGGACGGAAGTCAGCGGATTCGTGGTCGGGGTTGTATACAAATTATTACTTTAAGGATGAGTATAATTTTCATTAAAAACGAAAAAAAATTCATTGCGCTCCCAATGAAATAGGAACAACGTTTCTTTTCCACAACCGCCCACAGTTCTATTCTTGTTAAAGTTACGAAAATGTTGGTTCATTTAACAAAAATGGTTATTAAATTTAACAAAAATGTTTGTCAATTTAACAAATATGTTTGTGACAAAAATGTTTGTCAATTTAACAAATATGTTTGTGACAAAATTTTTTGTCAATTTAACAAATATGTTTGTGACAAAAATGTTTGTCAATTTAACAAATATGTTTGTGACAGAAATGTTTGTCAATTTAACAAATATGTTTGTGACAAAAATGTTTGTCAATTTAACAAATATGTTTGTGACAAAAATGTTTGTCAATTTAACAAATATGTTTGTGACAAAAATGTTTGTCAATTTAACAAATATGTTTGTGACAAAAATGTTTGTCAATTTAACAAATATGTTTGTGACAGAAATGTTTGTCAATTTAACAAATATGTTTGTGACAAAAATGTTTGTCAATTTAACGAATATGTTTGTGACAAAAATGTTTGTCAATTTAACAAATATGTTTGTGACAGAAATGTTTGTCAGTTTAACAAATATGTTTGTGACAAAAATGTTTGTCAATTTAACTAATATGTTTGTGACAAAAACGTTTGTCAATTTAACAAATATGTTTGTGACAAAAATGTTTGTCAATTTAACAAATATGTTTGTGACAGAAATGTTTGTCAATTCAACAAATATGTTTGTGACAAAAATGTTTGTCAATTTGACAAATATGTTTGTGACAGAAATGTTTGTCAGTTTAACAAATATGTTTGTGACAAAAATGTTTGTCAATTTAACTAATATGTTTGTGACAAAAATGTTTGTCAATTTAACAAATATGTTTGTGACAAAAATGTTTGTCAATTTAACAAATATGTTTGTGACAAAAATGTTTGTCAATTTAACAAATATGTTTGTCAATTTGACAGAAATGTTTGTCAATTTGACAGAAATGTTTGTCAATTTGACAGAAATGTTTGTCAATTTGACAGAAATGTTTGTCAATTTGACAGAAATGTTTGTCAATTTGACAAAAATGTTTGTCAATTTGAGAAAATTTTTTGTCAATTACACGAAAACATTTGGAAATTTTCAAAAAAATGCTTGTCAATCGTACAAAAATGTTTGTTAATTTTGCAAGTATTTTTTTTTTTTTTTGTAAAGTTAACAAGAAAATAATAGTGGACGTTTGTGGAGGAAAAGACAAGTTTGTAAAAAGTGGAAATTTTACCGTGCTCTGCCGAATGCACAGGTACGTGCATCCTGGATAAAGGACACACGCGGTAAGCGAGCTTCTATCGATCGAGCGAGTTCCCGTGCACGCTGCGAGATACCACGAGGGGAGGTTCGAGACGCGAGAGGGTGCTCGCTCTCCAGTCCTCCGAGCTCGGCCAGTCGAACGACACGCGACCGCCGCGCCAGCACAACTGCTCACTACTACTACGCCGACGACGACGCCGTCGCATCGAGTTTATCGTTTTGGCCTGAATGCATTAAGTGCGCTTGATTTGCGCCCGGCCGGATAATTCATGCGTCGATCGTGCGCACGCGCGAGAGTTAAAGAGGCGAGAATCCATTCGTCCGGACTTTTCGCACCGTTTCGCGACGGAACGCATGAAAAAGTCCGCTTTTTCAATTTCCTCCTTTTATGCTTTATTCGCTCGCGAACGTCAATTCACTTTTTAATTTTCCGTATGACGGAAAGTATCGTTATGTCATCTCAAAATTGGATTTTTGGATTATGCTCCGGAAATATTTTTTCGACGTCCCGTGATGAAAAAAAAAAAAAAAAAAATAGTTCAGCTATTTCTGTCCATCCGTCGGAGGGACTTTTCGGACTTTTTCGGACGGAGTGCACGAAAAGGTCCATTTTTTTTCATTTCTTGGTATTAAATTTTATTCGCTCGCAGACGGTGATTCACTTTTTAATTTTCCGTCGCATACTAACTATGCAATGACGGAAAGTATCGTTATGGCACCTCAACATTTTCGGATTTTCGGATTTTCGGATTACGGCCCAGAAATATGTTTTCCACGTCCCGGAATGCAAAAAATAAGATTCTCCAATTTTCTATCCGTCTGTCCGTCCGTCGTCCGGATTTTTCGTACTACTTTGCACGGAATGCACATTAAAAAAAGTCCGCTTTTTTAATTTCCATGCTTTGTACTTTGTTCACTCGCGAACGTCAATTCGATTGTCAGATTATGGTCCGGAAATAGGTTTTCCACGTGCCGGAAGGCAAGAAGGAAAATTCTCGAATTTCCGTTCGTTGTCTCAACGAAAAATTCGATTCTTGGATTACGATCCAGAAATATGTTTTTCGCGTCCCGGAATGCAAAAAAGCAATCTCCCATTTCTGTCCGTCGGTTGCACTTTTAGGACCTTTTCGACCGGATGACACGAGCTTTTTTTTAACTCTTCGTACAATACTTTATTCGCTCTACTACCACGTCAAAACGTCACTAAACGTCTACTAAACGTCAATCTACTTTTTACTTTCTCGTCCCGTGCGAAGTACGCAACGACGGAACGTATTGTTATCTCAAATAAAAATTCGACTCTCTCCGTCGCGGTTCGTTCCGTCCAAAAACGGAACAACTTTTCGACCCGACCTACGTATGCAATGTAGTTTTCGCATTGAATATCTAATCGATTCAACTGTCCACTGTCGTGCCGTGTCGCACCGCACTGTTAAAAAAAAATTTTATTTCATGCACCCGTATTGGGCGTTTTTACGCAAAAACACGTACATTAAATTTAATGTACAATTGTGATGAAAAACTAATGAACTCTTGCGGTGAAATTAAAATACATTATTGAATTTACTGTACTTTCATAGTAAAATTAATGTACATCATTAAAAGCAAAGTATTTCTAAAGATTTTTCACATATCCTACCTTAATTTTTTTAATAAAAATTGTACATGAAATTTAATATACCAGTTTACCCATAAAAGTTTTTATGGGTAAACTGGTATATTAAATTTCATGTACCGGAAGCTTCCAGTAGCGTTACATTGAATTTCATAAGAATTTTGTTTACAGTGCGGTCCTTAGGCGTGTATTCCCTGGACCCGATAAAACACACACGTTACACGTTACAGTACATCCTTTCTGGGAGATTACCACAAGTGTGATCAAAAAACGTATTATGTTTATAAATTTTGAAATTTTAAACAAATTTTTTTGGTCGACCTCCATACTAACCTAGAGTATCCTTCCCACGAGCAATCTTCTCGCTCGCTCGTTATTCCTCCCCCCCGCCCCACCGACTCTCTGACTGCCTTTACTCTCGTATCTCTGAGCATTTCCTACTTCTACGTGAAAGCACTGTACTCTTTACGAGGGTACAATAACGCATACCGCACCAACGTCCGTTTATATATATATGTACATATATATAACATCTATATATATATAGATACATATATATATGTATATATATATCTACATGGATATGTATATGTATATATATGTATGTGTATATGTATGTGTGTATATATGTATGTGTGTGTATATGAATGTATATATGGAGACAGTATAGAAAGACCGTGGGGTGAGAAGGCGGAGCCACTCTTCGTTGCCGACGCATTCCCCACAGCTTTTCGGACTCGGTACTGCTGCTGCTGCTACCCTAAGAGCATTGCGGAGAAATATAAAAGTGGGCAACTGCTGGAAATTCGGGTCGCGAATGAATTTCCCCTGTCTCAGCATCCGCAGTTTCTCGCAGCGTGTATCTCGGGCATTCTGCTGTTTCGGTCTCTAATCCTTCGCATCTTTGATTGGCCCCGCGATTTATTGCATGACTCAACTAACTCCCAAAAGTACTCGGATTTTTTGAAATTTTTCATCATTATTTTACGATTAAAAAAACGAACTTATAGTCGAGTCGTTTTGCCTTCGAATTTTTTTCACTGTTCTTTCGAAAATTTCGTTGGCTTTTTTTAATTATGGGAACCAATAAGTTCACTTTAAAAATCATAAATAATTATAAACCATAATAATTTAAGTATTATTATGGTTTTTAAGTATTATTATTAGTAAACCATTTTTTTTAATGTCACGAAAAATCTGGGTGCTTTTAAGAGTTAGTTCAGTCGTATAAAAAATCGTGGGCCCAATCTAAGACGTGAAGGGACGTGAAGGGACGTGAAGGAACGTGAAGGGACGTGAAGGGACGTCAAGGGACGTCAAGGGACGTGAAGGGACGTGAAGGGACGTGAAGGGACGTGAAGGGACGTGAAGGGAATTTTAGGCCCAGGTCGGAATAGTACGGAATGCCCTGTACATGTCGTGTATACATATAGATACGTGTATCGTTACATATAAATATATAGTTTTAAAAAAACACGAATGAGTGTATTTTCCGTAAAAATCAAAAACAAACATTTCACGATTAGCAATGCATAAGATACGATTCGTTATGTGAAAATTATTCAAACCTCCCACTCGACTTGCGGACAGCTTTTCCACGAATTTTATTATCGACAGTCCCGTAAAATTTCCTCTACCATGACGCAAAAAAAAAAACACACACACATTCTCGAAATTCAAGTTACTGCCACGTGTGACGCAGAAGTTGACGTTCTCCGTTTCACTATAAAGTATTTTGATGGCGCCGCGATGTTTCCGCCGGCAAGTAGCCGGAGAGCCTATAAAATTGTTAAAATAGTCACGTACTTTCGGCGTATGACCATTCGTGTCTGCTTGTTTTACTGGCTGCGCTCTCTACGTGGAAGTGTTTCGAGCGGAACTGTATCGACGAGGAGTGCGACGAGGTGTGCAGTTCGGATGAGAGAATTCGAGACACAGTCGAGTGTACGGCGGAGAGGCAAAGGAAAAAAGAGAAAAGCCAAGGGTCCTTCGGAAATTCGTGGAACTACATGGAAAATACAATAGTCGCCCCAAGCGCAATTTCATCGACCTGCAGCGCGAGGGAGGAAACAAAATGTAGCGATCGACAAAACCGCCCAACATAAATTTATGATTTTCACTGTTCAAAAAAATTTGTAAATTTAACGAACCGGTCTGGAAGTTTTTACACAAAAACTGGTACATTGAATTTAATGTACAATTGTCATGAAAAATTAACGGACTCTTGGGGTGAAATTAACGTAAATTATTAAAAGTAAAGTATTTTTTAAGTTTTTAATATGTTGTTTCTTAATTTTTCGTCACAATTGCACAGTAAATTTAATATACCAGCTTATGCATAAAAATACGATTCTTTTTAGTGTTATTTTTTTTTTTTAAATAACGTAGTTTGTCGTTTCGGTTAAATTGGATCTATCGATATTTATTTAGTTTTACGATGCTTTCTCATAATCCGTACATTTTTATTGTAAAAAAAGAGAATGTACTTCGGAAATTCGTGGAACTACATGGAAAATACAAAAGTCGCTCCGATCGCAATTTCACCGAGTGGCGGCGCGAGGCAAGAGACGAAACGTAGCCAATCGACAAACATGCGAGGAAAACCGCTCGACATAAATTTATTATTTTATTTTTTTCCCAAAATAACAAGCTTTGTCGTTTCGGTTGGATTGGATATATCGATTTTTCTTTTCTTTTCCGATCCTTTCTCAATATTCGGACATTTTAATTCTTCATCAATGTATTTTTTCAGCAATTTTGAGAAATTAACAAAAATCTTTAACATAATAAAATTCTCTAAAATTTGATATATTAGCGATATGGAAAGAATATATGTGTTATATATTCTACATATACGATTGATACATGAAGGGTAAATCTCTATAATAAATCCAAAAATATACTTCAGATATATTTATCGAATGTATAAGGGCACGAAAAATGTGATTTTTAATTACATTCCTTCCTCATAGAGGAAGCTTTGTTATGGTGAAACAATTTTTTTTCGAGATTTACTTTTAATGTGTTTTTAATATATCAGAAACATATCTAATAAATTTTTAATATATGTCACTATATATCCATCAGTACACTTTTTTCATATACTTTATTTTCATGGGACTAGCGCCTACATGCGTTCATCTAATCTATAGAACCGAGAGAACACAGAAACCAAAAGTATACTTCACGTATATTTACCGAATGTATAAGGTCACGAAAAATGTGATTTTTAATTACATTGCTTCCTCATAGAGGAAGCTTTGTTATGGTGAAACAATTTTTTTTCGAGATTTACTTTTAATGTGTTTTTAATATATCAGAAACATATCTAATACATTTTTAATATACGTCACTATATATCCATCAGTATACTTTTTTTCGTATGCTTTATTTTCATGGGGCTAGCGCGTACATGCGTTCATCTAATCTATAGAACCGAGAGAACACAGAAACCAAAAGTATACTTCACGTATATTTACCGAATGTATAAGGTCACGAAAAATGTGATTTTTAATTACATTGCTTCCTCATAGAGGAAGCTTTGTTATGGTGAAACAATTTTTTTTCGAGATTTACTTTTAATGTGTTTTTAATATATCAGAAACATATCTAATACATTTTTAATATACGTCACTATATATCCATCAGTATACTTTTTTTCGTATGCTTTATTTTCATGGGGGTGGCGCGCACATGCGTCCATCTAAACAGCAGAACCGAGAGAACACAGTAGGAAAAGTTGGTAGGCTAAGCTCGCGATGGAAACACGTTTCCCCAAAGGCCGCTTCGCGACCCCCTTTTAGAGCTGGAGACTGCAGTCCGGGTTTCCTCGCTTCCTCGATTTCCGTAATCCCCTCACGTTCTCCGTAACCCTTGCCCCTTTTCTTTGCCCTCCGCCGGGCCAACCCCTCACCCGAGTCCGGCGCCGTTCTTGCCGACCCGAGTCGAGCTTTCCCGTTTTACACCGAAAAAAAAGCCGACAAAAAAAAATAAATAAAAAAAAAACTCCGATGGCGCCCGACGATGACGTAAATTTCAAGGAACAACTTCTTGCCGGGTCCGCTTCGCTAGCTGCCGAGCTTTCTTCTCGCCGGCGGACTGAGAATTCGAGCGCGCGCTGAGGCACAACTTGCCGGTCCAAAACGGGAGGCTGCGGGAGACTCCGAAGCACGCTCGTCGCCCAGTGCAAATAAGAAACTTCCGACGACTGAACGCCCCCGGGTCCTTTATCATCCGCAGCCAGGGAATCCCTTCCTTCCGAGCCGAGTGAATAAAGTCATTTTTTTTTTTTTTTTTTTTTTTGGGTTTTTTCTCATTCTCTTCGTACGCTATTTTACCGAAACTCCGGCTCGACGGCAATTCGGGTTCTCCGCGGGCCGCGCAGAACGATTAGCGAGAATTCGCGTCTCTTTAAGGATGCTTCACACGTACATTCCCAGCCAAAAGTGAGATTCAGTGAGAATTTTGACACTTCCTGATTGTAGAAAAATCTGAGAAAAATTCAACTGTACTTCATTCATTTTGCATAATCATAATAATGTTGGAAAGTTATTAACGAAATGATGAAGAAAAATTGTTCAAGAAATGATCAGTGAATCTTTTTTATTTCTCTTTTCGAATGAATTCGTGGATTTTCTAGAAGTCACATGAATTCGCTCGGAAGTTTCGAACATTTTTGAACTTTTTCGGATTTTTCTTACACTTTCGAATATTCTTACATTTTTGAAATTTTTTTTACCGCCTCAAAACTTTTGTGTACTGTGAAATCGTGATACGAAAACATGTCCGAAATTTGTTCCCCTAAATCGATTTTTCAAATTTTCGAAAAAAAAAATTTTTGAACTTAAAAAAAATAAAATGCTGAAAAAATGCATTTGCACTCTAAAAAATCAAGGAATTCATTTAAAATGAGAAAGGTAAAAGTTTTTCTGACATTTTTAAGAACAATTTATTTTCTAAATACACTGTTAATAATTTTTTTCGCATTATTATTATGAAAAATCAAAGGTCTCGACATAATTAATACGGCTGATTTTTTTTACAGATTTTTCGCATACCGTCAAGTACTGAAATTTTGATCAAATTAACCTTTTGGTTGTGAATGTATGTGTGAAGCATCCTCAATTTTTTGCTCTCTCGACCCGATCTTTCCCGTCCATCCCCTCTCACGCTCGTCTTCTGCGGCGCAGCGAGTGGAGGAGTAAAGAGAAGCCGAATGAATAATGCCTCGGAAGAGCGAAAGTTCGAGCCCGGAGGATCTTTCTCGAGCTGACGAGAGAGGACAAAAAAAAATAAAAAAAATAAAAAAATTCACGGTTCTGCGCGAGAAGAAAGAATGGGAATAAATCTGGGCGCTCGCGGGCGACGACATGAAGAAATGAGAATAAGAGGAGAGGGCGATACACGGCCGGGCCATTGCGTCGGAAGAGTCGCTGACGTCACCGCGCGGCCGAGAAACTACCGGAGGGTTGCGTTTGCGTCGTCAAGATTTTTTTCTCTCTGCCGGCCTTTTAATAAGTCTCGAGAACCTGAGGAGAGCTCTTATCTGCGCACTTTTTTTTGGAGAAAAGAAATTAGATTAATACAAAATTAATTAAAATTGTTAATAAATTTAATATAACGAAATTTATTGGATTTTAACCTTGTTATAACCACCTTTTTAATGTCACGGTTACGATCGACAAATTTTCGACACCTTGTCCGGCCCATCGACCAGCCAATCGGAAAACGAATAAAAATACACCAGCGAATGCATCGGAAAAATGCGAGTAATTTTACTCACCGACATTTTTATTAAATAGGTCAATAAAGAAATAACTTTTGTTTACCGTAGAACGTGCTCCGGGCTTCAAATTCACCCAGCGTGCGCAGAGCCTTAAAAAGATATTGCACAAAAAAAAAAGTAACGAGTTCATTATTCCATATACCGCGCTAAAAAAGTTTCCAAGGGTTGTGTACAGTGTTCGGGCGCGGGGGAGTTCGAATAAGGGCGAATGGGGGCAAGGACGAACGGGGGAGCAAGGAATCGTTGTATTTTACAATTTGCCTCGTTATGCGGTCGGGCTGGCTTGACTGCAGAGCTGCGCGCAAATGTACATCGAAGTGCAAGAGGAAAACACGACGCAGCTCGTGAATCAGGGCAATGCGGTTATAGCTATAGAGGAAAAGTGTGGAGGAAGAGTGTATAGGAAGAGTGTGGAGGAAGAGTGTAGAGGAAGATTGTATAGGAAGAGTGTATAGGAAGAGTGTGGAGGAAGAGTGTGGAGGAAGAGTGTATAGGAAGAGTGTATAGGAAGAGTGTATAGGAAGAGTGTATAGGAAGAGTGTATAGGAAGAGTGTATAAGAAGAGTGTATAGGAAGAGTGTATAAGAAGAGTGTATAAGAAGAGTGTATAGGAAGAGTGTATAGGAAGAGTGTATAGGAAGAGTGTTTAGGAAGAGTGTATAGGAAGAGTGTATAGGAAGAGTGTATAGGAAGAGTGTATATGAAGAGTGTATAGGAAGAGTGTATAGGAAGAGTGTATAGGAAGAGTGTATAGGAAGAGTGTATAGGAAGAGTGTATAGGAAGAGTGTATAGGAAGAGTGTATAGGAAGAGTGTTTAGGACGAGTGTATAGGAAGAGTGTAGAGGGAGAGTGTAGAGGGAGAGTGTGGAGGGAGAATGTGGAGGGAGACTGTAGAGGGAGAGTGTAGGGGGAGTGTGTAGGGGGAGAGTGTAGGGGGAGAGTGTAGGGGTAGCGTGTAGGGAAGAGTACAGGGGAAGAGTGTAGGGGAAGAGTGTAGGGGAAGAGTGTAGGGGAAGAGTGTAGGGGAAGAGTGTAGGGGAAGAGTGTAGGGGAAGAGTGTAGGGGAAGATTGTAGGGGAAGATTGTAGGGGAAGAGTGTAGGGGAAGAGTGTAGGGAAAGAGTGTAGGGGAAGAGTGTATATGAAGAGTGTAGGAGAATAGTGTATATGAAGAGTGTAGGAGAATAGTGTAGGAGAATAGTGTAGAGGAAGCGTGTAGAGAAAGTAACAAGTTCATTATTCTGTATATCGAGCTAAAAAAGTTTCCGAGGGTAGTGTGTAGTGTTCGGGCGCAGGGGAGCTGGAATAAAGGCGAATGGGGACAAGGACGAACTTGGGAACAAGGAATCGTTGTATATTACAATTTGCCTCGTTACGCGGTCGAGCTGGCTTGACTGCAGAGCTCCGCACAGATGTACATCGAAGTGCAAGAGGAAAACACGACGCGGCTTGCGAAGCATGGAAATGCGGTTATAGCCAAAGCGGGGGTGGAGAGAGAGAGAGTGCTCGGTATTCTGGCTCTCGTATTATCGTACAGTTTCTACCATATACATATATATAGATATATATTCATCAGCACGCCCTACAGTAGTGGCTGGTAGACACACGTACAATTTCGCTCGGCGTTGATTCAGCCAGCCTGGCGCCGGTGGTGTATACAGAAGCGTGCACAGTACGTTAAAGTGGCCCGACTCGGCCGACCGGTCCGGCCGAAAGCCGATTCCCTCCATCGAACACCACAATGCCCAAGTTAATTCGGATGGGTGTATACGAGTTTCGCGCCCACGTGTGAAATACGCACGGAGAATTTGCGTCCGTTTAACCCTTTGAGCGGTACATTTTGACCCGACAAAAACAAAACCTCTATAAGGTGAACGGCCCAATTACTGACCACCTATGCTCCGCGTCGCATTGAAAGTTAAAGAAGATTGTTAAAAATAGTTGGGTATTGAAATAACTGGTATCACAGAAAAGTTTAGAGTCTTAGGGTTGAATTTCAAGACCTTAGTTTGAACTTAAGATCGCTCTTGAGATCGCACTTAAGATCGAAGTTCGGCCCGAACTTCATGGCATGCTTAAGATCTACCTAAGTTCGAGCTTAAGTTTGATCTTAAGTTCGAACTCAAGTTCAAACTTCTATCTTAAAATTCGACCCTTAATTAACTAGTTAACTGATTAAATAATGAATCCGTTCAAGATCGAGTGAAACATCTACCTCCCCGCCCGACTTATTCTGATCGGTAAGAAAAACTATAATCAACTTTTTTGACGGCCGGTGGCGCGTAGGATCATACGAGAAGTCTCGTCGAAAGCGAATATTGCGTCGGTAGAGGCAGGCATTGATTTACTTACGTTCCTGACAGAGAGCCAGCATTTTTATTTCCAGCTAATGACTCAAGATAAGGAACTAAACGCGTTCCATAACGGAATCATCGATCGGGTCAGATATTTCCGGTGTGTCCGATGACAGTAAGGATTATTTCAACGACGCATGTATTCCGAGAGGCCCGATCGAAGGACGTACTCCGCTTCGGGAGTAACGACGTAAATAAACGCGAGCCAAATTTAATAAAAAAATTATATAGGAATCACCGAAATTTCTATTGCTGCATATATATTATATATATTTCTTTTTACATTCCCATCCGATACAAGATGGGGTGAGAAAGTATTATAATCTAAAAAATTTATTTTTAAATTATGGTGCAGAAACATGTTTCGCATCTCCAAGAGTGCAAAATAGTAATTTACGATACTTGGGTGATAAAACTTTTTCTGACGACTGTTACAATAACACGAGCTCAGAAAAAGTTTTTCGCATGAGTATAGTACGAAATTTAACTTCAAAAGATCTGAAAACGAAGATTTTGCGCATCTCAACATTTTGCGTGCGTAAAACTGCCACTTTCGCACCGAGTGAAATAACCAGCATTTTTCCCATTTCCGTCTCTCCCATCCGAAAACACAATTGCGTTTCGAGGAGCCTTCGCATGGCACCAAAACTCGCTTTCCTCTACATTTACAAAGTCCAAGATTCATCAAAAGAAGAAGCATAAAAATAAAAAAATTAATTCGATAATCCTGAGAAAGTGTCGAATTTTAAGACAGTTTGAACTTGAGATCGAACTTAAGGCCGAACTTAAGTTCCAACTGAAGATCAATCTTAAGTCCAAGCTTTAGATCAAACTTGAGTCCAAACTTAATTCCAAAATTAAGATCAAACTTAAGTCCAAACTTAAGTTCAAACTTAAGTCCAAACTTAAATCCAAACTTAAATCCAAACTTAAATCCAAACTTAAATCCAAACTTAAATCCAAACTTAAGTCCGAATTTAAGTCCAAACTTAATATGAAACTTAAGCACGCAATGAAGTTCGGGCCAAACTCCGATCATCAATTAAAACCAATGTCTTAAAATTCGACCCTAAGAATAGTCCGCTTATTTCCGCTACGGTCTCTCCGCGACTCTCGCCGATTCCGTCGAGGCTCCTCTCAGCCGAAGGTCCCTCCCACATCCATTGTACAGTCAAGCAGCCGGATCAAGTTGGAAATTGTTATAAGCGAGCGTTTCCCATCTCCACGTTCAGCGCCGTTCGCCGACGTGCGCCTTGGCCGCTCTGGCCGAAGTTTGCGATGATTTTCGCGCACGTCTCGGGCTCGCCGCCCGATCTCTGAGGTTCGACGCCCGATTCCTCCAAACTTCGCCCTCGACCGTCCGAAGTCCCCCCCCCCCCCCCCCCCCCCCCCGCTCGGAGAGAGTTTCAAGTTTTCGCACACGCCGCACTCTCCATCGCCCTTCCCATTGGATCCGAATGCGCGTGGATGTATAATCGCGCGATGGCGCGTGCGCCGAATGCGACAGAGCAAGGGCCGCGCATACTCCTAATGCGCCGTGTGCCGTGTTGGATAATCGGCAAAGTTTAGTTTCCGGACGGCTGGAGGCGATGCACTTTCGTGAGATTCGGCAATTTCGGCCCATGGTAATAGAGATGGTGGGGCGAGGAGGGGAGGGGGGGGGGGGGGGGGAAGTTACTGTAGTAGTACCGGTGCGATTTCCATGCGATCGAGTCGTGCCGAGAAAGGGACCGATCGGCAAATTCGTTACTCCTGCAACGGGGTTAATTATCATCGGCTGGCGCTCGCTCGCCGCGTTCCGCAAATCAGCCCGACCGATTTTTGTATCGGGTAATCGAGACGTTGATTGTCGACTGTTTACGTCGGAGACTGAGATAATTGAACGGGTGTATTCTGGCTCGTACTTGGAAGGGAACGGGGCAAGATGGACTATCCATATTAATTTCGAATGGGTTAATTTTTTGTTGTTGAAAAAACATCCATTTTTTTTAAATTTTTATTATAATCTATTTTCAATGACTATTATTATTTATATATATATATATTTTGTTAAATATTTGTTCCATTTTTCCACCCTATACCCTATATCCATTTTTCCACCCTAGCACTTCCTACCCGCACTCAGCTAAGCTACATAACTTCCGCACAGTAAAAAAAGTTTGTACCTTTTACAACAACTTATTGTCCACAAATGTCCACAATTTTTTATTTGCTAATTTTCTAGTTTTACAAACTAAAGTACGAACTAAAATTGTCAATGACACGGGAAATAAAAGGACAGGTTCGTATATTCAAATAAGTGGCAAGCGAATTTGTCACTTATTTAACAAAATTATTTTTACGAAAATTCGCATTCCGATTTTACGAAATTATTTTTTTACTGTGCAGTGCGTCCGTAGCCGATTTAACTACACTGTATCGCGTTTATCCGGGGGGCACGGGGAAACTTCGGAAAACGCGTACTGGTACAGATGGCCATGTTCAACTGATCCTCCGGTGTTTTTTGCACTTCAGAAATACCAAAGTTTCAGAAATACCAGAGTTTCAGAAAAAGCGCCGCCCGCTCAACCGAGCGGTCACCCATCGAAGCGCTCACCGCGAACGATCTTGCTTGACTCGGTTGACCACCGGAGCCTATTATTTTTATATAATAATTTTAAAAAATTGACAAAGGACTTGGTCAATCGGAGGACACCGTTGTGTCCTCCGCTCTCCCCAAACAACTTTTTTTGTGTTCCGTATTTCTGATTAATCAAAATGTTAATTATTCAATTTAACACAAAAAATCATTTTTATAATTTCAGGGGTGCCTTCTCGGTGGTGCGTCGCTGCGTGCAGAAGAGCACGAGCCTCGAGTTCGCGGCTAAGGTCATCAATACGAAAAAGCTCACGCAGAGAGGTAAGTCCCAAATTATATTCTATAAAACCCCAACGTCGTTTAATTCTTTCTTATTTTCTTCCTTGATTTTTCGACCGAATATAATTTCTATATTTATCCCCGATTTTTCTGCCCTACAATCTCAAATGAATCATTTTTTTTTCTTACATATAAATAATATTTATAATATTTAAATAATATTTATAATATTTAAATAATATTTATAATATTTAAATAATATTTATAATATTTAAATAATATTTATAATATTTATAATATTTATAATATTTATAATATTTATAATATTTATAATATTTATAATATTTATGATATTTATAATATTTATAATATTTAAATAATATTTTTGCCATATTTATTAAAAAAGCAAAAAAAAAAAAAAAAAAAAGAAAAAAAAACAATCATTCGTCTGGAAGCCTTTCATTAGTTTCGAAGCGCCTTTCGCGTCGCGCCCGGTTAATTCCCGAAAAGTTCGCTCGGCCGACTTGTTTCGCGCCGATTCGTTCTATTAGAGAGATCGAGGGGAAACACAGCGAAAGAGCTTCGGCGATTTTCACCCCGGACGAAGCGCACGCGAAGCGAGGAGCGATTTTCGCGCGACATGCCGCGAGCAGGTTTCTGCCTCGGGCGACGTTTGTCCCCATGCTGGACGGGCGCGTGTGTCTAAAAACAACGAGAAACGCTCGACGCCGTTGTCAAAATGCCAAAATTCCATCGTGACCAAAGCCGCGGTGACGGCGGTCGTGCCACCTCGGAGCCTCTCCAACGTCTGCCGCTCTCCAGAGGGAAGGCTCGAACGTCGCGTGCTTCTCTCGTGTCTCTCGGATTTAGGAAAAATAAAAAATAAATAAAAAGAAAATCAATTTTTTTAAAAATATTTTTTTCGTTTTCTTTTCCGTGCAGATGTTTGCTCGGAGACGTGGCAGATTGCGTCGTCGCGATTCGTTGCTACGGTGCATGTGCGTCTGATAATTTTTTAAATATATATTTGTAGATAAATTTATATAATGATTTTTTTTTTCGCCCGTTTTTGGTATATCGGGAATCGAGAATAAAATATCGAATGAAATAAGTATTAGAAGCGTTATAATCGCATCAATGAAAATGGTTATCGGTAAATCAGTAAATAAAATATTATATAAAATGTAAAATATTTTAAAAATAGTAACATAAAAAGTTTAATGAAAAGGATATTTTATCGTCGTTTTTACGTTTTTTTCCCGTACGGAACTTTCCTCGAAGATGTGTTGGATTATACCATCGCGATCCATAGCAACAGCGCATGCGCGCCTGGCAATAAAAAATGCATATATATATACGTTTTTTAAAAATTAGTTTTGGTATATCAGGAATCGAGAATAAAATATCATATCGCTACAATGCCCGAGGAGAAGTCTGAGAAGCGTTACAATCCCAGCAACAAAAATAGTAATCAGTAAATCATTAAATAAAAAATTAATAATAAAATACAAAATAAATTTTTTAATATTTTTTCGATATTTTCTCGAAGAGGCGGTGGGTTATATAATAGCGTTGCAATTCATAGAAATAAAAAATTGTATATATATATATATATATATATATATATATATATTTTTTTTTTCAAGCGATTTTGGTATATGAGGAATCGAGAATAAAATATCATATCGCTACAATGACCGAGGGGAAGCCTGAGCAGCGTTATAATCGCATCAATTAAAATAGTGTGCGAGCGCGCGGAGCGAAGCGAAAAGTAGCTTATCCGATAAACGGCATCGCGTTACCGAATTAATCGAGTTAGTGGGCTATAGCGATCTAGACTGGGAGATGACGTATACAGGGCCAACGGGAAATTGCGAAGTTGCCTGACACCTCTCCACTTGCTATAGATCCATATACATATACATATTTTTCCTACACCCACCTTTTTTTTTTAAGAGAGAATTTTCACCTTCCTAACTTAACATTGAACTTAACATCGAATCTCAGTCCGTGCGTAAATTTGAAACCACAAAATACTTTTTTCAAAAAAGTAAAAATGGTACGCCAAGTACTTAAAACGTTTAGAAAATATGTTTATGGAAAAACCTCTTAAAAATTAAAAAATCTTCCAAAACAGATGTTTATCCGAACAATAAAAAAAAATATATGTGTATCAAAATGTAAAAAAAAAAAAAATCGAAAAAAATCAAATCAAACCAGCCAAGTAGTATTACAAAAATCTAAAAAAAAAAAAAAAATACAAGATGTAAAAAATCTTGAAAAAAAAAAAAAATTGGCGTGCCAGTTTTTTTTTTTCCAATCACTGTCGTACATAGTTCATTCAAAAATTATTTTTAAAAACTGGCACGCCAAGTTTTTTTTTTTTTTCAAGATTTTTTACATCTTGTATTTTTTTTTTTTTTTTAGATTTTTGTAATACTACTTGGCTGGTTTGATTTGATTTTTTTCGATTTTTTTTTTTTTTACATTTTGATACACATATATTTTTTTTTATTGTTCGGATAAACATCTGTTTTGGAAGATTTTTTAATTTTTAAGAGGTTTTTCCATAAACATATTTTCTAAACGTTTTAAGTACTTGGCGTACCATTTTTACTTTTTTGAAAAAAGTATTTTGTGGTTGATTTCACCTATTTTTCCTGTAAATGCAATTTTCTTCTTAGTCTTAATCTTGAGGAGGAAAGTAGAATTAACAAATTCGTTTGTACTATCTTTTATTTGATTTTTTTTTACACGAGATCAATAATGATTAGCAATTTATGATACGTATTTACAGCTCACGCTTAAATTGTAAAATAGTAAGGGAACTTTAAAGCTTCAAACTAGAAAATTAAAAGTACTCAACAAGGCCCAGTTTTCTTTTAAAAAAAACACTGTTTTCACTGCAATTTCTATTATTATCCCTGTAGGGGAGAGCGGGGCAAAATGGAGCAACGGGGCAAAACGGGGTTTTTGGGCAAAACTAAATTTTCCCATCATTTTTGGATCGAACAAGTCACAAAACTGGGCAGAAAAGCCTGATGTATCCGATAGGGCGAATTCCGGCATCCAAAAATTATTAGAAAATGACGTTTTGCCCCGTTGCCCCATTTTGCCCCGCTCTACCCTACCTACCAATCTTGTCTATAAAGATGATACAGGGCTGCAGTTTAACAGCTAATGAGAATACAGCAGCAGTTAATTTCTGACTTTCGCCATACCATTTGTCAGTCAGAATGCTCACATCTAAATTTATGAAACGAGCAGTACAACCTGCAAAAAAAGAAAAACAATATTTAACATTCTTCTATGCGCATCAATAGAATAGACATGACAGATATAACAAACCTTCGGCATCTGGTTTAACTGAGAGTCTTCGAACAGATCTTTCCTCTGAATAGGCAATACAACTGATTCTTTGAGTTCTTGAATAAACGATTCGAGTCCCGCTATGTTGTCCCATGATACGTTGATATCACTAGGATTGACGAGATGGCTGGCTATCATCATCTCGTAGTCTGACAATTGATCCGTGTCAATGGGCGCTCCTAGGGCACTGTCTTCGGCTACTTTTCCTCCTCGTCGAAACTCGACGGTCTCCTCCTCGTCCAAATCCTTCTCGACGGTCTCCTCGTCGAAGTCGTCCTCGACGGTCTCCTCCTCGTTGAAATCCTTCTCGACGGTCTTCTCGTCGAAGTCGTCCTCGACGGTCTCCTCCTCGTCGAAATGGTCCTCGACGGTCTCGTCCTCGTCGAAGTCCTCCTCGACGGTCTCCTCCTCGTTGAAGTCGTCCTCGATGGTCTCCTCTTCGTCGAAACTCGACGGTCTGCGCCTCGTCGAAATAGTCCTCGACAGTCTCCTCCTTGTCGAAACTCGACGGTCTACTCCTCGTTGAAATGGTCCTCGACGGTTTCCTCCTCGTCGAAATTGTCCACGACGGTCTCCTTCTCGTCGAAATTGTCCTCGGCAGTCTCCTCGTCGTTGAAACTCGACGGTGTCCTCCTCGTCGAAATCCTTCTCGACGGTCGCCTCGTCGAAGTCGTCCTCGGCGGTCCTGAAAAAAGAATAATATTGTCAATACTTATTGTTAAAATAAACAGGCTATATTTTATCTTTTGTAAAAGGGTTGATCCCGTTGATAAATAAATAAATAAATAAATAAATATTATTATCCTGAAATAAATATTAGATTTGAGGTTAGGGGAAAATAAATAAATAAATAACAAAAAATGGAAAAATTGGGGTTAAGCCCAACCAAAAAAATAACAAAAAATATGAGAATAATTTAAAGAATATGAGAAATATACACTCACCAGTCTTCTATATACAGTCACCAGCATGTGACACTTGAGAAAACTTGATCTCCTCACACCCGTATTTCAGGTTCACCACATAATATCTCGGCAACCGCTGGACGATTATGATCGGGATTAGGCCCATTGGAAAGCTTGGGTCCGAATTATATAATAAAAGTGTCCTTAAAAATTCGATCCGATGCTTCGTTGCCGATGTGCTTTATCTCCTCACACCCGTATTCACGTTCACGCACAATCGAAAAATTTTGGATCGATTCCTGATTGCGATCATCGTACACAAGAATCCACCGAACGAATGTGTTCGGAATTAAGCAAACTGGAAAGCTTGGATAGCCATTCTATAGTAAAATTTTAATCTCATTTCGATCCGATGATTTATTTCTGAGATTTGATAGAGCAAAAAAATACTTCCGGCATTTTGGAGTATATCTACTTGGTAGCGTCCTTCGCACACTTAAAAAATTTATTTTAAGTACTTGGCGTCGAGACGCTACCGCGTCTCTTGATCTTAAGTTCCAACTTGAGTTCGAACTTAAAATCAAACTTGAGCACGAAACCAAGTTCGAACTTAAAATCAAACTTAAGCACGAAACCAAGTTCGAACTTAAAATCAAACTTGAGCACGAAACCAAGTTCGAACTTAAAATCAAACTTAAGCACGAAACCAAGTTCGAACTTAAAATCAAACTTAAGCATGAAACCGAGTTCGACCTTAAAATCAAACTTCAGCACGAAACCAAGTTCGATCTTAAAATCAAACTTAAGCACGAAACCAAGTTCGATCTTAAAATCAAACTTAAGCACGAAACCAAGTTCGACCTTAAAATCAAACTTAAGCACGAAACCAAGATCGACCTTAAAATCAAACTTAAGCACGAAACCAAGTTCAACCTTAAAATCAAACTAAAGCACGAAACCAAGTTCGAACAGACGTTCGATCTTAAGCACGCAATGAAGTCTGGGACACACTTCGGTCTGAAAATCGATACCAAGAGCGATCTTAAGTTCGACCCTCAGTGCACTCCGACGTTAAAATCTCGAATTTTTTTTTTACGAAAACAACTTCCTCCATGAGTAAAAAAAAAAAAAAAAAAGAAATAATAATCGAGTCGAAGCAGGGCGTGACTCGTCGGTAGCGACAAGCGCGAGATATGCGTCCCTCTTTCCGCGAGTCTCACCCGAATCGGATATCAAGACTGTGTGACGCGATCTCTCGCGGGTCAACTCTCTTTCCGCTCGCGGACGCGACCAGCCGCGCTGGGTATGTTCGCGGGTCGCAAGGCGAAGGGGTCGATCCCGTCTGGAATTCGTGCAGCTCGACGTCGGGGTCACGCGCGCCGCGAGCGTGCGAAAGCCACGGGAAGTCTTCGAGAACCGTGGCCTCCGGTCTTCCTCCTCTTTCGCCCTCCATCCATCCATCGTGCGCGGGTTGCGTCGCGACACGATCGCCGCTCTCGAGCTCTGCCACCTGTATCGGCGCGCCGATTCCGTACCCGCCCGACGCGCGCGCTCGGCTGCGTGTGCGCGTCGGGCGGGCTTAGGAAAAAAAAAAGAAAAAAAAAATTGTTAAATGGAGGAAGAGAGAAAAAGGAAACTGGACGTGTGCGTTCGAGGTGCAAAAACACTTCGCCACCTTCCGTGCCGAGGGGCTCGCGAGCGGCACGAGACCGGAAGTCGAAGAAGTATGAAAGAATTATGCTATAGCATAATTCTTTCATACTTCTTCTAGGCAGGGTATTCTTTCTTGTTTTTTTTTTTTTTTTTATTTATTATTTATAAGGCTGTGAAGTTCCATTCTCGTGGCGGTTGGTTAGGCGCAATAGCGGAAGACAATTTTTTCAATGTTTATTTTTCTGTTTTTTTTTTCCCTAGATTTCGCGACAGTTTTATTCCTCCGCAGTCCGAGATCGATGTCGCGCCGTTCCGGAACATTCCACCCCGACACGGAAACTTGGTTTCGATGCATTTTCGCGTCTGCAAAGTAGTCGATTTCTCATGTCGGCAAGTTGCACACAGAAAAATAATTTATTTGACGGCCACCGTTTAGTTGGTTTAAGTAAAATATTAATTTGATTTAAATAAATGTTAATTTGATTTAAATAAATGTTAATTTGATTTAAATAAATGTTAATTTGATTTAAATAAATGTTAATTTGATTTAAATAAATATTAATTTGATTTAAATAAATATTAATTTGATTTAAATAAATGTTAATTTGATTTAAATAAATATTAATTTGATTTAAATAAATATTAATTTGATTTAAATAAATGTTAATGTGATTTAAATGAATATTTATTTAAATGATATGAATATTTTACTTAAATCAAATAAACGGCGGCCGTCAAATAAATGTTTTTTTCTGTGTGTGATCAGAGTAACATAATTGTTTAAAAAATAAAATAAAAATTGCATCCCTTCATAGTTTCGCCCTTCCGCAGTCCGAGATCGCTTTCGCTCCGTTCCGACGAATTCCCCTCGACACGGAAATTTGGCTCCGATACGTTTTCATTAGCGTACCCCATCGAGGCTAAAGTACTCGATTTCTCATGTCGACAAGTTGATCAGAATAAGAATAGTAAACTTCCCAAAAAAAAAAAAAAAAAAATGCATCCCTTCACAGCTTCGCCCTTCCGCAGTCCAAACTCGTGCTCACTTCGTTCCCTCAAATTCCCCCTCAGCACGAAAATTTGGCTCCGATCTATTTTTCATTGCCGTCTCTCCGCCTCCATAGTTTCCTTCCCACGGCTCTTCCCCTTCAACTTCCCCCTCGCCCTTATACATCAACGACCCCTTCCCTTTTTTTTTCTCAAGCAATTCTATTTAGCCCTCCAATCTCTTCCGAGCTTCGATTCGTTTTCTTCTCCCAGCTTCCGTCTCCGCTCCCTCCTCGGGAGCCGAAGGGGGCGAGGGGGGAGGGGGGGGGGGGGGGGGGTTAGATTGAAGGCTTGGATACGCCGATCCATCTCATTCTCTTCTTCTGTGGCTGATGAGAGGATGAAAATCAATACAGGATACGAGCTACTGATAGACGATCGTCTGTTTGTTTTGATAAAAGAATTTAATTTTGGATAAAAGAATTTAATTTTTGATAAAAGAATTTAATTTTTGATAAAAGAATTTAATTTTTGATAAAAGAATTTAATTTTTGATAAAAGAATTTAATTTTTGATAAAAGAATTTAATTTTTGATAAAAGAATTTAATTTTTGATAAAAGAATTTAATTTTTGATAAAAGAATTTAATTTTTGATAAAAGAATTTTATTTTTGAAAAAAATATTTTATTTTCGATAAAAGAATTTTAGTTTCGAAAACAGAATTTTATTTTTCATAAAATAAAATTCCAAATAAATAGACTTTTTGAACGGAATGCAATGGGACAATTTTCTCCTAATAGCCTGACGTGTCCCTTGCAAAATGTCGTTTGAGATTTGAAAATCGGACAATTTTTTTTAAACTACATTTTTTTTTCACAAAAAGTACGGTTTTTGCCAACTTTCGTTACGTATTGGCCTTTAAGGGTGATTTTCACGCGCAAAAATATAAGAAAATCAAATTTACCGTATACCATTCCCTTCCTTATGAAAAAACGAAGAGATTCATGTGCGACAAAACCCAGTTACTGCTCATAGGACCCTTCTATGTTGAAGAAACGCGTGGGGTGCATATGTACCCCAGTCATAAGTTAGAAGGTAGAAAAAATGATACATGAGGTCTAGGGTTAATAAAAGAATTTCATTTTTAATTAAATAATTTTACATTTCATTATTTGCTTCAATAAAAATAAAATTCCTTTATTAAACATAAAATGATTTTCTTAAACATTAAATTATTTTCTTAAACATTAAATTATTTTCTTAAACATTAAATTATTTTCTTAAACATTAAATTATTTTCTTAAACATTAAATTATTTTCTTAAACATTAAATTATTTTCTTAAACATTAAATTATTTTCTTAAACATAAAATTGGCTTATTTACAAATTTTATGTTTAATAAAACAATTTCCTGTTTAATAAACCAATTTGATTTTTATTAAAGCAAATAATTGTTATCGCGCAAAGGTGCAACTGCAGTCGATTTCTGTTCGGCGCAGTCGGGGGGGGGGAGGGAGGTTGGAAGCTTGGATACGTCGATCCGTCTCGTTTTCTTCATCTCCGGCTGATGAGAGGATGAAAATCAATAGAGGAAACGAGCTACTAGACGATCGTCGTAGAGACACGGCTGTTCGTCCTCCCGCGCTCTCTTCTTGTCGGGTTTCCGCTCCGCCCCTTCCGCCCCTCTGTATCCGCTGGTTCTTCAAGCTCCTCCCCCCTCGAAGCCGGGACGAGAGAAGCGTCGGCGTCTCCCTCCGGTAACACGCGACCTTGTCCCAGTGCCCCCTCGACCTGGTGCTGCTCGCCCCGAGCAAGCCCCGGCTCGCTCTCCGCGTGTGTTCGTTAAACTATATCACCCTCCCGGTGTTTCCCCTCACTATATCTCGGTCGGCCTCTCTCCGGCCTGTGGCCAGTACGTGTATCGGGATCTCTCTCGGTCGTATGAATAAATTCCATCGGCCGCGAGGCAAAGCCGCAACTTATCGACTAGCCTCGCACGGGAGCCGCGCGGCCTCCGTTCTCTCCTCTTCGCTTCTCTGCACGTGTGTTTGTAGGGAAGGGGATTTTTTTTTTTGTTTAAATATGAAACGGAAGGACGAAATGGCCGAGGGGTTGTTTTGTTGAGGATGATGGGGAGGGGCGGGGGATAAGCGCGAGCTGATAATTTCAGGGATGAAATAAAAGTGGGGCATGTTGGGCGAAGTTATTATGCGGGTCGAAACGCAATGTTGGAAGGAATTTGGCTGAATTTAGTTGAAGGCAGTGGTGGAAGGAATTTTGCGCAATCGCCTGGGATTCGAGGCGTGTAAACATTCTTTCTTGACTTTGCTAAACTAACATTGCTCGCATGCGCATCCAGAATAATAATTTATTTGACGGCCACTGTTTATTTGGTTTAAGTAAAATATTTATTTCATTTTAATAAATATTTATTTCATCTAAATAAATATTTATTTCATTTAAATAAATATTTATTTCATCTAAATAAATATTTATTTCATTTAAATAAATATTTATTTCATTTAAATAAATATTTATTTCATTTTAATAAATATTTATTTCATCTAAATAAATATTTATTTCATTTTAATAAATATTTATTTCATCTAAATAAATATTTATTTCATTTAAATAAATATTTATTTAAATCAAATAAATATTAAACCAAATAAAAAGGTGGGCATCAAATAAATTTTTTTTCTGGGTGCAACAGGCGAAAAATTGCTTATTATAGACCTGTAACCAATAATTATGACCTGTGCGCATGTGCAGTACCGTTTCATTACTACGGAAGGGATTTTTTTTTGAGATATGAGACCTAAGGGCGAGATGGCCGAGGGCTTGTTTGTTAAGGAAGATGGGGAGCGGAGTAATAATAAAAAAGATGGGGCATGTTGGACAAACTTATTATGCACGTTCAACAAAATAATGGAACAAATTTATACAGTAAAATAAGTGCCTACGTTTCTTGTCCACAAATGTTCACAATTCTTTTCGTGTTAATATTGCATAATTTTCATGGTTATTTTAACGAAGGTTACGTGCTATTTCGTCCAAACGGTTTATTATTATCAATAATTATAGTAACAACGGTACATTATAACTCTCCCATACTAAAAGTACCGGAAATTGCAATGTTGTTTTATTCTAAGCTATGTAAATGTACCGTAATAAAAATAATGCTAATTTGTGGGTGTACTGAGCGACCCGAGGCATGTAAAAAAAAATTTTTATAGCCCCGATACTTGCACAGTTTCGTGCGAAAATAGGCGCGAAAGAGTAATAAATAGTGTATTACGATACTAGTGCGAATAAACTTTTTCTGACGAGTGTTGCAATCACACGAGTTCAGAAAAAAATTTTCGCACGAGTATCATACCAAATTTTACTTCACAAGGTGTGAACATGGGGGTTTTTCGCACCGAGTGAAATAACTACTTTTTCTAACGCTTAACTTTTTCGTCCGATGGATCCATCGGACGAAAAGTCCCACTTTTCGCGCTTTTGAATGCTACGGCGCATGCGCACAAACGGGTTACGTCCTTTTCCGTTCAAATAGCTCAATAATAATAATAATAATAATAATAATAATAATAATAATAATAATAATAATAATAATAATAATAATAATAATAATAATAATAATAATAATAATAATAATAATAATAATAATAATAATAATAATAATAATAATAATAATAATAATAATAATAATAATAATAATAATAATTTGCGCGTGTACGAAACGGCTCGAGTCATGTAATAAAAATGTTCGTAACGCCGAAACACTTGCGCAGTTTCGTGCGAAAGTAGGCGCGCGGACGATGAAACTCAATCACTTCCCCGCTCGGAGAGGCTGAGGACGGGTTTATTTTTATCATGTCGTACGTACGTGCACCGAGGAGGCGAGCTTACGGCTTCGCGGGCACACACGCGCCTCTCTCTCTCTCTCTCTGTGTATTTTCACCGGTGCATGGCCGGAGGGTGGAAAACTTGCTGAGCACGAGTTTCGAGGGGTTGGCACTCGTAAGTTCGCGCGTGAATCGCAGTATAGTATATTCTCGCGGGCGTGTTAGATTTCGCTTGGGTTTTCGTAACATCGGGAAACACACGGCTTGTTTAACGCGTACGTGTCCGTGGGTACATACATAAGTGCGACCGGCGCGGAGAGCCGTTGGAGGGCGAAAAGCCCAGTGCCGACTTGGGAAGGCAGCGCACGCCGGTCTACCGCGACCCGATCTACACGTACACAACGTACGTGCGGGGGGGCGGCCTCGCTCGCTGGCGGCTTGATAACGAGTTTAGCTCAAACAAGGGTCGCTTGTTAGTTGCCGGGAGGGCGCGAACCGGCGGTCGGTAACTGCACGTTGCCGCATCTCGGCAGCAACTGCTGCCGAGAGTCTTGCGTCTGTATGCGCTATATGCATTTAGAACTTTTTTTTTTATAAAAGATTTCATTTTTTATAAAAGATTTCATTTTTTATAAAAGATTTCATTTTTTATAAAAGATTTCATTTTTTATAAAAGATTTCATTTTTTATAAAAGATTTCATTTTTTATAAAAGATTTCATTTTTTATAAAAGATTTCATTTTTTATAAAAGATTTCATTTTTTATAAAAGATTTCATTTTTTATAAAAGATTTCATTTTTTATAAAAGATTTCATTTTTTATAAAAGATTTCATTTTTTATAAAAGATTTCATTTTTTATAAAAGATTTCATTTTTTATAAAAGATTTCATTTTTTATAAAAGATTTCATTTTTTATAAAAGATTTCATTTTTATTGAAAATTTCATTTTTATTGAAAATTTCATTTTTATTGAAAATTTCATTTTTATTACAAATTTCATTTTTATTACAAATTTCATTTTTATTACAAATTTCATTTTTATTAAAAATTTCATTTTTATTACAAATTTCATTTTTATTACAAATTTCATTTTTATTAAAAATTTCATTTTTATTACAAATTTCATTTTTATTACAAATTTCATTTTTATTACAAATTTCATTTTTATTACAAATTTCATTTTTATTACAAATTTCATTTTTATTAAAAATTTCATTTTTATTAAAAATTTCATTTTTATTAAAAATTTCATTTTTATTAAAAATTTTATTTTTATTAGACATTTTTTTCTGTTTATTCAACGCGTTAATTCGGTTTTTTTTTTGTTTTTTTTTTGTGCAATGTGTGATCCTTGCGAGGAAAGATAGTACTCGCCGACGAACTTGCTAAGGGGTCATCGATTTTTACGCGCCTACGCCGGAGGATTTCACTTTACAGTACATACATTCTGCAGTCACACACTCGCAATTCCCGTTTAGACATTTCTGCAACAGATTGTAAAATAAATTATCAGAACAATTATTTTAGAAAATGATTGGTAACTTTAGTATACGTACTCTTCCAGCGCCGCAATTTGTACCGTCGGGAGCAGGACCTATGGTTTCACACGTCCCTGCACGGTCGGCGGGTGATGAACCTGCTTTCTTGCATTCCATCTTGGAGCACGTGTCCGCTTTCAGCTGTTATGGACATATTATTTACCCACAATCTCGACCCATATTATCATTGTTGACATCGACAATGCTTTTGACACGACAGCATTGCAAAGGGTCGAATTTTAAGCGATTATTTTCAACTTAAGATCGCTCTTGAGATCCAACTTAAGATCGCTATTGAGATCTAACTTAAGATCTTCGATAGATCTCAAGTACGCAATGAAGTTCGGGCCAAACTTTGATCTTAAGTTCGATATCATCTGTAAACTAATGTCTTAAAATTCGACCCTAAGTAAATATAAATTCAGACTCACGTCGCATGACTCGTCGAAGCCTCGTACTTTACACAGTTCGTCAGGAGGCAAAAGATCGCCCGGTAATGGTATTTGAACCTTCGGACCTGGCGGATCACCTCGTGCCGGATTGTCGGCGCAGTTTACATCCCTGAAATATGCCATTGTATGTTACTTGCACTTGTCATGTATCGGTCGTCAATTGGAGTAGCAAAATATCTTCGTGTTTTACTTCAATGCGACCGAAAAATTCGTTAAACTACAGGGAGACCATTCCATATAGTGCGGCCCGGTTCCGCCGTCGGGTCGCATTATGAATCCTTTTGAGGCATCGCACTCGTCACCAGATGCCGTGTCGTCACTCACGCCAAATCTTTGGAGACAAATTTCCGGTTACGATGTCACTATCGAAGTTTTGTCTACACGTATCAATGATTTACTCACATAGAACTTAATGCGTAAGCAGCGTGTGAAATCCCACTGAAATCGTGGTTGTCACGGAATATTCCAACTGCGTGATGTTTCCCATCCGATGGCGGCATACAAAAAGATTTCTTCCCAATTCCTTTCAGAGACAACAAATAACGTAATAAATTGCAGGTCGATAGGGGACGTTGATAACAAAATCTATTACAGGGTTTCTTACCAATTCTACTGCCTGAGTCTTTATACATATCAAAACTATAACGAAAATGTAGATACATTAGTGGCGAGTTCCTAGCAAAGAAAACTTTAAAAATAATAATAATGATTGTTACTCGGTCATGGTCATGACGATGTCGTATGCTTCGAACGGCATTACCCCCTTCAATTTGTACCAATGTTTTCCTTCTGCGTTCAATGCCTCGGTTTTTCCGGCTGCGAGCTTTTTCAGGTCCGGCACTTCATGCTTTTGGAGACGAAAGAGTATTGGTTGACAATTAATCGGCGTTTTGTGGTCTTAACTGCATTAATTAATCTCCGACTTACCTGTCCAATCATTATTCCCGCGATACGGAGTCTTATTTTGGGATTCTTGACCTGCCTGAATAGCAAATCGACGGCGTTCCAAAAAGCTATCTGGTATAAAACCTCCCTTTCAAAACCGGCATAGCTACGTCTGTGAACAAATCGTAAATTTTCTTCTTATAATTTCATCCATTGACAGTTTAATCACTGTGTTCAAAGTACCACAATGAAGTTTCGCTCACGTTAGATTCGGGTCATTGTAGTTTGTCCGGACTAACAGTGACGGATAAATAGTTTTCTCAGTCGAGCCGTTAACTCTAGAAGCGCCGACAGATGGCGACTCTACTGGCAACGGTTGAATTATCAAGTCACCGATCGTCCCGTTCTGAAGTGATGTAGAACAAACAGTGAAAGTAACACCTAGCATTTATGCTAATCAATTAATTTCAAGATGACAATAGCATTGCCGACTCACAATGGTTTGATCTCCGCTTTTCGTTGGGGACACCGGGTGTGTCGACAAAGTTTTAGCGCCGGCGAAAAAATCGGACATCACTTGCCTTACCCCCTGGCGGTTGTGAAAAGTGCATTTAGTCATTGACTTCGGCTCCTACACTGCTGTTCACGAATGCCTGATTTTTCAGATTTTTTAATCTCCTGGATATCTTGCTCTATGTCTTAACGGGATCAAAGATACGAAGCAGGACATCCGACAGGACATCCGACAGGACATCCGACAGGACATCCGACAGGACATCCGACAGGACATCCGACAGGACATCCGACAGGACATCCGACAGGACATCCGACAGGACATCCGACAGGACATCCGACAGGACATCCGACAGGACATCCGACAGGACATCCGACAGGACATCCGACAGGACATCCGACAGGACATCCGACAGGACATCCGACAGGACATCCGACAGGACATCCGACAGGACATCCGACAGGACATCCGACAGGACATCCGACAGGACATCCGACAGGACATCCGACAGGACATCCGACAGGACATCCGACAGGACATCCGACAGGACATCCGACAGGACATCCGACAGGACATCCGACAGGACATCCGACAGGACATCCGACAGGACATCCGACAGGACATCCGACAGGACATCCGACAGGACATCCGACAGGACATCCGACAGGACATCCGACAGGACATCCGACAGGACATCCGACAGGACATCCGACAGGACATCCGACAGGACATCCGACAGGACATCCGACAGGACATCCGACAGGACATCCGACAGGACATCCGACAGGACATCCGACAGGACATCCGACAGGACATCCGACAGGACATCCGACAGGACATCCGACAGGACATCCGACAGGACATCCGACAGGACATCCGACAGGACATCCGACAGGACATCCGACAGGACATCCGACAGGACATCCGACAGGACATCCGACAGGACATCCGACAGGACATCCGACAGGACATCCGACAGGACATCCGACAGGACATCCGACAGGACATCCGACAGGACATCCGACAGGACATCCGACAGGACATCCGACAGGACATCCGACAGGACATCCGACAGGACATCCGACAGGACATCCGACAGGACATCCGACAGGACATCCGACAGGACATCCGACAGGACATCCGACAGGACATCCGACAGGACATCCGACAGGACATCCGACAGGACATCCGACAGGACATCCGACAGGACATCCGACAGGACATCCGACAGGACATCCGACAGGACATCCGACAGGACATCCGACAGGACATCCGACAGGACATCCGACAGGACATCCGACAGGACATCCGACAGGACATCCGACAGGACATCCGACAGGACATCCGACAGGACATCCGACAGGACATCCGTCAGGACATCCGTCAGGACATCCGACAGGACATCCGACAGGACATCCGACAGGACATCCAAAGAGACGTCCGACGAGACGTTCGACGAGACGTTCGACGAGACGTTCGACGAGACGTTCGACGAGACGTTCGACGAGACGTTCGACGAGACATTCGACGAGACATTCGACGAGACATTCGACGAGACATTCGACGAGACATTCGACGAGACATTCGACGAGACATTCGACGAGACATTCGACGAGACATTCGACGAGACATTCGACGAGACATTCGACGAGACATTCGACGAGACATTCGACGAGACATTCGACGAGACATTCGACGAGACATTCGACGAGACATTCGACGAGACATTCGACAAGACATTCGACAAGACGCACATTCATGAACAGCAGTGTACATTATTTACACCATGAAGTATCCGGCTTTGAGTAGAAACTTACGTCGAACTGCCGGGACCATTGGGGTTTTTCATCGGGACCCATGTACGCGTGGAATATCTTTGTATACTCCCCTATCAATTGTCCTTCCGATGGGTTCAAATAGGTATCCACCGCTTTACCCGTAGCGCTGAATCGCACTCGCAACTTCGTGGCTGTCGGAACTGAAAGATTTCATCGAATCAAATACTAAAAACCCATATGATTAACAGTTTCGATTCTTGGCAAGGTCCTTACGCTTGTCGGGATGGAAGGCACTGCCTAGCTCTGCAGTGGTCAGTAGCGGATCTCTCTACAAACGAGAAAGCATAGTTTAATTTTTCTTACCCGAACAATTGTACGAATCTAGGGACGGGTAGGACAATTGATGGTTTTACCCCCGATGACTTTGCATCGCTGGCCGATAAGACGGACGCCGCCACGAGCAGAACAACGACACCGAAGGTGCGAATCATTCCGTACCCGTTCATAATTGAACGGCTCTGAGAAAAATAATTGAGTGCTACTCTTTGCGCACCGTCGTACACACAAATTTAACGAATTACCAGACGATACTGACACTTTTTGGAGCCGTGACTCTAATAAATGTGTTAAATACCCCCTGCCCCCCCCCCCCCCCCCCCCCTTACGCGGTAGTCACGTAGTCACGTAGGAACACAGATAGTTTATGTAGATAAGCATAAGGAACATTCTTCGCGACACGTGCGTATCAAATAGATGCGTGAGCATATCAGCGATATTGAGCGCGAGCAAACACACAGCACGTGGAGAGCGCGAGCGAGTCGTCGAGCGATGGAGCGAGAACGAGCTTTCAATGGTAGCGCGTGCCGACGAGTAAGACGAATGCCGGAGTACGAGGTCAATAAAAACTATTTTCGCTTTACTATTATTTCGAAATTGATGGCGTTATCGGAGTGAAGGCGCTTTATTTATCCGAACCCATCCCTGAGTCCACAAACGCGAAGACGCCCAAACGTGTCCCAAGAATACTTTTAACGTATGCTCGTAATCACGCAAATTGTACAATCTACATACGTGTTCCATATTTCGAGCTCATAATTCGTGTAAACAATTGATGTATTGCGACTGAAATTTTCGGGCGAGGGCAATTAACGGGAACCCTCCTTACCGGTAAATTTCCCACAAAGCCCCAAACCCTCGATCGGTCTTTATTTTATTACCAATGGGCGCCCAATTACACACAATGTGTGATCCGATCGGGAAAGATGTCACGAGGTCAAGGTTGTGTCCGGCCAGACAAGCAGCTTTGGGGGGGATGGTGGAGGGGCGGTCCGGTGAATTCGAGCTGAGCTAGGGGAAAACAAACTGATCAACCAGTCGCGACAAAATACTATGACACGAGAGACAATACGACTGTTCATTAGATCAAAGAAATTACTCAGATGAAACAGTTCCAAAATCAAAGAAATAAAATGTCTCGCTCTCTCTTTAACAATTCGATCTTACCCGCTACCCGGTACAACAGTCCCTAATAAACTCCCGGCGGCTACTCAATTCACCGTCGGAAGGTTGTTGCCTGATGCAAATAAAATCCGATATGCCAAACAAAATTCAATTCACGAGAAGTACGATAAACACAATGAGAAAAAAAATTTGGTTGGATTAACCAAAAGTCGCGGTGACATACGTTCAAAGCTGTTATTTGTTTGATACAACACTGATAAAAAAAGTTCAGTTGAATCAACTAAGATTCGGGCAGGGACGTTCAAATAAATATTTAGTTGGTCGAACAAAATATTTGAATGACTCAAAAATATTTTTGTGAAATCACCCAAAAAATTGTTGAAATAACCAATTTTTTTGCTGTACCAACAAAATATTTAGTTGAACGTCCCTGCCCGAATTTTAGTTGATTGAACCGTATTTTTTTTATCAGTGAAATAAAGCATTGTTTTGTTAAACGATTATTTGCTTCAATTTATTCAAAATTTGTCGATTGAAACAAACATATTTGTTGCACCAACAAAATACACCTTTGAACGTATGTCACCGCGCATTTGCTTAATCCAACCATTTTTTTTTTTTCTCAGTGCATAATTCATTACACAAAGCCCTGGTTCCCCGCTGAATTTCGACTTAATCTAAACAACGCGTCTCTCAAACGAAAATGAATACGAAAGTCTTGAGCGACGGACAGTCGTCTATTTCCGATACTCCCGGTTTCTAAACGGACAAGCCCTCCGCCGATCGCGACAGCGATCTCGCGGCAAGGGTCAAGAGACCTCGGTCTCGCGAAACACACACCGACGCGAGGATCTCCGCCCGTTTACCGGTAAAATGACGAGGCGGGCAAATCTGCACAAACCCGAGTGCGGTACCCGGAGAAGCCGGGGCGATACGGACGCAGGCCGTTCTTGTTATTTTTTTTCCGCGTTTGTACCTGTCGATGAGCTGCCGCTGTCGACCAACGTAGCGGAGGTTTCCGGTCGCGAAGAACAGCCCGCAGATCCGCACGACTATTGGACGTTCGAAGCTCCGGATCGCTCCGGGACGATCGCGAGATCCTGAGACCCTCCAATGACCCGACAACGTCGAACCTACGTGTGGGAGCTTTCAACCCTGGTGCAAACCCCTTCCCCCCCCCCCCCCCCCTCTTTCACCTGGAGACGTAATTATCGCTTCACGGTTGCACGCCAGGCTGGGTCGGCGAGAATGCACGCACACACGTACACAGACGTGGGGCTGGCGAGCAGCCGGCTTGAAAACTACCCTCTCGGAAAATGACCACTTTGTAAAAACAACCAACACTCTCCGTCCTTCCAACCCTGGTGCGAGGGAGACGGGCGAAAGAGGGGGAGGTAGAAAGAGACCCGACTCTCTCCGCCTTCGTGCACCGACTGGCGAGGGAAGTTAAGTTAAGTGCGCTAATTCTCGTTCCGCTTATAAACGTTACCTTAGCCACATTTTCCTTACTCTCGGCTCGCGAGAAAGCGTCTCGGAAGAAAGGGGAGAGAGAAAAAAATTGTGATGAGTTTTTTTTTTTTTTTTTTTTTTTTTTTTAAGGCCGCTTTGGAAGAAAATGATAAAAATAAAGCGCGGAAGGGTTCCGGTACTTTGTAAAGGCTTAGCTTGCGACATGCGGTGAAATGTTATGTTGTTGGGGGAAATCATATAGAAATGATTTTTTTTTTTTTTGTTTTATTTTTTTATTTTATTTTTTTATGTTATTTATTCGAGGGATTTCTCCATTTGCAAACAGTATCCAATAAATCCTTATTTGGAGCTTTGTGTAATGAATTATAATGAAGTTGGAAAATAAGGTTTTATGTATTTTGATAATACATTGTGTCCGGCGGTCCTTGAAGTCCTTGGAGTCCTGGAATTGTAGCGCGCGAGCTAACATAACCGCAGTAATATAATATAATAATCATAATTAATATATTATGATAACTGCTTCATTATTATAACGATTTTATTTGTTGGAATACAACCGCATGCGCGGTGTAAACGCTACACTGGCGCTTAACATTCTCGGGTGTCTTCCTGAACACGTTTTTGCATATATATATATACACGACTGTATAATTTTTCCTGCCAGCTGGCCACTAAAATATTTTTGCTAATAAACAGCCGCTTATTCTTTTTTCTCACTAACTGCTCTGTCTACTGCTTTTCTCCACTTTTGTTTACAACCTGCGCTTTCCTCTGTGTGAAATTTGGAACGTTATTATTATAACTATTTTATTATTATAACTATTTTATTATTATAACTATTTTATTATCATAACTATTTTATTATTATAACTATTTTATTATTATAACTATTTTATTATTATAACTATTTTATTATCATAACTATTTTATTATTATGACTATTTTATTATCATAACTATTTTATTATTATAACTATCTTATTATTATAACTATTTTATTATTATAATTATTTTATTATTACAACTATTTTATTATTATAACTATTTTATTATTATAATTATTTTATTGTTACAACTATTTTATTAATACAACTATTATGTTATATATTGTGACTATTATTTTCGGCTCGCGTTTTACGACTGCGAGAAATGGGAAACTGCGTTCGCCGTAAGTGCAAACGCGGCGAAGGTGACTGCGAGGGGGCGCATCAGGCGGATAAGTATGAAGCGAGTGCTCGCGCCTTTGGCGATGTAGCTGAAACGCACATAGCGGCAAACAACTCGCGAAACGCGATCCCGAGAAGCTTTTTCGTTTATTAGACGAATGAATGAACGGCTAGACGAAACGAGCGTGGCCGAGGCGTGTGTCGAGTCAGCCGGAAAACCTATTTACGTTTCCAACCTTCGCGTAAGCTCTCACGGCCAGTTTATATTCCCGAGCCGAGCGGGAAGCATTATACTTCTCGTTGGCTTTCCGCTCTGCAAATTACACGCTGCCGTGTCGAATACGCTTTAATCGCACCCGCGTTCCCGTATTAAACCGTTATTACCGTGGCTTACGCAAAATTCATGCAAACTGGCGAAAGTCGGGCCTCGCTCGTGCGCATGCGCGGCACGACTTTTCAGGAATTTTCAACCGGAGAATATACAATCATTAGTGGACTTTAGCGTAGGTTACTCGTATTATCGTTAATCGTTTGATCGATCGTATCACGCGATATATTACTATCGCGTGGATAATTGATTGAATAAATTAAAATACAGGTATTTTACTCAGATATAAATATACAGATATTTTACTCAGATATAAATATACAGATATTTTACTCAGATATATACATACAGATATTTTATTCAGACATGAAAATAGAGATATTTTACTCAGATATAAAAATACAGATATTTTACTCAGATATATAAATACAGATATTTTATTCAGACATGAAAATAGAGATATTTTACTCAGATATATAAATACAGATATTTTATTCAGACATGAAAATAGAGATATTTTACTCAGATATAAAAATACAGATATTTTACTCCGATATAAAATGACAGATAAACTTCTTTGAATTCAGAAAAAAATGCATTAATAACCAACAGATGTATTTGAAACTTCATACTTGTGAAAAATAAAAACAAAATGTTTGCTGCAAAGGGTTGATAAAAAAAAATCCATTTACTTTTTTATTTTATTTTCTAATCGACGTGGGATAAACGAGACTCGTTAAACTGTCGTTACCGTGGCTTACGCAAGATTCATGTAAACTGGCAAAAGTTGGGTCTTGGTCATGCGCATGCGCATGCGCGGCAATGCTTTTCAGCGATTTTCAACTGGAGATTAAAAGATAATTATTGGGGTTTATCAGAGGTCACGCGTTACTCGTATTATCATGATACGTTTAATCGCTCGTTACATCAGAATCGCGTGGATAATTAATTGAATTTGAAAAATACAAATATCTTTGCTGTTCATGCTTCCTGATATTTTTCTGTTGGGTAATTACGAAAAAATCTTTTACATCCATTTCATTTTTTTCAATTTTTTAATCGCGAAGGGATAAACGAGTCTCGTTTTTTTTTTTTTTGCTCGACGTCGAGTGCCGCGGTTCGTCATTCGGCATGAGCGAGCCTGGTCCGTCTTGCCCCGTCGCTCCTCCAGTTTTACTCTCCCGATAAACCCGGTGAATTAATTAAATTAACGAAAAACCCATTTTTACTCTCCACTATTCCTCAAATTTGTCTCTTATAAAAAAATAAATAAATAAAAAATTCTTTAGCATTCATTTCATATTTAAAAATTTTTTAATTGAGAAGCAATAAACGCTTTTCGTTTTTTGCTCGACGTCGAGCGCCGCAGTTCGTCATTCGGCATGAGCGAGCCTGGTCCGTCTTGCCCCGTCGCTCCTCCAGTTTTACTCTCCCGACAAACCCAGTGAATTAATTAAATTAACAAAAAAAAAAATTTTTACTCTCCACTATTCCTCAAATTTGTCTCTTATAAAAAAAAAGTAAATAAATAAAAAATTCCTTAGCATTCATTTCATATTTAAAAATTTTTTAATTGAGAAGCAATAAACGCGTCTCGTTTTTTGCTCGACGTCGAGTGCCGCAGTTCGTCATTCGGCATGAGCGAGCCTGGTCCCTCTTGCCCCGTCGCTCCGCCAGTTTTACTCTCCCGACAAACCCAGTGAATTAATTAAATTAACAAAAAAAAAATTTTTACTCTCCACTATTCCTCAAATTTGTCTCTTATAAAAAAAAAGTAAATAAATAAAAAATTCCTTAGCATTCATTTCATATTTAAAAATTTTTTAATTGAGAAGCAATAAACGCGTCTCGTTTTTTGCTCGACGTCGAGTGCCGCAGTTCGTCATTCGGCATGAGCGAGCCTGGTCCGTCTTGCCCCGTCGCTCCTCCGGTTTTACTCTCCCGACAAACCCGGTGAATTAATTAAATTAACAAAAAAACCCATTTTTACTCTCCACTATTCCTCAAATTTGTCTCTCATAAAAGAAATAAAATAAAAAATTCCTTAGCATTCATTTCATATTTAAAAATTTTTTAATTGAGAAGCAATAAACGCGTCTCGTTTTTTGCTCGACGTCGAGTGCCGCAGTTCGTCATTCGGCATGAGCGAGCCTGGTCCGTCTTGCCCCGTCGCTCCTCCAGTTTTACTCTCCCGACAAACCCGGTGAATTAATTAAATTAACAAAAAAACCCATCTTTACTCTCCACTATTCCTCAAATTTGTCTCTCATAAAAGAAATAAAATAAAAAATTCCTTAGCATTCATTTCATATTTAAAAACTTTTTAATTGAGAAGCAATAAACGCGTCTCGTTTTTTGCTCGACGTCGAGCGCCGCAGTTCGTCATTCGGCATGAGCGAGCCTGGTCCCTCTTGCCCCGTCCCTCCTCCAGTTTTACTCTCCCGACAAACCCGGTGAGTAACGGCGCCGGGAATCTTAATGGCAAAATAATTGCAAGGTATAACGGGGCCGCGGGAGATCGTAAATACGAAGGTAAATGTCGACGAGGGTATAAAGAGCGGCTCTCGGTGCTTTCTCGGATGTTACTCTCGTCTGCTCGTCTCCTCCTCTGCACCTAGCTGCTCCCTCGATCCATAGCCGGTGTCTCCTCCCCCCCCCCCCCCCCCCCCCCCCCCCCCTCCGCGTTCTCTCGCCCTGCGCGTGGGCGACATCGCCGCCGATAAAATTCGTAAATCACCAATCTTCGTAATGCGTTCCTCTTCCACCGTTTTTTTTTGTTTCTTCCATCTCCGTATCGATATGCACACTCGTAAATCGCCGATGAAACTATTACGATCTCGGCGATACGGCAGGGGGGGGATAAAATGGAACAGGGGCAAAATGGACTCGTCCGTTTAACAAGACATTTTCTTTTAATACTGTTTATGTATTTGTACAAAATAAATAATAAACATATATTTTCTTATCTTGTTTTGTATTAATTTTTTTATATAATAAAAATAATAAACATATTATTTTCATTTATTTATTTGCTATGAGACGAAATGATCTCCCGTAAATTACATTACTTTGTTGGTGATAGAGGGGGTAAAATGAAATATTGGGACAAAAAGCTCTCGTCCGTTCAACAAGACATTTCTTAAAATCAAAAAACTTAATGTATTCTTACAAAATAAATCATAAACATATCTTTTTATTTTGTTTTGTATTTGTTTTTTTTTTTTTAATTTCTTTTTCAAAATTACAAGACAAAATGCTCCCGTGTAAATTAGATAACCTTGTCGCCGATGAGCGGGGGGGGGGGGGGGGGGGGGGGGGGGGTGAAATGGAACATGGGGGTAAAAAGGACTCGTCCATTTCATAAGACATTAAAAAAAATTCAAAGCAGTTTATTTATTTTTACAAAATGACAAACATATTAATTTTTATTTATGAATTTATTTATTTTCATTACAAGAGAAAAATGCTGTCTTGTGAATTAGATCGCGAAAGTGAAACCCGCGGCTGCCTGCGCGGCTCGCTGCTAAAACCCACCAGTTGCACCGGGCAAATAGCGTCGCCTCGTAAAACACACGGTATACACTGTCGATTGTGTTACGAGAGCAAACCGACTGTTGGTCGGCCATCTGGAAACTACGAGCTTTCCGCAAGATCGTGCGGTCCCCCATTCCGAACGCTTGTTCTGTCTTCAATTACCCCGCGCTTCCACTTCGCGCGAATCATTATTTATCTTTGCTATCGAGCGACTTAATTATGTTACGCCGTGGAACTTCGTTGCCGCCTGCGGATACAGAAGCGAGTTTTGTATCTTCTCGCGATGCGAGCCAATCGCCGACCCGCCTCACAGGACTTCGAGCTTCTCAAACATTAAGGAAAGTTCGTAATTGGCTATTTTTTTTTTAACGCTGCAACTAATCCAAATTGAATTAAAAAAAAAAAATACATAAATGAATAAGTAAATAATTTGTAATAATTATTTATTAATTTATGTAATTTTATTGACCTCCAAACTCCATTGCATCGTTTCGGGGTTTAAAATAATAATAATAATAATAATAACAATATATCGACAAATGTTTCCGATAGCATCGTTTCGTGGTTTAAAATGATAATAATAATAATAATAATAACAATATATCGACAAATGTTTCCGATACAACTCGCGCACACTCCAGCCAATCGCCGACCCGCCTCACAGGACTTCGAGCTTCTGAAACATTAAGGAAAGTTCGTAATTGGCTATTTTTTTTTAACGCTGCAACTAATTCAAATTAAATTAAGAAAAAAAACATAAATAAATAAGTAAATAATTCGTAATAATTATTTATTAATTTATGTAATTTTATTGGCCTCCAAACTCCATTGCATCGTTTCGTGGTTTAAAATAATAATAATAATAATAATAATAACAATATATCGACAAATGTTTCCGATACAACTCGCGCACACTCCAGCCAATCGCCGACCCGCCTCACAGGACTTCGAGCTTCTGAAACATTAAGGAAAGTTCGTAATTGGCTATTTTTTTTTAACGCTGCAACTAATTCAAATTAAATTAAGAAAAAAAACATAAATAAATAAGTAAATAATTCGTAATAATTATTTATTAATTTATGTAATTTTATTGGCCTCCAAACTCCATTGCATCGTTTCGTGGTTTAAAATAATAATAATAATAATAATAATAACAATATATCGACAAATGTTTCCGATACAACTCGCGCACACTCCAGCCAATCGCCGACCCGCCTCACAGGACTTCGAGCTTCTGAAACATTAACGAAAGTTCGTAATTGGCTATTTTTATTAATTAAAAAAAAACAAATAAATCATTTGTAATAATTATTTATTAATTTATGTAATTTTGTTGTCCACCAAACTCGATTGCATCGTTTCGTGGTTAATAACAATAATAAGAATAGCATCGACAAATGTTTCCGATACAATTCGCGCATACTCCGAGCCGTCGCTTCCCCAATTTATGTACATAAAGTAGCAATGCAGGACGCGATGACTACTTTAGTTTTACGACACTCCTGACCCACCGATCGCCACCGGGACTGCGTTACCGAGCCCAAAACTCTCCCCTATTTTCCTTCTGCGACGAAGCATAGAGACGAATTCTCGTGAAACGCATTCCATTATTTAAAGCACGAACTCTGGTTTCACCCCCGGAGGGAATGACACGCGGGCCCGTTGCTGGCCGACGCTCCGCCAATGCCGGCCCAGCGTCTCGCTAGGGACGGCGAAGCACGTTTCTCCGTTATTAGATGCGTTCTCCATTTTTCTTTAATTTTTTTTTTTAAACGCTGCGAATAATCCATAGGGGTGGGAAAATGGTCCAAAGTCGTAGGAGTGCGGAAAGTTGCCGGCAAAGAGAATGAAATCATCGGCGGCGTACGGGACATTCCCTAAAGCCGGTCTCGGCACGCGCGCTCGGTAATTGGATTCCCTTTTTTTCTTTTCACTGTTTTTTTTTTTTTAGCGCGTAGAACGGAACGGTTGAACGACCTCGACTAGTGTTAGGAAAACTTGGCGATCGCTGCACGGGCTTTCGTTTCTTCTCCCTCCCGTCCGTCCGACGAGCGGAGTCTCCAGAGTTCCTGGTAATTGAATAAAACCGCGTGAGAATAGTCCAAGTTTCGTTGATAACGGCCGAAAGCTCCTGATTGGAATATCGGACGTGATTTTCGCGAGGTCGCGCCGTAGGCGAATTTATTCGATCTCTGCGAACGTCGTGCTTCGGAGGGCACATGGAACATCGGGGCAAAATGGACTCGCCCATTTAATAAGAATTTTGTTCCTCAAAACTGTTTATTTATTTTTATATAATAAAAATAATAAACACATTATTTATATTCGTTTATTTTTGTAAATTTAATATTGGTTTGTTTATTTCTTAATTGTAAGACATGCTCCAGTGTTAATTAGATTACCTTGTCGATGATGGGGGTGGGGGTAAAATGGAACATCGGGCCAGAAAGCGCTTGTCCGTTTAATAAGACATTTTTTTATTCGAAACAGTTCATGTATTTTTAGAACACAAATAATGGACATATAATTTTTTTGTTATTTGTTTTTTATTAATTTTAAAAATTACAAGACAGAATGCTCCCGTGTAAATTATACAACCTTGTCGACGATGGAGGGGTAAAGTGGAACATGGGGGTGAAACGGACTAGCCCATTTAATAAGACATTTTTTCAGAACTGTTTATTTATTTTTATATAAAAAATAATAGGTCGCGCCGTAAGCGAATTTATTCGATCTCTGCGAACGTCGTGCTTCGGAGGGCACATGGAACATCGGGGCAAAATGGACTCGCCCATTTAATAAGAATTTTGTTCCTCAAAACTGTTTATTTATTTTTATATAATAAAAATAATAAACACATTATTTATATTCGTTTATTTTTGTAGATTTAATATTGATTTGTTTATTTCTTAATTGTAAGACATGCTCCAGTGTTAATTAGATTACCTTGTCGATGATGGGGGTGGGGGTAAAATGGAACATCGGGCCAGAAAGCGCTTGTCCGTTTAATAAGACATTTTTTTATTCGAAACAGTTCATGTATTTTTACAACACAAATAATGGACATATAATTTTTTTGGTATTTGTTTTTTTATTAATTTTAAAAATTACAAGACAGAATGCTCCCGTGTAAATTATACAACCTTGTCGACGATGGAGGGGTAAAGTGGAACATGGGGGTGAAACGGACTAGCCCATTTAATAAGACATTTTTTCAGAACTGTTTATTTATTTTTATATAAAAAATAATAGGTCGCGCCGTAAGCGAATTTATTCGATCTCTGCGAACGTCGTGCTTCGGAGGGCACATGGAACATCGGGGCAAAATGGACTCGCCCATTTAATAAGAATTTTGTTCCTCAAAACTGTTTATTTATTTTTATATAATAAAAATAATAAACACATTATTTATATTCGTTTATTTTTGTAGATTTAATGTTGATTTGTTTATTTCTTAATTGTAAGACATGCTCCAGTGTTAATTAGATTACCTTGTCGATGATGGGGGTGGGGGTAAAATGGAACATCGGGCCAGAAAGCGCTTGTCCGTTTAATAAGACATTTTTTTATTCGAAACAGTTCATGTATTTTTAGAGCACAAATAATGGACATATAATTTTTTTGTTATTTGTTTTTTTATTAATTTTAAAAATTACAAGACAGAATGCTCCCGTGTAAATTATACAACCTTGTCGACGATGGAGGGGTAAAGTGGAACATGGGGGTGAAACGGACTAGCCCAAATAATAAGACATTTTTTCAGAACTGTTTATTTATTTTTATATAAAAAATAATAGTGTTAATGTTTTCCTAACTCGGCTAGTGTTAGGAAAACTTGGCGATCGTTGCACGATCTTTGATTCCTTCTCCCTCCCGTCCGCCCGACGAGCGGAGTCTCCAAAGTTCCTGGTAATTGAATAAAAACGCGTGAAAATATTCAAAGTTTCATTGATAACGGTCGAAAGCTCCTGATTGGAATATCGGACGTGATTTTCGCGAGGTCACGTGTGTGCCGTTGGCGAATTTATTCGATCTCTGCGAACGTCCTGCTTCGGATGGCACAATAGGCTCGTTTGTACCGTGGGGGCAATATGGACCGCCATTTGAAACGAGATGTATGCTTTTCTTTATGTAACGCGAAAAATATTTGTAAAAGCAGTCCATTTTGCCCCGCTGTTATGCCCCAGACCTTTTCACACTCCGATCGACAACGCGATTTATTACATTCATGTTCGGTCGAACCGTAGGGAAAGACGGGGCGAAATGGACCGCCATTTCAGATGAGATCTATTTTTATTTTTGCATAGCTGCTTTTTTAGGCTCCGATCGACAACGCGCTGTATTACATTTACGTTCCGTTGGACTGTAAGGAACGACGGGGCAAAATGGACCACCATTTGAGATGAGATCAATTTTTTTGATTATGTTCCCCAAACAATTTGTAAAAGCAGACCGTTTTTCCCTGCAACCATTATTTACCCTCCGATCGACAACACGATTTATTAATTTTCCGTCCTTTCTTGTGCTTTCAGATTTCCAGAAACTCGAACGCGAAGCACGGATATGTAGGAAACTGCAACATCCAAATATCGGTAAGTACCAATTTGTTGTATCAAAAAGATGTTTTGTTTCTGTCGGTGAAAAAAAAATGTCACACGTACCATTTACCCGAAGTACATTGGATCGAATAACCCAGAGGAAAAAAAAAAAATTTCATCGAGCTTCGAAGAAGACTCGAGGAAATTCTGATCGCATCCATTCTACACACGCCTCGGGATTCTACGTCGATTCTACACACGCCTACACACGTTGCGGCATTGAGCTTAATCGCACAATCCCGCAACGAGCTAAAAAATTGTAGAGCCAGAGTGCGGACAGAAATTTTTGAAAAAATAAAATAAAAATCCCGCATAAAAAAAAAAATTACTGACAATTTTGTAACTACATTTTGAAGAAATATTGACTATTAACCACACACGCTGTAGGTGAAATTTCAGATTGATCATTCTTCAGTTACAGTGGTTTTACTTTTTTGCGTCTGATTCACACATACGGACATTTTTTTCGAATAGTGATTTCTCAATGTTTTGAAACATTTTGAACACGTTTTTCCTAAAATCTCGAAATTATCATTTTTTCGCCAAAAAGACAAATAGTTTATAAATTCCGCCCCAAAGGCTGCAAAACTGTTCCAACTCATCAAAATTCCCATCAAAATTCTCTTTAATTAATTTTTTTTATTCGCCCAACAACTCGATTCAGCCTCCAAAGTTCTCAATTTCGTCGACACGCCGAATTTTTTCCCGATTTCTTACCTCGTCACAGCGGCCTAAATTATGCCGCGTGACGGTCGAGAGAGCGCGGATAAAAAAATATGCAAAAAAAACAAAAATATAACGAAGTGATTTAAACAGCCGAGTCAATTGGAGAGCTCGAAAAAAAAAAAAATAAGCCGGAAAGCATGTCGTAGACGGCGAGTGTTTAGCCGTCGCGCGGCCTCGTCGTTGCAGGTATTTTATGGTAGTTTCGCCACGCACCTAGGCAGAGCTTGTGTACGCGAAAGCTTGCAAACTCCACTAGCGGGCTGAAAGCTCTTCTGTTTCCCTCTCCGCCCCCTTTCTCTAGGGGGTTGTCGAGTGAGTAACGAGGCAAAGGGGCGCGCAGAGAGCTCGTCCGCGTGACGTTATTAGTGGGTGGAGTCGGTGCAACACTGCACTGCGGATACCCGACGACGAGCTTTTGGTTAAGAGGCGAATATCGCGTTCGCCGCGCACGGCTTTATTTTCGTACGCGTGCAAAACCGACGCGCTGTGCAGTTGAAAATTTCGCAAAGTCCACTGAGCCGGAGCATTATCGATGACACTACGGTTGAACCCCGTTTATCCGAGGTAATGTGGGAAGAGCGCGCGTCGAATAAGTGAAATCTCGGATAACGCGGATGACGCACTCGATTCAAACTTGTGGACGGAGAAAAAGGAGAGTGTTTCCTGCTGTGAGGAATTGTTCGGGACATTTACATCTCTACCACTCACAAATCTACCAGATAACATAGCGCCCCAAACAACTCAACCAAAGAAACAGAGCTCTAACGACTCTAGTACGTAACAACTGTACCAAAATCTATACCGGGAAGTAGAAAACTCTACCAGAATGAAAATAAAACTCAACCGGACTTGAAACAAAACTGTTCCGGAATACAAGTCTGGACGGTAGAGATGTTTTCTGGTAGAGTTGTGAGTAGTAGAGATATGGTAGAGATGTTTTCTGGTAGAGTTGTGAGTAGTAGAGATGTATATGTGCCCAACGAATTGTTCGGCACATTTACGTCTCTACCACTCATAACTGTTGTTATCTGGTAGGGTTGTTTTCTGGTAGAGTTGTTAGAGCTGTGTTTTTTGGTAGAGTTTTTATCCGGTAGGGTTGTTTTCTGGTAGAGTTGTTATGTGTTAGAATTGTTATGTGGTAGAGTTGTTATGTGTTAGAGTTGTTATATGGTAGAGTTGTTAAGGGTTAGAGTTTGTTTCTGGTAGAGTTGTTTTCTGGTAGAGTTGTTTTCTGGTAGAGTTGTTTTCTGGTAGAGTTGTTTTCTGGTAGAGTTGTTTTCTGGTAGAGTTGTTTTCTGGTAGAGTTGTTTTCTGGTAGAGTTGTTTTCTGGTAGAGTTGTTTTCTGGTAGAGTTGTTTTCTGGTAGAGTTGTTTTCTGGTAGAGCTGTTTTCTGGTAGAGTTGTTTTCTGGTAGAGTTGTTTTCTGGTAGAGTTGTTTTCTGGTAGAGTTGTTTTCTGGTAGAGTTGTTTTCTGGTAGAGTTGTTTTCTGGTAGAGTTGTTTTCTGGTAGAGTTGTTTTCTTGTAGAGTTTTTTTCTGGTAGAGTTGTTTTCTGGTACAGTTGTTTTCTGGTACAGTTGTTATCTGGTAGAGTTGTTTTCTGGTAGAGTTGTTTTCTGGTAGAGTTGTTTTATGGTAGAGTTGTTTTATGGTAGAGTTGTTTTATGGTAGAGTTGTTTTCTTGTAGAGTTGTTTTCTGGTAGAGTTGTTTTCTGGTAGAGTCGTTTTCTGGTAGAGTTGTTTTCTGGTACAGTTGTTATCTGGTAGAGTTGTTTTCTGGTGGAGTTGTTTTCTGGTAGAGTTTTTTTCTGGTAGAGTTTTTATCTGGTAGAGTTTTTATCTGGTGGAGTTTTTATCGGGTAGAGTTATGAGTCGTAGAGACGTAAATGTGCGGGAATTGTTCCCAGGGGGAACGTCTGTATAGATAGTCTCTGATAGTATACATTCAATTGCTTAAACTATAATTATGGTTGCAACCATGATTGTTCGTCATTCTCGTAAGTGTAAATTATAGACGTTCCTCTTGGAAACTATTTTTATGGTAAAAAGTCAGTGTTGCTGCTTTTACTATGTAATTTTTTTGAAGTGTTTGCAATTCCCTCTAGCTTCTCTGATAATTGTAGACGCGTAGTCCTCGGATGAGCTGGGTGCCCCTGATAACGCGGAGGCTCGTTTGATCGAAGGTCGGATAAGCGAGGTTCTACTGTACATCCGGTCGATTTTCCAACGACGGCGCGTTACGCTCTCGTCGTTCGGCGTGTACGCCATAAATACCAAGGACAAGTATGTCGGGTGAGCTTGTGATGAAGAAAGCTTTTCGCTGCAGCCCCGACACGGGCATTTAAATGCAAAACGACGATCCCCTTTCGTGGGAGAGGAAGCACGTGAATACGGATGCGGTGCCAGTCGAGTGCATGAATGCCGAGACCGGGTTGAGTTTGGGACGAAAGTAGTGCGGATGGAAAAATAACATTGAAAGTATATCGGTCGGAGAGGAACTCTGGAGAACCTTATACAAGGATAGACAGACTGCGCTCTGGAGGTCGATCATTAGCGTGTGCCAAAAGCTGCGGGGTTTTCTCAGCACTCCGTCCGAGAGAAAACCTTTGAAGATTTTCAATCGGGAGTTTACTTTGGCGAAAATAGTCTCGAGACAAGATGCGGCATCGAATCGATTGTACGATCGTCGATATTGCACCGATGTAGCGCAGACACATTTGAGAAAATTTCGTTGCGCCGTCACTTCTGGTTTGAAAATCTCATTTTCCGACCGGAAGTTACCTCATACTGTAAATACGTCACTTCCGGTTTGAAAATCTCATTTTTGCACCGGAACGTCGTAAGGGAAAACGTAATTTCCGGTTTGAAAATCTCATTTTTCGACCGGAAGTTACGTCATACAGTAAATACGTGATACCTGAAACACGTCACTTCCGGTTTGATAATCTCATTTTTTGTCCGGAAGTGACGTCACGTGAGAAAACGTTACTTCCGGTATGAAAATATAAATTTTCAACCGGAAATGACGTCATACCGGAAATGTCACTTCCGGTTTGAAAATCTCATTGTCCGACCGGAAGTGGCGTCGTACCGGAAATGTCACTTCCGGTTTGAAAATCTCATTTTTCGACCGGAAGTGGCGGCGTACGGGGAAATGTCACTTCCGGTTTGAATCGAATGTTAAATTGATGAAAAAAAAGAAATGATGAGGAAAAAGAATTGTAAAGTTGACGCGAAAGCCGACTTTTTTCGTACGACGATAGGAGCCAATTTCAGGATGGTCAGTAACGACGAATGTCGATCGTGTTCCGTCAAGGGTCTTCCCATAGCGTGTGGAACTTCTTGGATGTAAGACGGGCGGATCGATGTGTCTTGTCCGACTCTCGGACAGGACACAGCAGAGGTCTGTCCACGGAGGAGCGTGTCGCCGATCGACTGGGGAATTTCAACGTCCTTCTTCGTCACGCGCTTTTCTCGTCCGCGCGGACCACGGGCGCAATTGCATTTCGTAATCGCTCTAATCAAACCATCGAATTTCCCGCGGGACGCGTTTGCAGTCTCCCGTCGTCGAGTATTTGACGAGCCTGACATGGTCTCGGCCGACATCGCTCGGTAAACCACGGCGAAAAAAAAAAAAAAAAAAACCGTGCACGCTAATGAAACAGGCACGCGAATTAAAACGAGGGAGCGAACAGCAAACGCAGTAACTCGCAGTTGCCATAAAATATGTACCTGAAAATCGGCGAACACTACGACTGTTTGTTAAAAATAAAATATTTAAAATTATTTAAAAAATTCTAATTCTGGTTTTTCTTTTCAAGACGGGGAGCACAACTCGAAACGTATCTCGCACACGTGTACGTAATATACTAATACACTAATATAATAATACCGATTTTACAAATTCTCTTTTAAAAATTTTTCTTATGTTTATTTTTTTTTTTGTTAATTAGATAACTGTCTGTTCGAGTGATTTTTTTTATCGATCATAAAATTCGGTCATCAAAAATTCGACGCTACTGGCTGTATTTTCATGGACACAATTTTTATGTTACGATAACACAGCTGCATTAAAAATCAACGAAAGAAAATATTAAACCTGCTCACAGCAAAGATCATTCGACATTTTTTTTTTTTCGACGCATGGACAAAGCTTCGGTAGTATTGACATAGTGGATGAATGAATAAAAAAAAATTTCAAAGCATTCATATCAGCTGTCTTTCAAGGATGTTGGCTCCGTCGATACGATCGTGTCCCACCGACATTAAAAAAAAAAAAATTAACTGTTATACATATTAAAAATATTATGTTGAATATAAATTTTAGATATTAAAAATATTTTAAAAAATATTAAACTGTTCATAGCATACGATCCTGCAACAATAATTCGAAACTTTTTTCGACCCATGGCAAAAGCTTCGGTAGTGAGGAAGCGCGGGGCAAAATGGAACAGTGGCCCAAACAGCAATTTTCCAGTAATTTATCGATGGGGCAAAATTGGGCATCCAAAAATTATTGGAAAATTCCGTTTTTGCTCACTATCGACATTGTGGAAGAATAAATTTAAAAAAAATATATATATGTCTGTATTTCAAGGATGTCGGTCCCGTCGGAACGATCTCGTCTCACACACATTGAAAAAATATTAAATGTTGAGGTATCAAAAATATTAAACGTTAACATATCAAAAATATTAAACGTTAACATATCAAAAATATTAAACGTTAAAATATTTAAGATATAAAAAAAATTAAATTGCTCACAGCATCCTGCAAAAACCATTCGAAATTTTTTTTTCGAGGCATGGATGAAGCTTCGCTAGTATTGACATCGTGAATGAACGAATTAAAAAAAAAAGTGTACACACCTGTATTTCGTGGATGTTCCATCGGTACGATCTCTTCTCACCGACATTTTATCTATGCTCCCATAGAGACGTCACCGGGGCAAAGAGCGGAGCCAAGAGTATATCGGTGGTTTCACTCCGAAGCTCTTTCTCAAGTTTGATCACGTCAGTGCCCCCTCCCCAACGAACGCCGTTCGTACGTACAAAACTTTCAAGCACCACCGTTAGAGACGCCGAATATATCTATATAAACTTCGATCAAATTCTCGACTCTGATGCCTGCCGAAAGTTCGATGTGGAACCGGCGAAGGGGAGTTTCTTGTCCTCGTCACCGAGCCATACACGCGCTATAACGGGGCGAAGGCCTACGAGCGGGAGCGCGGAAATCTTTATTTCAAGTTTCGCGAATTTCCATTGATTCGATGAGACGCAACGGACCGAAATGTTTTTCCGTCGAACAACGAAGCTTCCCGGACTGCTCCGGTTGTCTCCGTCCGCTTGATCTATGGCGACCCTTCGGAGCAACGAACTCGCAAGATTTTTTTGTTTTTTTTTTGCTTCCTGGCGCAGGAAAAATGTTTTTTTATGTCGGAGCTGCACACGGTAAAAAGGACTTGTAGTTTCGACAAACTTTTTTGGCCACGAACGGGTTCTTTTATCGTTCATTTTCCAACAAAATGTTTGATAATTTTTTAAATGTTTGATAATTTTACAAATGTTTGATAATTTTACAAATGGTTGATAATTTTACAAATGGTTGATAATTTTACAAATGGTTGATAATTTTTAAAATGTTTGCTAATTTTTCAAATGGTTGATAATTTTACAAATGGTTGATAATTTTACAAATGGTTGATCATTTTAAAAATGGTTGATAATTTTACAAATGGTTGATAATTTTTAAAATGGTTGATAATTTTAAAAATGGTTAATAATTTTACAAATGCTTGATAATTTTACAAATGTTTGCTAATTAAAGGTTTGCTAAGTAAAAAAATATTTGTACATTTAACAAACCTTTTCATTCCACAACGTCCACAATTCTTTTCTTGTCCATTCCAACATACGCAATAAAAAAAGATTCGTACATTTGAAAAACTTTTTTGTCCCCAAACCTCCACGATCCGGTAATTACAAAAAAAAAAAAAAAAAAAAAATATTACCCATTTTTTCACAAAAATGTTTGCTAATTTTACAAATATTTTTTTCTGAAAGATGAACAAGAATATAATAATGGACGTTTGTGACGAAAAATTGTGTTCAATATACAAATATTTTTTATCGGATACACAACATACACAGTAAAAAAAAAAAAGTGCACTTAACAACTTATTTTGTCCACAAACGTCGGCGACCTCTTTCTCCGCATAGCGTGGCCTGGCGCTCCATCATCCTCGGCGCATATCAGCTGTCGACGCGACGGCACGCGGTTAAAGCTTCATACACGCGTCCCTTTTCGCACACGCTCAAGCTGGAAGTTGCCAGTTCCCGCTGTGGATGAGAGACGATTATCGAGCACTGGAGCGTCGACGAGAGCCACGTACCGTGCCAAGGCTCACAGAGACCATTCAGCCTTCGTTCTCCACCTGGTTACTCGCGCGCCCTTGCTGCGGTGAAGCTAAGCGAGCGTGGCCCAACTCGTCTGATTAGATACGGCGTTACATACTTAACAGCATCGCGCGCTCCTCTCCGCGACCACCTGTAAGCTCGCAGCATCCGATGGACCGACCGGTGTGAATACCGCTGCGGATAGTGCCATTTTCACCGCTTTGACCCTACATTCGGTCCTCGCCGAGTCCGTGACATTGGGAACGTGTCAAAGTGCAATTACCGAATGTCGCTTCTTGCTGAAACACTCTTTGCGGGAAACCAAACAAAAAACGGCTATCTCGTCAATTCGACCGATGCAGACTGATCCGGCCGGTGCAGACACCGCTCAGGATATTGCCATTTTCACGGGTTCGCCATCCATTCCGAGCCTGCGACATTGGGAACATGTGAATGCGCACTTAGCTTCATCAGTTTGCACTTCGGTCGACGAATGCCGCTCCTTGCTGAAACACTCTTTGCCGGGAGCCAAACAAAAAATGGCTATCTCGTTAATTGGACCGGTCTGAATACCGCTGTGGATAGTGCCATTTTCACCAGTCGACATTGGGGACGTGTAAAAGTGCACTTACCCTTGTCGGTTTGCAATTCGATTGACAAATGCCGCTCCTGGCTGAAACACTCTTTGCCAGAAACAAAACGAAAACCTGCTATCTCGTTAATTTGACCGGTCTTAATACCGCTGCAGATAGTGCCATTTTCACCGGTTTACGCTCCATTCCGTCCCCGCCGAGCCTGCGACTTCGGTTGACGATTGCCGCTCCGTACTGAATCACTCTTTGCCAGAAACAAAACATAAAACGACTATCTCGTTAATTCGGGCGGTCTGAATATTGATGCAAATAGTGCCATTTTCACCGGTTTACCTTTGCCGGCTCTTACACTTCGGTTGACGAATGGTGCTCCAACACTCTTTGCCAGAAACAAAACAAAAACCTGCTATCCTGTCAATTCGACCGGTCTGAATACCGCTGCAAATAGTGCCATTTTCACCGGTTTACCCTCCATTCCGTCCTCACCGTGCCTGCGACATTGGGAACATGTGAAAGCGCACTTACCTCGATCATTTTGCACTTCAGTTGACGAATGCCGCCCCTTGTTGACATACTCAACATAATAACTGGATATTTTGTTAACTCAATCGGTCCGAATGTCGTTGCAAATAGTGCCATTTTCACCGGTTTACCCTGCATTCCGTCCTCGCCGACATTGGGAACGTGTGAAAGCGCACTTACCTCAGTCGGCTTGCACTTTGGTTGACGAATGGCGCACCTCGCTGAAACACTCCTCGCCGGAAACAAACAACCGGCCATCTCGTTAATTCAATGCCGGACGCGGCCGCTACCGCGGTTTTCCAATCGACCCGAGGGAAAACAAAGAATAAGCATTGTCACGACTCGTTAGACCCGCACTCAACAATGCAGTTCGCGGGAGCCTCTTTTTCTTTTTTTACTTTCAGCGAATTACCTCGAGAGTGGTTCTCCGAGAGGAAGCCCCGTTTTACATGTCGGCGTTACGAGGGTGTGGAACTTTTAGTACCCGAGACACCGCCCTTCGCTCCTGACGGAACACTTTTAGCTCAATTTCCCGATGCACTTTTAGTGCTTCCTCCTCGCTGTCTCTCGTCTTTTCTTTGTAAGGTTCTTTGGTTCGTATTTTTAGTTTTACTCTGTTAAGATTTTTTTTTTTTTTATGCGCTTCGACCCACGTCCCGGTGAGTGCCGTTATACACAGAGAAAACAAAATCAATTGGGTCAACAAAATGTGCGCTGTCGGTGGCGAAACGAATGTTTGGTTGACCGAAAAGCAACCGTGTCTGTCCGTCCAGTGTGGCATTCCTGGTTCACTGGCAAGGCGACCATCAGAAGATCCGAAAAACGACTGGTCGTTCCGTGACACTTTTCGTTCGGAATAACGACGAAAAATAGAACAATTGATAGGTTGAGGGTGAGTCGTTTTTCCATCGATGACCGCAAAATAACCACAAAAACAACTGATGTATTAATTACCGAAAAAACTCTTGGTTGGGTCGTCTCGCCGACGTTGATCAGTTGGTAACCGGAAAGACGACATGTTGAGAGATTTTCTTCGGGTCGTTCTTCGGGTCTTTTATGAAAAATGACCCAAAGAAAAGATCTCAACTTGATCGTCTTTCCGGGTACCAACTGATCAACGCTGGCCAACTTGGAGCTTTGTCAGTAATTTATATATTGTTCGTTTTCGTGGTCATTTTGCGGTCATTGAGGAAAAAACGACCCATCTTCAACCTAACGATTGGTCAACTTGTCGGTCGTTATTCCGGACGAAACGTGTCACAAAACGACGAGTCGTTTTTTTGGGTCTTTCGATGGTCTTTAAAGACGGTCGCTTGACTTGCTAGAGAACCAGGAATGACATACATGTTAGATTGAGGATGGGTCGTTTTTTCATCAATGACCACAAAAATGACCGATGTATGAATTACTGAAAAAGCTCTAGGTTGGGTCGTTTCGCCGACGTTGATCAGTTGGTAACCGGAAAGATGACATGTAGAGAGATTTTCTTTGGGTCGTTCTTCGGGTCTTTTATGGAAAATGACCCAAAGAAAAGATCTCAACTTGACCGTCTTTCCGGGTACCAACTGATCAACGCTGGCCAACTTGGAGCTTTGTCAGTAATTCATATATTGGTCGTTTTCGTGGTCATTTTGCGGTCATTGAGAGAAAAACGACCCATCTTCAACCTAACGATTGGTCAACTTTTGGGTCGTTATTCCGGACGAAAAGTGTCACAGAACGAGCAGTCGTTTTTATGGGTCTTTCGATGGTCGCTTGACTTGCTAGAGAACCAAAAATGCCATACATGTTAGGTTGAGGATGCGTCGTTTTTTCATCAATGACCACAAAAATGACCGATGTATGAATTACTGAAAAAGCTCTAGGTTGGGTCGTTTCGCCGACGTTGATCAGTTGGTAACCGGAAAGACCGTAGAGACCGTAGAGAGCTTTTCTTTGGGTCGTTCTTCGGGTCTTTTATGAAAAACGACTCAAAGAAACGATCTAAACATGGTCGCCTTTCCGGTTACCAACCTGCTCAATGCCGGCGAAGCGACCCAACCTAGAGTTTTGTCAGTAATTCATACATCGGTCGTTTTCGTGGTAATTTTGCCGTCATTGATGGACAAACCAACCCATCCTCAACCTAACAATTTGTCTCCATTTCGATCGTCACTCCGGACGAAAAATGTCACAGAACGACCAGTCGTTTTTTGGGTCTTTCGATGATCGCTTGACCTGGAGTGTCACATCGAGTTACACCGTAAAGCCCCAACGCGTTTTTCGATCAGCGAGCAAAATGCTCTGTTTATTTTCCGCAATCACCTACCGACCTACGGAATAGCTTTCCGAAGCTTCTTGCCGGTCTCTCACGTAGCGTCACGTGACCGTGCCTGCAGTTCGTTTCGCTCAGTCGACTCGGTTAGGGTCGAATCTCTTACACGCGGGCGTTTTCACTTCCCGTTCGGTTGGAATTCTTTATTTTCGCTTTTTCTCACGCGTTCTTACGTCCGCAAAAAAAAAAAGTTGACCTCCCTCTCGCGATAATTTACGAACCGCTCGTCACGCTCTTTGTCCCGCGATCGGTATGCATACAACCGCAATTTATGAATGAATCTGCGCGTGCGCGGAAGCCCGCCCGGGCTGAAAACTGTTTAACGTCATTTGTCATCCGGACCTAGCGTGGGACGGCAGAAACGTTAGCGGGCATTGAGGAATATATTTCACTGGCGGAATCGTCGCGCCTCGCGAACTCGAGAATGATTTAAGATTTTTTTTTCATTTTTTTTTTTTTTTTTTTTTTTTTTTCTTCACTTTACTTTTTATAACATTCGTCACTCAGGTTTTTCTTGTGAGGGAACAATTTTCGTTCTCCGTTTTCTGGCGTGGGCGGTGTGACGGAATAAAATTATACTCGGCGCGACGGACGTGTTCACGTTTTGTAATATATTGTCGGAGGAAAGCCGCCGGAATCCGCACGTGCGACGGGAAAAGCTCGTGCCGGAGTCCTCGACCGGCTCATCGAATATTCCGTCGGCCCTGGAGCTCCCCGGCATGCGCCGTCGACTTTCTCCATATCGTGCGAGACAAGCCGCAGTTGGAATCAAGCCAATCGGCATTTTCTACCGCCCCTATATTTTTTTTCTTGATTATTAATAATAATAATAATAATAATAATAATAAGAAAATTTGAATAAACGGAGAAACATTCAATCGCTCATCGAAGATTATGACATCAAAAATTGAATAGTCAATCCTCACTCATTTTTTCCAATTGCACTTATCTTAAATTAATTGATTAATTAATTAATTTTAGAAAATGCCAATTGGCATTTTCTACTGCCCCTATATTTTTTGTCTCGATTATTGAAATAATAATAATAATAAAATTGAAATGAACGGCGAAACATTCAATCGCACATCGAAGATTATATCAGAAATTGAATAGTTAATCCTCTCATTTTCTCAATTGCACTTTAAAATTTTTTATTTATTTATATATTAATAATAGTAAAAATAAAATATTCAAATGAACGGAGAAACATTCAATCGTACAGCGACGATTATCGTATCAGAAATTGAATAGTTAATCCTCACGTATTTTTTCCAATTGCACTTATCTTAAATTAATTGATCAATTAATTAATTTCAGAAAATGCAAATCGGCATTTTCCGCTACCCCAATATTTTTTGTCTTGCTTATTAAAAGAAAAAAAAAATTATAATAATAATAAGAAAATTCCAATGAACGGAGAAACATTCAATCGCACATCGAAGATTATCGTACAATAAATTGACTAATTAAACCTCACTCATTTTCCCAATTGCACTTTCAAAAACTTTATTTATTTACGTATTTATTTATTTTTATACAGCATCGAATGAAGGCTCGTGTGTCTAATATTTTTCTGCATCCCTGTTTCGATGGTCTTCGGTAATACTGTTACACGTTATTTTACGGCACTTTACTGCACCGACATTACGAGCACGCTATTGTTCACGGTCTATAGGATAGAGCGGGGTAAAATGTTCTTCTTTTCGAGATATTATTTTTTGTCCCAAAAATTTAAAAATTTGGTATTTTTTTTTTTTTTTTTTGAATGGTCCAATTTGCCCCGCTCTGTTCCATTGTCTTGTATCTATTTACCCTCCCTGAGCATGCGAATGTAGTTCCAATTATATGGTTTTATCTCTTTTAAGGATTACATTTCGAAAGAAAAAAAAATTAGAATAAAAATATGAATTCATCGCCTCGCGTCGATTAAATTTATGTTTGAGGATAATAAAGTAATCGAGTCACGATCGGACGGTGTGCAGATGCGTTTGTTTCCAGCGATCTGTGACAATCCGGCGTGGAATCCCGATGAATCCCTTTCGGTCCCTGCGCGAGAGCTGATGCTGAGGTATTTCTGTTATTATTTTAATGTCCCAGGGATAAAAATCGGTAGCACTTATTTTTAACCAATTCGAGTCCATCTTGACTCGCTCTGTCCCACTGTCTAGTATATATTGACACTGTAAATAAAATTCATATAAAATTTAATGTACTGGTAACTGAAAGTTTTTATGCACAAACTGGTATATTAAATTTAATGTACAATTGTGATGAAAAAATTAACGCACAGTACATTTGAAACTTCACAAATACCTTACTCTTACTAATTTATATTAATTTTTCTATAGAAGTACTATAAATCCAACGATTTACTTCAATTTCACTGCAAAAGTCAATTAATTTTTCACCACAATCGTACGTTAAATTGAACAAGTTTTTGCATAAATCATTCAGTGCGGTGCATTAAATAAAAAATTTTTTTAACGTGTGATTTTTTTTTCTCTTCGAACGATTACATATCGAACGAAAAAAAAAAAAAATCTATCCGCTCGCGGCGATTAAATTTATGTTTGAGGATAAAGTAATCGAGTCACGATCGGACGGTGTGCAGATGCGTTTGTTTCCAGCGATCTGTGACAATCCGGCGTGGAATCTCGATGGATCCCTTTGGGTCCCTGCGCGGGTGCCGATGCTGAGGTATCTCCGGGTCTTCGGTAATCCAGGCGTAACTCTATGCCCTCCTCGCTGGATATCTCACTTGCACTCTCTCCCTCCCGCCGCCGAAGACAATGCACCGTAGAGAGAAACACACTTCTCTTCATCTATCTCGGGTCTCGCCTCGCCGAACGGTAGATCAATACCCGAGATCCGCTGACTCGCTCGTTCTTCTTTCCTCGCTCTCTATCGCTAGTCCCGCATTATGTATCTTCCCATGTGCTCCGGCTACTCCAATTTTCTTCGCTTTTCTCCGCTGAGCCCGGCGCAGCAATCCTCCGCAGACGAAGCCTCGAGGTGCGCGGATACTTATTTTTTGTTCCGATCTGTCTTTTCCAGTTAGTTTTCACAAGCCATGCACGGTCTGTCGAGACTCAAAGTGTTTCTGCAATTAATTAATTTTAATTCATTTGTTAAAAATTATTAAAAGCTCATTTATTAGAAATTTATGAATATTGATTTGTTTCGAGTTAATGAAAATTGATTTGTTACGAGTTAATGAAAATTGATTTATTACGAGTTAATAAAAATCAATTTATTGCGAGTCAAGGTAGTACTAGCGGACAGCCTGAGTCCACGTGAGTTCAGAGAGAATTGAGAGAGAATTGCGAACACTTCTCGATCGGATAAAAATCTGAAAAAAAATCAAGCATATGGAAGGTGCTGAAAAGATTGATTTTGCATAATAATAATTCCAAAATGTCATTATATAATAGGCCAGTGAAGCGCTCATATTGCGACTACAAAAATTAATTTAATACCAATTAATTAAAATTAATTTATTACAAATCAATTAAAATTAATTTATTACAAATCAATTAAAATTAATTTATTACAAATCAATTAAAATTAATTTATTACAAATCAATTAAAATTAATTCGGAAGACACGCTCGCGATGATTTTAATTCGTTCTAAATAAAATTGAAATTTTCTTTTTGCCGTTTCAAATTTTATTTACGACGTGTTAGATCATTGATAGATTCACTGAATTTGAACAAAACAAAAAAAAATCACGTTTGGTTAATTTATTTATTTCGATTTCGATTCGGCACGATTTCGTACGAACGAACAGTTGCAGTTAAGCACAATACACGCCGATGACTCAACAAGTGACTTGCGATTCGTCGCATCCGAATCGAACGCTCCCTTCCGTTTCGATCGTAAAGAAAAAAAAAAAAAAATCGTTTATCCGAAACTTGTCTCCCGATATCTCAATCCCTCGATTCTAATAAGAGGGTAATCGAGGAGAAGGCCGAGTGGATAATCGTGTCTGGAGATATTACCATTCTGCAAATTCGTTTCTTCGCGTGTTCCCGACGAATCATCGTCGGAGCTCGGCTCGCTTTGCGGAGTAGAGATGGGAGAGGGAAAAAGGGGGGGTTAAGGCAGGACGAAGGGTCGGCTAAGGCTAAGCCCCTTGCTGAAAACCCAATTCGCGGTGAAAGCCATCTGCTCTTGGTGGCTGCGGTCCAACCGGTCCCTATGTGAAATATGGAAGAACGGGGCAAAATGGAACAGCGTGGTAAAACGGATCCATTTTACATGAGACTTTTTCTTTTTTGTTACCGCAAAAAAAACATTGGTAAAGGTAAGTCCGTTTCGCTCCTTATATGAATATGAAATACCGGGGCAAAATGGAACAGCGTGGTAAAACGGATCCATTTTACATGAGACTCCCTTTTTTTGTTAACGCAAAAAAATATTGGTAAAGGTAGTCCGTTTTGCCCCTTGTATGGAATATGAAAGACCGGGGCAAAATGGAACGCGGTGATAAAACGGATCCTTTTACATGAGACTCTTTTTTTTGTTAACGCAAAAAAATATTGGTAAAGGTAGTCCGTTTTGCCCCTTGTATGGAATATGAAAGACCGGGGCAAAATGGAACGCGGTGATAAAACGGATCCTTTTACATGAGACTCTTTTTTTGTTAACGCAAAAAAACATTGGTAAAGGTAGTCCGTTTTGCCCCCTACATGGAATATGAAAGACCGGGGCAAAATGGAACGCGGTGGTAAAACGGATCTATTTTACATCAGACGTCTTCTTTTTTTTTGTCACTGCAAAAATTGCTAAAGGTAGTCCGTCTTGCCCCCCCCCCCCCCCCCCCCCCGCCCCTCTCCCCTTAACGGCAGGGTATCATGCGGCTCCCACACGAGTTCGATGGAACAGTCGGATCACGAGATATAAGCTCTGTGTGCTCGAAGCTCCGTCCCTTAGAGTCGGCAGGATCAAAAGTACCCCGAAGATACCACGGAAGCGGATCCGGACGAGAAAAATGCATGAACGAAGCTTAATCCTTTCCTGCGTTGGCTCGCGAAGCTTTTCTTCTCGACTTTCAAACGGTCAGGTCAGTTACCGATCTTCGGTTAAAGATTTTTTTTTTTCATCCTGAAAACTTCTACGATGATATATAGACTGAGAGAAGGGGCTCGGAAAAAGCTACCAAGTCATGTGGTAAATTTCGACCATATGTAAAATTTTCCATTTTGCGTTAAAAAAATGCAGCAGTTTATTTATGAAGGAATTTCGTCGATGGAAAAAGAGTATCGAATATTTAGATGGTGAATTCGTAGAGCAATTTTCAAGAAAGAGAATGAGTCGTAATACATCAAAATTGAGCAAAAATTGTGGATTTTTCATTGAAAAAACTGAACGGATATTTACCTTTTTGAAAATTAGCACAAACCAGTTAATATTTTTGCAAATCCATTGCAATTATTTTTTTTCTAGGTTAAGGACATTGCCGTAATATAAATAATCCTCCACTATAATTAATAAATGCGTAGAAGTTTGTATAAAGGTCTGTAACCCTAGAGCTCGCATATAATTTTTTATACCTTCTAACTCATAACTGGGGTACATATGTACCCCACCCGTCTCTTCTACGTACAAGGGTCCTATGAGCAGTAAGCGGATTTTGCCGCACATGAATCTCTTCGTTTTTTCATAAGGAAGAGAATGGTAGGCGGCAAATTCGGTTTTATTGAAGTTTAGGGGGTGAAAATCACCCTCAAACCCAAAACGTCACGAAAGTTGGCAAAAATCGTACTTTTTGTGAAAAAAACGGTTGTTTTTTAAAAAATGGTCCGATTTTCAAATTTCAAACGCCATTTTACAGAGAACACATCAGACTATTAGAAAAAAAATAGTCCCATGGTATTCCGTTCAAAAAGTATATTTATTGGATATTTGAAAATGCGGAAAAGTCGAAAACTCGTGACATGGAAAAAATCAATGAAAACACAAACAAAGTTGGTTTTGCGTGCGTTTTAACATTTATTTTTCTTGAAACATCGAAGAGAATCGAAGATAATGTTGGGCAAGTTGGAAAACCCGCGGTAAATACTCGGATGTTCGCGCAGGAAGGCGCATCAGTATGTTGTTCCAAGGCTTGGCACACAGTAAAAAAAATAATTTTGTAAACTCGGAACGCGAAGTTTCGTAAAAATAATTTTGTCAAATCAGTGACAAACTCTTGTTGTTCAAATTTGAATATACAAACCCGTCCATTTGTTTCCCGTGTAATAACACAAAATAAAATTGTCAATAGACAATTTTAGTTTGCACTTATGTTTGTAAACGTAGCGGCGGATCGAAAAATTAACAAACGAAAAAAAAAAAAAAAAAAAAAAAAAAAAAATTGTGGACGTCTTGGACAATAAATTGTTGCAAAAAGTACAAACTTTTTTACTGTGGAGCGCGCAGTATGGTGAGTCGGCCCTTGGAGTGCCATAATTGGAAGCGAAGACCCCCGATTATTCACGGCGCGTTGGTTCCGACCTGCCCCGTGTTCCGTCTTGCCCCCCCGGTCCTCACCCCATCGCGCCCCGTGTGTCCGCTGGAACGAGCAGAATCATGAAAGCAGAAATTTCACCCACGGAATATTCTACCGCGGCTGGAGGAGCCTCGCACCGGAGACGGCTAATCCTCGGCTCGGTCATACGTGCCGTTGCCTCTGTACACCCTGTTGCCAGGTAGTTTTCATATCGCAGCGAGTCTGTATAATCACGTGGGCGGAAAAAAGCCGCCCAGGGCGGCGCGACCGCAGCCCCGCGCTTTCGAATCAAACATACGCAGACCCAATAATATTTCTACGAAATTCACACGGTTATGCTACGTAGAATTATTATAATTTTTTTTTTTTTTCTGTAATTCGAGCATATAGGAGAACTTTGAGGGTCAGTGAGGTTGACTGAGCCAAATCCAATGATTTTTCTACGCAGGGTAAAAGTGGGGAATATGGCCCGGTCCATATATAATTGATTTACGTGTCAATCGAGGTGGGCCATATTCACCACTTTTACCCTAATTGGCACAGTAACATAGATTTTTTTTTTTTGTCCCTAATCTGAAAATACTGGAGAACTTTGGGGCTCAATGGAATTTGGTCGTGGGAAATCCTATGATGTTTCTATGCAATTCGTACGGTAAGAGAATTATATTTATTTTTCTCCATTATTCGAAATCCAGAAGAACACTGAGGCTCAGCGGAACTTGGTCGTGCGAGATCCAATGGTGTTTCGACCCAAACTGCACAGTAACATAGAATTTTTATTTTTTTTCCATAATTCGAGAATACAAGAGAACTTTGAGGCTCGGCGAAATTTGCTCGTGCCAAATCCAATGATGTTTCAACCTAAACCGCACGGTAACATAGAATTTTGATTTTTTTCCCATACAATTCGAGAATAGAGGAGAACTTTCAGGCATGGCAGAATTTGGTCGTACATACTTTTTTTCTTATTCAATTTGTTTTTCTTATTCAAAAATTTTTTTTTTCTTATTCAAATTTTCTTTTCCTTAATCAATTTTTTTTTTTCTCAACAAAATTTTTTTTTTTTTCTTTCGTTTGTATTTATCGCATTGACTTTTCTTGGCGACGGCGAACTTAGGGTCTAAACTGCCGAGGGGCTCGAGCGTGCGGCCGATAATAGAGTTGGTGGGTAACAAGAGTCGATGTTAGACAGGCCCGTAATCATCTTAGCATCGAGGCGAATCCCTCGAGGCTCTCGTCGTTCCCGTCGTCCCTGTTTCCCGGCTCTTGCTCGATGTGTCCTACCGCTAATAACATCTTCGGATTGGGAGTGGGTGGGAGTCTCGAGCACGCTTGGAATCCTCTTCGGATGAGCTTCGCTCGGCGCGGCGTCTCCTGAGCCCAGGCTCTTTTTTGGTCCCGCAGTCTTCATAATTCGTCCCAAAGATAAAAAGCTCGCGAAACGTAAAACTTGACACCAAAAAAGAAGAAAAAAAAAAAAAATCCCCGATCATTTTGGCATTGTCGATTTTTGTCAAATTTCGAATTCGACCACATCGTCCGCCCAACGTCGGCCAGCACTGGTCCCGTGTGCCATCCCCGCCATAGAAAACCTTTGAGGACACTTTTGGTAAAAAAGAGTAAAAACTGTGATTATTATTATTTTTTAAATTATTCAAAAATTATGATACATTTAAAATAAATTATATATATATATATATATATCTGCTCCGTACCTGTTATGACCGAGAACGTTGGTCAGCTTCAACAAAATCCCGCGTCCTATTCTCGTTCGAAAAATAAGAAAAAAAAAAAAAAAAAAAAAAAAAAATGAAAATCTTCAGTGGTTTTGAATTGTCGATTTTTATTCAATGTTATCCACACTATGGAAGCCTTTCTTTCGAGGACACTTTTGTTAAAAGGGAGTAAAAATTCTTCTACATAAAAAAAATAAAAATGTTTTTCCGTAAACTCGAAACGTCCCTCGTACCTTCGAGCCTGTTACGTCTACATATATATATATATATATATCTGCTCCGTACCTGTTATGACCGAGAACGTTGGTTAGCCTCAAGAAAATCCCGCGGGTCCTATACTCGTTCGAAAAAAAAAAAAAAAAAAAAAATGAAAATCTTCAGTGGTTTGGAATCGTCGATTTTTATTAAATGTTATCCACACTATGGAAGCCTTTCTTTCGAGGACACTTTTGTTAAAAGGGAGTGAATATTCTTCTACATAAAAAAAATAAAAATGTTTTTCCGTAAACTCGAAACATCCCTCGTACCTTCGAGCCTGTTACGTCTACATATATATATATCCGCTCCGTACCTGTTATGACCGACAACGTTGGTTAGCCTCAAGAAAATCCCGCGGGTCCTATACTCGTTCGAAAAAAAAAAAAAAAAAAAAAAAAAAATGAAAATCTTCAGTGGTTTGGAATCGTCGATTTTTATTAAATGTTATCCACACTATGGAAGCCTTTCTTTCGAGGACACTTTTGTTAAAAGGGAGTGAATATTCTTCTACATAAAAAAAATAAAAATGTTTTTCCGTAAACTCGAAACGTCCCTCGTACCTTCGAGCCTGTTACGTCTACATATATATATATATATATCTGCTCCGTACCTGTTATGACCGACAACGTTGGTTAGCCTCAAGAAAATCCCGCGGGTCCTATACTCGTTCGATTATTAACGCGCGAGTCGCGCGCACGCCAGGTCTCCGCTCGCCGTGTCCCAGTGCGGTTACGTCGGGCGACCTCCGTTATATTGTCCACGTGGGAGTTAACCCCGACGACCATCTTCCCCGACAAGGTCCCCCCTACCTCCCCGCGCCCTCCTTCATTTTCTGTTCCACGTAACGGTAATTGGACAATCCGTTATCGTCTTACCTTCACGATCGTCTTAGATCACGAACGCAATTGCGAGTGCGGAGCCCCGCGGACTGTACACAAGGCAAACGGCCCAGTTTCCCTCATCTTCAGGGCGGTAAAAGCGGTTTTACGTTATTTATACTCGGATTTTATCGTCGGTTCGAAAAAAAAAAAAAATGTTTTAATATTACGACAGCGAAGCATTCGGAATGCGATTCGGTCATTATTGACGTTAATTCGGTAGGTTCAAAAAAAAAAAAAACGGAATTGGTATGAAATTTAATTTATTGGTCAGTACATTAAATTTCATACCAATTTTGTTTTTATGCATAAAGTGGTATATTAAATTTTACATAGGATTGCGAGGTAGAATTTATGTACGATATATTAAAAAATTTAGAAATACTTTACTTTTAATAATTTATTTTAATTTCACTATAAAAGTGAAATTAAATTACTATGAAAGTATCGTCAGTTAAAAAAAAAAAAAAAAAAAAAATATTATGCAGCGAAGCATTCGGAATGCGATTCAGCCATTATTGAAGTTAATTCGGTAGGTTCAAAAAAAAACTGGTATGAAATTTAATGTATCGGTACCGGAAGTTTTTATGCATAAACTGGTATATTAAATTTCACGTAGGATTGCGAGGTAGAATTTATGTACGATATATTTAAAACTTTAGAAATACTTTACTTTTAATAATTTACTTTAATTTTCCCTCGAATTCAAGAATTCTGGGAGAGTATAAATTTTTTTACACTCTTCAGCTAGAACTCATTATTATCCGGGCACGGTTATCGGATTTCTTTCGTGCAAGGACGTGAGGATATATGTAGAAAAAAAAAGAAGAAAAAAAGAAAAATTGCTCACGACGACCTTTCCCGAATGACAATTCCATTTCCGGATTGAATTATCCCATTCCTCGTGCACCCCACTCCCCAAACGTCAATCTGTCTCTCGAGCCGCCTCGAGTACAGATAATCTCTCAAGGCTGCTCGGAAAAAAAGCGAAAACAAATTTAAATAAAAATTGTGTTCACAAAAAGTGGGAAAATATTTGTTTAAATAAAAAAGTCAACGACGACCTTTCCGGAATGAAAATTCTACTTCCGGATCGAATTATCCCATTCCCCACGCAGCTCGCTCCCTGGACGCCAATCTCTCTCCCGAGCTGTCTCCACTACAGACAATTTTTCATTGCTGCTTGGAAAATTTTTGAAAAATACAAAAAAAAAAAAAAACCAACAAAAAATTCTTAAAAAAAAAAAACGCAAAAAATATTTCAAAAATAAAATTCTTCATCGATGATGAAGCGCGTTGTTTTCGCGCTGCACGCTCTATCGCCGTTTGTATATATGCGTCACGTTGAAAAAAATTAATAAAAAAAAATGCGTTCAAAAAAGTGAGAAAAATATGTTTTTTAAATAAAAAAGTGAATCGCCAACTCTCTCCCGAGCTGTCTCCACTGCAGACAATTTTTCATTGCTGCTTGGAAAATTTTTGAAAAAGAAAAAAATAAAAAAAACCAACAAAAAATTCTTAAAAAAAATAACGCAAAAAATATTTAAAAAATAAAATTCTTCATCGATGATGAAGCGCGTTGTTTTCGCGCTGCACGCTCTATCGCCGTGTGTACATATGCGTCACGTGGAAAAAAATTAATAAAAAAAAATGCGTTAAAAAAAACTGAGAAAAATATGTTTTTTAAATAAAAAAAATGAATCGCCAACTCTCTCCCCGCGCTGTCTCCACTACAGACAATTTTTCATCGCTGGTTGGAAAAAAATATAAAAAAATAAACAAATAAATAAAAGCCACCGAAATACGTGAAAAAATAAAAATCACAAAAAAGTAAAAAAAAAAAAAAATAAAAAAATAAAACAAAATGCTTCATCGATGATGAAACGCCTTGTTTTCGCGTTGCACGCTGTATCGCGTTGTGTATATATCCGTGACCTTAACGCATCGAGGTGTGGCCTCGAGAGGATCGATAACGCTCCGCTCGCTCGCTGGCTCGCTCTTTCCGACCGGGTTCGTCCTCGTTCGGTCGCCACAGCTTCCCGCACACGGTAAACTCTTCTCGCTCTGCTCCGTCGGCTTTCCCTCGTCTTTCCAGCTTTATCGTAGACGCGAAGCTTGTCACAAAGGGACAAGGTAAGCGATCCCCCCCCCCGGCCGGTCGATCCGAAGCGACTCCCCGGCTGTTATCCTTCGCAGGTAGATATATAGGCCTGTATCGGGGATACCGAGCCTCGTTCGACTTCGAAAAGGAGAGTTACCCAAGGTTGTTTCTCGGCGCAGAGCCTCGCAGCAGCCCTCAGCAAATGCGGACGACCAGGGTGACGAGTTAGAACGATGGAACCCTGTAGAAATTTCTGGAGCTACGTCGGGCCCTGATAAGACCCTAAGAGCGCCGCTTCCAGGAACTCCCAAGGCCCCGATTTAATCTATATTTTCTACGCACAGAAAAAAAAAAAAATTATTTTACCTGTGGCTTTTAAATAGATATTGATTTGTATTTGATTTAAATAGATGTTTATATTGGAATTAAATGGATATTTCATTGAATTCAATGGATATTTGTTTGAATTCAATGAAAAATTATTTGAATTCCATGAATAATTATTTGAATTCAATGAATAATTATTTGAATTCAATGGATAATTATTTGAATTCAATGGATATTTGTTTGAATTCAATGAATAATTATTTGAATTCAATGAATAATTATTTGAATTCACTAGATATTTATTTGAATTTAATGAATAATTATTTGAATTCAATAGATATTTATTTAAATGCAATGAATAATTATTTGAATTCAATAGATATTTATTTGAATTCAATAGATATTTGTTTGAATGCAATGGATAATTACGCTGTAAAAAGAAATTGTAAATTTAATGCACCGGACAGGAAGTTTGTATCCAAAAACTGGCACATTAAATTCAATGTACAATCGTGACGAAAAATTAATATACTTCCCATGTCTTCAATATACCGAACATTAATCTATCGTCGCAATCCTACATGAAATTTAATATACCAGCACTCGCATAAAAACTTCCAGTCCGGTACATTAAATTTCATACGAATTTTTTTTTTACACTACTTTAAATTAAAAAATTAAAAAAATAAATATTTCTTCATAAATATTACTTTAAGTAACATTTACTTAAGTAATATTTATTTATAAATATTACTTTATAAATATTATTCAAACTAATCAAATATTTATTTGCCGGATTCCCGTCGAGTAAATAATGTTTCCCTTAACACCCTTCAAAGCAAAATTAAAATAACTGGCAAAAACTTGAAAACCCCATAAAAAAACGAGGGCGCGTAGAAGAAGAAGACCGCGCAGCAGTAAAAAGTGGGCATTTCGCAGGACATAACGAGAAACCGGCGGTCGAGCGCTCGCCAAGGTGTGGCTCCAGCGGCAAGCAGCAAGCAGCAGCGGTGCGCGATCGATAGTTCCCTGCTCTACCCTCGTGTTCCGTGACCTGGTGCTTCTTCACCACCGCACCACGGGCACGATGGAACAACGAGAAAATTTCGTAACGTCTCCTTATCCACCCCGTCGTTTCTCCTTCGCTCTCACCCTTTTCGTCCCCTTCGTGAATTTTTCCCACCCCGTTGCGCACCCTCATCGACGAGGAGCGAACGCGAGAGGCGAAGAAAAAAAAAAAAAAAAAAAAAAAACGGGGGGTAGAAAAATAAAAATAAATTGTCAAAGAAATGAAAAAAAAAGTTACGAGACGGCGCGACGGAGGTGAGGTTGATAAATTTTCATCGATAAATATAATCCTGAGGGACGTGAAAAAAACGGGAAATAAAAATTGGGAAAAGAAAAAATTTGTCGATCTATATTTATGTGGACGGATGTGTGGCCGATACGTCACATGAAAGTCCCCTCGGCATTATCATATATAGACGCTGTGTATAGATATGAGACGCGCGGGACGGATGGGATTGCGATGGATGAGGAATAGGGTTTTCTAAGAACAGCTTTGGATTTAGCGATAGCTGACCCCGGTTCGTCCCCACACGTGTGCCGAGGCTCCATTACTCAACGCCTGGCTTCTTCGACTGATCCTTTTTTTTTTAATTCAATGGATATTTATTTGAATTCAATAGATATTTATTTGTATCCAATGGATATTTATTTGAATTTAATGGATATTTGTTTGAATTCAATATATATTTATTTAAATCCAATGGATATTTGTTTGAATCCAATGGATTTTTATTTGAATTCAATGGATATTTGTTTGAATTCAATGGATATTTGTTTGAATTCAATAGATATTTGTTTGAATTTAATGGATATTTGTTTGAATTCAATGGATATTTGTTTGAATTCAATAGATATTTGTTTGAATTCAATGGATATTTGTTTGACTTCAATAGATATTTATTTGAATTCAATAGATATTTATTTGAATTCAATAGATATTTATTTGAATTCAATAGATATTTATTTGAATTCAATAGATTTTTGTTTGAATTCAATGGATATTTATTTGAATTTAATGGATATTTGTTTGAATCCAATGGATTTTTATTTGAATTCAATGGATATTTGTTTGAATTCAATGGATTTTTATTTGAATTCAATGGAGATTTGTTTGAATTAAATAGATATTTATTCGAATTCAATAGATTTTTGTTTGAACTCAATGGATATTTATTTGAATTTAATGGATATTTATTTGACTTAATATATTCAAATAATTAATTGAATTAATATTTGATAAATTTTCATCGATAAATATAATCCTGAGGGACGTGAAAAAAAAAGAAGGAATAAAAAATTGGGAAAAGAAAAAATTTGTCGATCTATATTTATGTGGACGGATGTGTGGCCGATACGTCACATGAAAGTCCCCTCGGCATTATCATATATAGACGCTGTGTATAGATATGAGACGCGCGGGACGGATGGGATTGCGATGGATGAGGAATAGGGTTTTCTAAGAACAGCTTTGGATTTAGCGATAGCTAGCACTGGTTCGTCCCCACACGTGTGCCGAGGCTCCATTACTCGACGCCTGGCTTCTTCGACTGATACGATTTTTTTTTTTTTTTTTTTTTTAAGCCGTTGAGCCTTCTACTCAATTTCGGATCTCGCTATTCCATGACCGTTGGTTTTTCGTCCCACATTGAAAAAAAAATTCGCTTGCGGACTGTCGAAGATAAAAATGTTTGTTTCAATTCTACTTTCAATTCTTACAATTCCGTACGATATAAACGTCGGGAAATGTGATTAGCAAATTTTATATTTACATTTATATTTGTATTTATATTGTTATATTATTATATTATAATCAATCAATAATTTATTGTATATAATATTATAATAATATATAATAATATATTATATATTATAGCTCCAAAAGAAGTTTCATCCAGGGCTTTTTTTTTTCTTTATGATTTTGCTTCCCAGAGGAAGCTGTTTCCGTAAAAAAAAATTTCAAGATTTTAGTGTCAAGAATACTTGGAATAGTCTGGACCGTCGAAAAATATGATTAGTAAATTTTATATTATGACGCTTACCATATGTACCAATATAAATATATAAAGCCTCATAATACAAAATTTACTAATTACATTTCTCGACGTTTTGAGACCTATCCTAGTGAGCTGTAATTAGCTTCCTGAATGAGGAGGCCGAAATCGGTCAACGAACTTTCTCATAGAGCAATAAATTTATACGCGAATCGTATAAAAAAAAAAAAAAAAAAAAAAATGAGCAAGCCGCGTACAAATTGCTTTACTGCCTTATTTCTTCCTCGAGTCGTTATTGCGTCGTTATTTTGCGATCGAAGCTCACGAATTTACGAAACGATACGAAGATGAGTCAACAGCCCATGGGCTCGTGCCGCGGAAAGGTCGGCTCGCGTGACGACGCGTTATTGCACGCAGGTCCGGTAATAAATCGCACGTGAGAAAGAGCCGAGAGGCAATCCGAGGGTAAAACTATGGGCCGATGAGACATTGATCGATGACGGATTAATGCGGGACTCGATTGATCTACGCGAGCCGACGACGTCCGTTTCGATACACACGCAACGCAACGCGGGGATATATCGAGCAACTGGCGAGTCATGCGAGAATAGCATTAGCGATAGCATATGATGTGTATTTCGTACGAGAATCTTTCATCTTCCCCTCCGTTATGCGGCGGACGTTCCCCAAGACGTATAGAAGGTCGTTAAAAAAAAAAAAAAAAAAAATTAAATTGATTTCGCGGCAACGAAAAGTTTCGCCTTTTCCGGATAAGCTGATGAAAGCGGATTTCCTTTTTTGCAGACTTTAAGGAGGATCGACTATCAGACGAAATGGAACTTGAGGACTCAATTTTTTTTTATATGCTCTACATGAAGACTACGCATCTATTCTCGAAGTCTGAGCAATTTTGACCGTATAGTTTATTTGTAATACAATGTAGAAGTTGACTACTTTGACCGTATCAGCCTATGTTCTAACATTGGAGTTTGTTGGTTCCTGGATAATTTGTCATCGCAGTTCATCGATTTGACTAAATTATCAATGCCAGGCTCGACAACGACGGAGCCCCTTGATCACGAATATGACGTTAATTTTGCTCCAAACCCTATATTTAAGATTTTAATCCCAAAAATGCGATTTCGCATTAGAGCAAACTGTTTTCAGTGCATAAAATCGAAGATGCAAATGTCCCACTGCACTTACGCACAAAAACGCCAGCGGATTCATGTTCAGCGCACAAAAATACGTCGGAATACGTCGCAGTTAATTTTATAAACGGAAAAAAAAATTTCATACCGACAAAAAATATTTCATCGAAAATTCCAACCCCTTTCCAATCCATTTTTCACGTTTTTCAACGTCCTAAACGATTCTAAAACTTCGCACGAGGCCCTACCTTGTGTATTTTTTCCCGTAGAACACGATGGGCACCCCGGATTTTTCCTAACTCCATTGGGAGCCGAGATGTGGACCTTTGAAAATCACGAAAATCGTGATTTTTCCAAAAGTAGCTCAAAAAGTGTTCAATCGATTCTTTTTTGTTTCTAGGCTACATTCCACGTATTTTTTTCGCTGATCACGAATATAACAATTATTTTACTCCCAACCCAATATTTTCCATTGAAATCCCAAAAATACGATTCTTCGTGCATAAAATCGAGATTTTTAATGTCTCACTGTACTTTGGCCCCAAAAAGGCCAGCGGATTCGTATTCAGCGGGGAAAAAATACGTCGAAATACGTGACAGTTCATTAAAAAAAAAGACAAAAACATTTACTTAACGAAATATAAATTTTTAAACAAACTCAAATTTTCGGGGCATTAAAAAATTCAAGGACATTAGGTGAAATTCGAGGACATTCCAGGACTGACTAACGCGGTTAGCGTTAGTCATTTTGGCCCAAACATTCTTAATCTTGGATAAACGGATCATTTATGCAAAATATGTCCCATGACTGGCACGCATAATTCGTTTTACCCGTATTGCATGCGATTCGAGACAACCATGATGCATTTTTTTTTTTCAATCATATCTTTGACTCCAAACAAACAGTCGATTCTCCTCAAGCATCCGATCATTTTGCCTTTACCTTAATAAATGGCAAAACGGCGAAACTTTCTCGATCAGCCAAGATCTTTATCGCCTACGCGACAGGAGAGGACGAAGTGGACGGCATTTTTTTTTTTCCTCTCCTTTTCACAGTCGAACGGGTGCATTTCCATAGTGGTCGCCTGTGACTTTTATGCAAACTCGGTTCTACTCGAATCGCGCCCATCGGTCGAATTCAATATAAATTAATTCGATAACTAAGTAGGCTCGTGAAACTTGCTTCCTACTTTTCTCCTCGACACTTTTTATCAGCCACCCTCCTCCCCGTTTTTATTTCCTTCCCTCTCGGGTCCGGGGCTACTCCGAGCAGATTTCCCACCGGGCCTCTGCACTTTCTTTCAATTCAAAGTGAGTGAGAGACTTGAGGATTCGAGAGGACTCCCTATCGATGAATGAGAGGCGCGCGGCGCGTCCCCGAGTGCCTCGGAGTCCTTATCGAACGACCAACGACGAGTCGTACCAATGACGACCAACTTGCGTTCGTCCCTATATATATATATATATATATATATAATATTTATGTATATATGATGTACTAGCAGGTTGTTCTGGCTCGGACGCTTCGCACCCTCACTATGGACTACGAAATTTAGAAACTGGAAATTCCGATTTCCTGAGACTTACCAGAAATCCATCACTTCCGGTTTGAAGATCTTATTTTTTTCGACCGGAAGTGGCGTCATACCGTAAATACGTCACTGTTGATTTGAAAATTTTATTTTTCGACTGGAAGTGCCGCCATACTGAAAATACGTCACCTCCGGTTTGCCTCGGAGTCCTTATCGAACTACCAACGACGAGTCGTACCAATGACGACCAACTTGCGTTCGTCCCTATATATATATATATATAATCTTTTTGTATATATGATATACTAGCAGGTTGTTCTGGCTCGGACGCTTCGCACCCTCACTATAGACTATGAAATTTAGAAACTGGAAATTCTGATTTCCTGAGATTTACCAGAAATCCATCACTTCCGGTTTGAAGATCTTACTTTTTTCGACCGGAAGTGGCGTCATACCGTAAATACGTCACTTTTGATTTGAAAATTTTATTTTTCGACTGGAAGTGCCGCCATACTGAAAATACGTCACCTCCGGTTTGCCTCGGAGTCCTTATCGAACTACCAACGACGAGTCGTACCAATGACGACCAACTTGCGTTCGTCCCTATATATATATATATATATATATATAATCTTTATGTATATATGATGTACTAGCAGGTTGTTCTGGCTCGGACGTTTCGCACCCTCACTATGGACTACGAAATGTAGAAACTGGAAATTCCGATTTCCTGAGATTTACCAGAAATCCATCACGTCCGGATTGAAGATCTTATTTTTTCGACCGGAAGTAATAACGTTACACTGGAGATGAATGACTTCTGGGTCAAAAATCTCATTTCTCAACCGGAAACGGCTTACCGATTGAAAATACACTTTTTCGAGCGGAAGTAACGTCATACCGGAAGTACGCCACTGCCGGTTCGAGAATCTAATTTTTCAACCGGAAGTAACATCATACCGGAAATACGTTACTTCCGGTTTGAAAATTTAATTTTTCGACCGGCCGTGACGTCACACCTGAAATGCGTCACTTTCGGTTCGAAAATGCAATCTTTCGACCGGAAGTGACATTGTACCCGAAATACGTCACTTCCTATTTCAAAAACTTAATTTCCGACCGGAAGCGACATCTGGTTCGAGAATCTCATTCTGTCGACCGAAAGTGACGTCACATATCTTCAGTCCGGAAGTGACGTCGTACAATTCAAAGCCGGAAGTGAAGTATTTCTGGCACGACGTCGCATCCAAATTTGCTCAAAAGTATTTCCCGTTAAAACTTCAACGAAGTTTCCCGTCGAGGCTTCCGCCCCGCGATGCCATTTCAGCCGGCGAACGTTCGTTCCTTTTTCATCGTCGCTGTCTCCAACTTGTCACTCATCTACCTCGTCAAACGAAAGAGTTACCATTTTACCATTTTACCATTTTACCATTTTGTTACCATTTTTTTTAAATAATAAAAATTATTATTATTATCAGCGAACCGGCGTACCGGGAATTAATGCATTGCCGCAAATATCTCCAGCGCTCGCGAAGCACACGGACACTGTACACGTGTCGAGTGTGCAGGGAGCCTGCTCGAGCCAGTAGATAGTCCCCTGATGTGGGCAGACACGGCACGGAGAGTCGGGGCGCTGGCGCCGAGAGCTTAACCGTGTAGCATTTGCTATTGTTAACGTCGGGTATGCCGTGCTGTGTGCCGATGTGCAGCCATGGACCACTATGCTGTTTATTCACGGGCTTCGAACCCGGATCTTCTCTCTCCGCGTAGCTCGTATACCGGCAATTATCCGACTAATTTAATTGGAAAGCGCAATATCGTTGAGGAAATGCGGCGATAGGGCTGCCACTGGCGCACTATGAACTGTCTCTGTGCACGGTTTGCATCGTGTCCTCCGTGTTATCGGATCGCGATTTATTATACATTACATGGGGATGAGGATTAAAATAAGAAATTGTCATAAGATCTTATGATCAATAAACTGTCTCTGTGCGCCGTGTGCATCGTGTCCTCCGTGTTGTCGGATTGCGATTTATACAGTAGATGAGGATGAAGATTTTAATTTTTTTTTTAATTGTCATAAGATCTTATGATCAATAAACTGTCGGCCGTGTTATCGGATCGCGATTTATTATACATTACATGGGGATGAAGATTAAAATAAGAAATTGACATTAGATTTTATGATCAATAAACTGTCTCTGTGTGCGGTGTGCGTTGTGTCGGCCGTGTTATCGGATTGCGATTTATACAGTAGATGAGGATGAAGATTTTAATTTTTTTTTTAATTGTCATAAGATCTTATGATCAATAAACTGTCTCTGTGTGCGGCGTGCGTCGTGTCCTCCGTGTTATCGGATCGCGATTTATTATACATTACATGGGGATGAGGATTAAAATAAGAAATTGTCATAAGATCTCATGATCAATAAACTGTCTCTGTGCACGGTTTGCATCGTGTCCTCCGTGTTATCGGATCGCCATTTATTATACATTACATGGGGATGCGGATCAAAATAAGAAATTGTCATAAGATCTTATGATCAATAAACTGTCTCTGTGCGCCGCGTGCATCGTGTCCTCCGTGTTGTCGGATTGCGATTTATACATTACATGGGGATGAAGATTTTTATTTTTTTTTAAATTTACATAAGATCTTATGATCAATAAACTGTCTCTGTGTGCGGCGTTCGTCGTGTCGGCCGTGTTGTCGGATCGCGATTTATACATTACATGGGGATGAAGATTAAAATAAAAAATTGTCATAAGATCTTATGATCAATAAACTGTCTCTGTGCGCCATGTGCATCGTGTCCTCCATGTTATCGGATCGCGATTTATTATACATTACATGGGGATGAAGATTAAAATAAGAAATTGTCATAAGATCTTATGATCTTATGAGATCTTATGATCTTATGAGATCTTATGATCTTATGAGATCTTATGAACTGTCTCTGTGTGCGGTGTGCGTCGTGTCCTCCGTGTTATCGGATTGCGATTTATACAGTAGATGAGGATGAAGATTTCAATTTTTTTTTAAATTGTCAAAGTAGATTTCTTTTTCATTGGATACAATTTTTTCTTGCCGACTGGGATTTTCTTCGATAATGCATCGTGTCCTTCGTGTTATCGGGTGGAATGTCGATATGTATGTATGGGTGTATTTTATTCAGGGGTTTTCCTAGGGGTTACATATTAGACTTCGAAAAAGATTAAACAAAAAAAAAAATTCAAAGTACATTTTTTTTTCATTCGATAAAATTTTGTTGCCTCTGGGAATGTCTCCAATAGTATATCGTGTCTTCGTGTTATCGGATTGTAATTTATATATTACCCTGGGAAACAGATTTACAAAAAAAATAAATACATTTTTTTTATGCTATAAAATTTCCTCGCCTCCGGCTGGGATAAAAAATCAATGAAAAAAAAAATAATAATAATAATAATACATAAACACAATAATAATACCGATTTCCTCGTTTTATGTTACAGTGCGATTACACGAAAGTATACAAGAAGAAAATTGCCACTACCTCGTCTTCGACCTGTGAGTAAAAAAATAAATAAATGAATCGCACCCCATCGACCCCCTTCGATGTCGATCATTAGACATCCGATTATTCACTTACACAAATCGTTAAATCCCGTACTATTTGTAATTTACTACTTCGATGCGTTCTTTGTGTTCAATGAAACTCAATTTATTTATTACGTCCCAGTTGTCCGCGAACAATGTCTCTTTCTTCGCTCGGGTCCTCGATCGAACTGCATTGTCACTGTAAATCGCCTCTCACAATCAATGACAATTTTTCATTTTATTATTATTATTATTTCCTTTTTATTACACCAGAGTGTAAATTTTATTATCGTACAAAGTGGAAAAAGTTTGCCGAGCCAAGTGATAGCGGAGACAAATGGGAGGAAAATAATAATAATAATAACAATGTTTGTCGATTCGCAGCGTCACCGGCGGCGAACTCTTCGAGGACATAGTTGCCCGAGAATTCTACAGCGAGGCAGACGCGTCCCACTGTATACAACAAATCCTCGAGAGCGTTCATCACTGCCATCACAATGGAATCGTGCATAGAGATCTCAAGGTACACGATCGAACCATTTTACCCCACGTAAAAAAAAAATGCTTAGTAATTTTCTTAGTATAATTCAAATTAAATTTATTATTTATCTGATAGAGCAATTTCCACCGTTATGATAGTCCTCGCGAAAAGTAGTGTTCAATTCGCATAAGTTTTAGAGAAATTGGAGGGAATTGCAAACACTTCTGGATGGTATAAAAATCTGAAAAAAATCAAGCACATTAGAGGTGACGAAAAGATTAATTTTGCATAATAATAATTCCAAAAATGTTATTGAAAAATTCATGAAAAGTAAAACTGTTCAACAAATCTCCCGGAAGCCAAATTTTTTTTTTATGACAGTGTTTCTTTCCTTTTTCTGAATACGTATGAATTTTTTCAGATTTTTAAATACACTTTGATTTTTTTTTGTTTTTTTATGGAAAAAATTTGTAGGAAGTCACGAAATTCAAAGTGAGTTTAAAAATCTGAAAAAAGTCATACGTATTCAGAAAATTAAACGAATCATTTTCGTTAAAAAAGGTTAGTTTTCCGGGAGATTCTTACCTGCTGTCAGCAACTCCGTCGGTAAAAAAAGACACGGTGGAACTTGGCCGGAAAAAATATATGTATTTATATTTTGACAAATTTGTAATATATAATTTTTCAAATTTATAATTTATAATTTTTCAAATTTATAATATATAATTATCCAAATTTATAATATATAATTATCCAAATTTATAATATATAATTATCCAAATTTATAATATATAATTATCCAAATGTATAATATATAGTTTTCCAAATTTATTATTTATATTTTTATACATTTATTATTTATCTGATAGACCAATTTCCACGGTTAAAATATAATTCGCAGTCGCGGTTAATTACCCGTCGACTTATCGCTTCTCAGCACGCCGTCGGTAAAAAAAAGTACTCGGTGGAGCTTGTTTATTTCATTTTTATTTCCACTCGCAACTCTCGCTGCCGGCGGATAAGAGCCCTCTGGCCGAGAGGGCGAACGGCAAGTTTTAACGCGGAACGAGATAATATTCATTCGCAGTCGAGAGTCTCGTCCGGGCGAGGACAAAATTCTCCGGACGATAAAACACGTGCCGAGATAAATCGCTGGACGGAACGACCGCTTAGGAGGGAGAACGGGGCAAAACGGACCCTTCTCCGAGAAAATTTTTAAGACTGGTCCATTTTGCCCCGCTATCTCCCATCGAGCGTTTATTCTTGCTCCATTCTCCCTCCCGCCGTTGGGCTCCGATCTGTCGAAAGTTTAAAAATGCTTCGCACGTACATTCCCAGCCAAAAGTGAGATTCTGTGAGAATTTCAACATTTCCTAATGGTATAAAAATCTGAAAAAAATCAACTGTATTAAAGGTGCCAACGACATTCATTTTGCATAATAATAATGTCAAAAAGTTATTAACAAATTGTTAAAAACATTGTTCAAAAAATATGCAGTAAACCTTTTTTTTTCTCTTTTCAAATTAATTCATTGATTTTCTAGAAGCCAAATTCTTCAGAATTTTCTATCATTTTTGGATTTTCTTTTTTTGACTTTCTTCAATGTCGTAACTACAGAACGGTTGACGCAATGGCCTCGAAACTTTATGTGTGTACTGTAGAATCGTCATACGAGAAAATCAAAATTTCGTGCCTCTACACCGATTTTTCAAACTTTCGAAAAAATTTTAAAAAATGTTGCAATCTAAGAAAATTCTGAAAAAATTCATGTGGCTTCCAGAAAAATCGACGAATTCATTTGAAAAGAGGAAAAAAAAAAACGCTTTACAGATGATTTATTGAACAATTTTTTCAGCAATATGTTGATAACTTTTCGACATTATTATTATAAAAAATTAATATTCTTGGCACTCTTAATACAGTTGATTTTTTTGCAAAATTTTATACGACCCACAAATTTTCAAATTCTCACTGAATCTCACTTTTGGCTGGGGGCGTGGGTGTGAAGCATCCTTAAAAGGCGACCACTAAAAATGTGTTTATCGCATGGAAAATCCGTAGCCGGAGAATCTGCTGCTCGCGAGCAAAGCGAAGGGAGCGGCCGTTAAGCTCGCGGATTTTGGGCTCGCGATCGAGATGCAGGGCGAGGCACAGGCGTGGTACGGTAAGTTCACATCTTCGGGATTAATCCCCGTTCTAACAACTTGCCCATACTTTAACCCCGCGCAATCCCGTCCCGATATTTTTTTCTCCTTTTTTTTCCTCGTTCCGCCTCCGTTCTCTTTGGTCCGCGAAAGTTTGTGACTTCGGTCAGGAACAATCGAGCTGGGATACAATGAGTGGGCGAAGCGGGACGGGGAAAAGGAAATTGAGCCGGGGGTGGAGACTTTTCATCGTCACGGGACGAACTGACCCCGGCCGCGCCCGCCCAACCTCCCACGAGTTTCGACGCTGATGAAAGTCTTCTCGATGAGTACTTCTTACGAGAGAAACTCGGAAAATTGCTCCGACTCCCTGTGTGCCAAACATCTATATATATATATAATAATGATAATAATAGAGGAGGGTGGGGTAAAACGGACCTCCGTTTGAAACGAGACTTTCTCTGAATGGTCCGTTTTGCCCCACTCTCCGCCATGACTGTATATAATTATATAAATTATATGTAATAATAACAACGATGATAGGGGAGGGTGGGGTAATACGGACCTCCGTTTGAAACGAGACTTTCTCTGAATGGTCCGTTTTGCCCCACTCTCCGCCATGACTGTATATAATTATATAAATGATATATAATAATAACAACGATAATAGGGGAGGGTGGGGTAATACGGACCTCCGTTTGAAACGAGACTTTCTCTGAATGGTCCGTTTTGCCCCACTCTCCGCCATGACTGTATATAATTATATAAATTATATATAATAATAACAACGATAATAGGGGAGGGTGGGGTAATACGGACCTCCGTTTGAAACGAGACTTTCTCTGAATGGACCGTTTTGCCCCACTCTCCCCTACGCCTATATACAATATATATATATATTATATATATTTTTTTCTTTGAGATTTCGTTACTATCCGTGTGACACGCGCTCTCTGATAACCCAATTTTAAGGTTTCGCCGGAACGCCGGGCTATCTGAGCCCCGAAGTTCTCAAGAAAGAGCCGTACGGCAAACCAGTCGACATCTGGGCATGCGGCGTCATCCTCTACATCCTTCTCGTCGGTTATCCACCCTTCTGGGACGAAGATCAGCATCGGTTGTACGGCCAGATCAAGTCCGGAGCGTACGACGTAAGGAAATTCAACGGTCAACTATTTTTTGTATTTCGAATTAATTAATTATTTATTTATTTGTTATTTTTTTATGGAATTTCAGTATCCGAGTCCTGAGTGGGACACGGTAACGCCCGAAGCACGAAACCTCATCAACCAGATGCTCACGGTGAACCCAACAAGGCGCATAACAGCAGGCGAGGCACTCAGGCACCCATGGATCTGCGTAAGTTCACTTTCGTCTCGTTATCGACGAATTTTTATTATATATAAAAAAAAAAATCAAAAAAATAAAATACTTATTAAATATTTTGTGTTTTTTGTTTCTCTCTAATACAGCAACGTGAGCGTGTCGCATCAGTGGTCCACAGGCAAGAGACTGTCGACTGCTTGAAGAAATTCAACGCGAGGCGCAAGCTAAAGGTAAGAGCATTTATTTATTTATTTATTTTTATAGTAAAAACAAAAACGTTTGAAATAGAAAATGCAACAAAAATTATTAAATTGATTACAATTTGGATATTGCACGCTCGATCTTCGAGCCGGTTAACCTTTTGCGTCACGGTGGGACATACGGTGTTAATTTTTTAAACTAATTTTTTGACGTGAAATACCGAGGAATCGTTTTTACAGTGTCAAAATTTATGCCTCAAAGGGTTAATCGTAGAGAAAGAATTATCGATCTAGTGTCGTACGATTTTTTATCCCCGACGATTACAAAAAGTAAAAAAAAAATTTTTTTGGTACATTTAAATAACCTTATACATGTATATCGTTTACCAGAAACGACAAATCTTCGGATTTTTATTTATACATTGTTGCAACAAATATATCTTTATAATACATCGAAGTGAAATATTTGATTATTTTTTCGTTGCGAATTTTCACCCCCTTTGATATTTTGTAACTATCAGCTATAATTGTCGAAAACTTTGTTTTTTTGAATCCTCGGTAGCGACCTCTAAAAATGCATTAATTTCCGGAACCCTTCGAACATCGCCTTTTTTATTTTATACCTCACGATAATAATGGGTGGAACCCGGAAAATTAAAAAATGTTCAATTTAAGGGCCACCCTAATGTACATGTTAAGACTATAATTTTCCACAATTCCCATAACATGATTATCGAGTGTCGAGTTTTCCCGGCTCCGCGGTTATCCGTCACAGTACCGCGAGATAATTCCCGATAAATTCCCAACGCGAGCCCCGCTGCCATCCGCGATGCGTAAATTAAAAAACTTATCACCCTCCCCGATGGATCGGACTCATCTGGAGTCGACTTCCTCTCAATAAATTACATCGATGGTACATTACATTATACCGAAGAACGAAATGAGCCCAGCTTTCACCGCGGTTCCCGCCACCCTCCTTAAAGTAGTTCTGTCGATTGGTGTTGATTTCGCATAAGTTCGAGAAAAATGAGATAAAATTGCGATGGTATAAAAATCTGAAAAAAATGCATGCATATTAAAGTTACTGAAAATATTGATTTCGCATAATACTAAGTCCAAAATGTTATTAACAAATGAAACCAACAATTAGTTGTCTAACAAATTAGCCGGCAACCTATTTTTTTATTACAAAAATGATTCGTTCATTTTTCGGAATGCGTATGAATTTTTTCAGATTTTTAAATTTGCTTTGAAATTTGTGTTTTTTTTTTCCATATAAAAAAAAAAAATCAAAGCGAATTAAAAAATCTGAAAAAATGCATACTTTTTCAGAAAAATGAACGAATCATTTTCGTAAAAAACAAGTTAGACTTCCGGAGGATTTGTTGAACAATTTAATTTTTCATAAATTTGTTAAAAACATTTTGGAATTATTATTCTGCAAAATTAATCTTTTCAGCACCTTTAATATGCTCGATTTTTTTTCAGATTTTTATAACATCGACAAGTGTTTCCAATTTCCTCTCATTTCTTTGAAAATTATGCGAAGTGAACACTATTTGCAAGAACTACCTTGACAAGTCCTCTCGGTGAATAGTCGCGAATTTCGCGTTTATCGACTCGCGTCCGTCCGTCCGTCCGTTCTCGTTTTTCCCGTTTTTCCATCAAGAAAAGCGATTCCGTAAGCGAGCTCCGCGATCGTTGTCGCCGTCGTTCGACCTCCCCCATTCGATTTCTTCGCCGGCCTTATCGCTACGACCATTGTCGACGCGCGGCCGCTCGATTGTGTAGCCGCGATGATAAAAAAAAAATTTATAAAAAACATAAAATTTCTTGAAATGAAACTGTCGAAGGAAATAAATTTTTATTATTTTCCTCCCCCGATCGTTCGGAGGGTTCATCGTAGGAGCTGCAAAGTAACGGGAGCGTTGACGATCGCCGCAGCGACGGGGTGCAGATTTTCTCTCCGGGTCGCGCCGGCGATCTCGCGAGTGTGTCGAGAGTGCGAGTGAATGAGATCGTTATTGCGCCTCCTTCTTGTACACGCCGCGTTCGGAAAGGACTCGTCGAAAAATATCGATAATGGCGACAGTTCGATCGGGTCTCAATTCGTTCACGAGCGAAAAACCCTCTGACGGCTCTTTGCACCCGGAAAAATAATTTATTTGACGGGCACCCGCAAATAAAAATTTATTTGGTTTAAATAAATGTTTTATTTAATTAAAATAAATATTTATTTGGTTCGAATAAATATTTTAATTCATGAAATTAAATATTTATTTAGATCAAATAAATAGTGGTTAGTAGTAAAAGACATTTATTGACCTCTCTTTACAATGCTAGTTCTCTTTTTTTTTTTTGTATGCTTTTTTGGTAACACATTAGAATGCCACATGGTGGGCCAATAGGCCATCGACCGAAGCCTTCAATAAGCCTGAAAGAAATATTTATTTGGTTTAAATAAATGTCCTATGGCTGAAGGACTGCGGTCGATGGCCAATTGGCAATATACAATATAGGTGTAAAGAGAAAAGTCTATTAGGTACAAAAAAATCCGTTACATGTTATGTATTGTCAATAAACTCACTACAACTACTACTAAATGTTTTAATTGATTCAATTTAATATGTATTCAATTAAAATAAACATTTATTTAAATCAAATAAATCGTAGTAGTAGTAAAGGACATTTATTGATCTCCCTTTGCAATGCTAGTTCTCTTTTTTTTATATCCTTTTTTATTTACACATTTACACAACGTCATAGGGTGAGCCAATAGGCCATTGACCGGAGTTCTTCAGCCTCGAATAAATATTTATTTGATTTCAGGTAGTCCGAACGGTACAGATTTTCATCCCATCGACAAATGTTTGAATTTCTCCCTGAAACTCACGTTTTGCGGGACCGTACAGCTCGGACTACCTTAAATAAATAATTGGTAGTAGTAAATGTATTTACTGACAATATGTTACACGATATGGATAATGGTGCACTTCAAAGATTTTTTACAATTCATATTGCTATTGCTATTGCCAATAGATCATCGACCTAAAACCTTCAGTCCATAAATAATTATTTAAATCAAATAAATATTCACTCAAACCAAATGAATATTTATTTGCGGGGCGTCACAAATTATGTTTCAGGGTGTGCGATTAACCCTTTACGCGACCAACGTAGCATATTTTCTTTAAATAATAATAATAATAATAATAATAATAATAATAATAATAATAATAATAATAATAATAATAATAATAATAATAATAATAATAATAATAATAATAATAATAATAATAATAATAATAATAATAATAATAATAATAATAATAATAATAATAATATTGGAAAATGTTGCTAAATCCAATGGTTATTGGGCGATTGTTTTGTCAACAGGGCGCGATCTTGACGACGATGTTGGCGACGCGGAACTTTTCCAGTAAGTATGAGGCACAGGGTGAGTACCTCCGACCCTCTTCGGCGCTACATATGGAACCCCTGACGGAACGTAAACTTGTGTCCTCGCACACACACCAATTTCACACAGACACGGCCCCAGACACTTGCATAAATGTCCCGTTCACCGCATTGATCATTCTCACCTCATCAAGAAAAAAAAAAAAAAAAAAAAAAACTACCCTATAAGTGTTTATTCCTCGTGTACACGAACGCTCTTCAGTTTACTCCCCAATGTCTCGTACGACCGTATCATCGTTCATCCGATGCATCAGAACGAAGCTCGATTCATTATCACAATTTTTGCGAATATTCGCGAGAGTCCGAGGGAGCCGCTCGTATCCATTCGCTGGGATTTTATTTCAGCAACAAAAAAAAAAACTATATTTATTTATTAATTTTTAAAATTTTTATTTCGATAATAAAAAAAAAAAAAATCGGGAAAAAAATCCCCCACGATGGGGTGGCTCGCAACGGTGCGATGAAAAAAATCTTCATGTACGAGTTGCATTGAGAATTAAATTTTATGTCGATTCGCAATTTTTTTTTAATTATTTTTTTTTATTACAAGAGCAAATTGAACAATGGTATGATCGTCAGAACGTCCGACTGTGTATCTCGATATAATCGTATAGTTTAAATAAGTATCATTGATGAATACACGGTAGTGTGTATATATATATGTTATGCACTCAATGTGGTCTGATTCCCCGAGGATTCCTGCACACGGTCGCGTTATCGTCGACGAAATGTCGGGTAGCTCTGGAGCCCGGGTTAATAATTTAAGTCCCCCCTGATCATCCGAAAAATTGCACCGATCGTGTGGAATTTTTTTTTTTTTTTTTAAGCCCCGAATAAAAAAGAATCGTAGGATTAGAATTTTGTTTTGTCGATTCGCAATTTTTTCAAATTTCCATGAATATAACGAAACAAATTGAACAATGGTACGATCTCCCTAACGTACAACTGTGCATATGACGGTGAAAATAAATCTTCAGGTTCAAATATAAAAAATTGCGGAGGGAATGTGATTTTTTGTATTTGCAATTTTTGTTTTTACTTAAAAATTAAAATTGAAATTAAAATTAAAATAAAGTATTTCTAATGTTTTCAATAAACTCAACGTTAATTTTTCATCACAATTATACATTAAATTATACCAGTTTTTGGATAACAAATTTCAGTCCGGTACATTGAATTTCAAAATTTTTTTAGAGTGTACGTTAAATAAATATAATTGACAAATACACTTGCAGCCGTTCGGGTTATCGCCGACGAGAAAATCGCGCAGTGCAAAAATTACACCCTGAGTTAATAATTTCCAAACGGGTTCGAAGCTGCACGAGGCGTAACCGGAAAACACGTCGATTGGCCGGTTCGACGCGCTCCGCGAGAAACGGGGCAGCGAAGCGAGGCAGGGTTGGCGACGGAGGGCGCGGAAGAACCTCGCCCACGTTCGAATATCGAGAAATTAACTAGCCGCGAGATTGGACGACGATTGACCGATCTACGCGCTGAAATTGCATTTCCGGTAGCAACAACCGACGCTTCGGGCGACGGGACACTCCTCGCTCCACACGAGTGCCCACACGTAGCTTTCTTTCGATTCGCTGCATACGCCCGGAAACATTTCCCGACCGTGTGACGCACGGTGGAAAAAAATCATGAGCTAGAAAAAAAAAATTGATTCGAAAGGTTGACGGTCGTAGAATTTCTTTTTGTCGGAATTATTAACTAACCGGAGATGGTGTTCGTTGGGGAAAAAAGAGTGTTTTGTGCTAGCTTTTAGATCTCGCTTAGATGTCGATTATTTCGCTTCGGTCGGGAATTTATTAACGAAATCAATTTGCACTGTGCACTCAGAAAAAAATTTGATTTGACGGCCATCGTTTCTTTGGTTTAAGCAGAATATTTATTTGATTTAAATAAATGTTTATTTAAATTAAGTAAATAGTTACTTAAATAAAATAATTTTTTTTTTAAATCAAATAAATATTTTACTTGAACTAAATAAACGGTGGTCGTCAAATAATTTTTTTTTCTGGGTGTGGGATAAATAAAGAAAAAAATTGAGTCGATAGGTGAATGTTTGGAGACATTTTTTTTTGTCGGAATTATTAACTAACCGAAGATGATGTTCGTTGGGTAAAAAAAAAAGTATTTTTTTTTATAGCTCTTTTGGGATCAAGATTGTTTAGCTTCGGTCGGGAATTTATTAACATGATAAACTTGCACTGTCGGAAAAAATAGATATATAAGAAAATTGAGTCGATAGGTGAATGTTTGGAGAAATTTTTTTCGTTGAAATTATTAACTGTCCGGACATCGTGTTCTTTGCGGAAAAAGAGTCTTTTTTGTGTACCACTGTGGGGAAAAAAAAAAAAAATTAATTGACTCGATAAACGAATGGTCGTAGAATTTATTTCGTTGAAATAATTAACTATCCTGTCTTCTTATTTCTTGGGGTAAAAAAAGAACATTTTTTATTCGATATTTTTGGAATCCCGATTATTGTGCTTCGGTCAGGAATTTATTTACGAGCCGATCTCGCGCTGTAAGAAAAAAAAAATTAATAAATGGTCTCGATAAATGAATGCTCGTAGAAATCTGTTTAGTCAAAATTAATAACTGTCCGGAGATCGTGTTCCTTGGGGGGAAAAAAAAAACTTTTTTCTTTACCAGCTATTTTTGGAATTTCGATTATTTCGCTTCGGTCAGGAATTTATTTACGAGATAATCTTGCACCGTAGGAGATTTTTATTTTTTAATTTTTTTTAAATAATTTGACACGAGCACACAACCCGCATCGTTCGCATACACGCGGGAGATGATTGGATCCTCTCTCCGAAATAGATTGTTGACATTTTCCGATCGATTAGCTTTGCACTGTATCGAACACGTTACATGTATGTACATCCTGGGTATCGACACGTACACTAATTAATTACACTATATATATATATAGATATATATATATATATGTGTGTGTGTGTGTGTCCCTTTGCTAATGCGGTAATTATGACGACCGATGGATTGGGTGTTTGCTTACATACACTGCATATACCCTTGTGTGTGCCCACCCGTCTCACCAGGGAATCGTTCACAGCCGAAAACAAAAACTAATAACACGGTATATTTTCATTACTCAAAGTTCAATATTTTTTAATCGACATTTTCCGGCGAAAAAAAATAATTATAAATTCAATTACTCGTAGATCGAACAATGCATCACCGTCCCACCGACCACGAAATTACGTTCTCCCTCCGGGAAATAAAACCCGCAGTACTCTCTGATTTTTTTAATCGGGCGACATTTTTTATTTTTTTTTATTCTTTCTTTTTTTATTCTCAGTGCAGTATTTTAACTTACACGCCAGGTTGCCGATTAAAAAATCATAAAAAAAAAAAAAAAATTAAAACAAAAAACATAACTGACTATGAACAAAGATAGTAAAAATTGTCGGGAAGAAATATCCGGCTTCATAAATTTGCGAAAGATCGTCCTCGGCCTTATTCCCTAATAGCTTTACACAGTCGAATTCATGAATCTTGCGAATAGCCCTCGCCGATTCGGCGGATCCGGGGGCTCCACCTAACGTTTACTTAGGCGCACTTGAACGCTGTACGAGCACCGAAGCGCGAATGCGTTTATAAATATTCCGAGGGAATCTACTATCGGCCCGGAGCAGCAGCCCGTCGTATCCGAGGGTATTCCTCGAAACATTTATACCCCCACTCCACCCCCCCCCCCCCCCCTCCCGGGGCCGATATATACGCCGGGTGTTATTCTATACGATCGCGTACACGCCTGTAGGCATTTTACGGGGGAAATGTTGCCGAGCGTTTGAAAGAAAGTTTTATAGACCTCGCAATATACACACGACACCGCCTTGAGATACAAGCGACCCAGTTTCTCGTCTTTCGACCGTAATACCTCGGCTTCTACATTTCATCTTTATTTTATTATTTCACTCGATAGAACAATATCTCGTCTAACATTAAAAACAAAACGCTCTCGCTTTCGAGTCACGCTTTTCTGCATAAGCAAATAGATCGCCGCGCGGCGCTTCGTCTCTGTTCGTCGAACGGCTAAATTTATCGCCGGGACTCGACATTGACCGTTGAAGAAAAAGGTAAACAAGCGCGTAAGCGGATAGCGACTGATGTAGCGATCCGGTGCCCTTCGATCCCTCTTAGCTTTCTCTCTCCGCGCGTTGATGCGCTCGTTGTGTACCGTCGGGTCTCTCGGGCATCCGAGTCGTCGCTTTACACGCTCCGTCACGAGCACCGACCTACCTTCTTTCTCGCGGGGATATTGCTCCGTTGCATCGTAGCGGTGCAAAAATATATCGCACCGGACACCGAGGAGTTGTATTTTTTTTTTTTTTTTTTTTTTTCTCGCCGGTCGACGAATCTGCCACTCGATCGCCGGCGATTCGAGACGCATTCGGTCATTCGCAACCTATGAGACACGCGCTTTTAATCACTTTAACGTGTTCCTTGATTCAGACTTTTACACTGTACAAAAAATGTGCACCGGACTGGAAGTTTTTATGCGAAGACTTAAATTTAACATTAAATGTAATGTACAATTGTGATGAAAAATTAACTATAGTTTTCATTAACTGAATACTTTTTCATTGAAGTTAAAATAAATTATTAAAATTTGAAGTAGTTTTCGTAGTAAAAGTAAAGTGAATTATTAAAAATAAAGTATTTCCAATGTTTTTGATACACAGACCATTCATTTTTCAGGAGTTTTTGCATAAAAACTTCCAGTCCGGTGCATTAAATTTCATACGAATTTTCATTACTGTGTACATCACCTTGCTGCATTGAGAGAAAAATTAAAAAATATTCTCTGCAACGGTAACTGTCACTTCCGGTTTCAACATTTTGGTTTTTGATCGGAAGTGACGTCATACGGAAAAATGTCACATCCGGTTCGAAAATCTCGATTTTTCACCGGAGGTGACGTCACACGGGAAAACGTCACTTCCGGTTTCGAAATCTCAATTTTCAATCGGAGATGACCGTCATACGAAAAAACGTCACTTCCGGTTTGAAAATCTTGGTTCTTGACCGGAAGTGGCGTCATACCGTGAATACGTCACTTCCGGTTTGAAAAATCTAGGTTTTTGACCGGAAGTGACGTCATACGGAAGATTTCTCGAGATTTACAAGAAACACGTAACTTCCGGTTTGAAAATCTTATTTTTCGACCGGAAGTGGCGTCATAACGTAAATACGTCACGTCCGGTTTGAAAATCTAGGTTTTCGACCGGAAGTGACATCGCACGAGAGAACGTCACTTCGGGTTTGAAAATCTCATTTCTCCCGGAGCCCGCGTCGGCCGAACGGCAGAAGCTTTCACGATGTCGCAATAACTTTAAAAAAAAATGAAATTTAATAAAAAGATCGTGTTCTTGCCAATTACCGTTTTGAGAGCGTTCCGTAGCGGGCCGAGGGTTCTGGTATGTTGCAGAGGAGAACACGGTGCGACGCGGGTTCATGAACATACTTGTATTAAATTTCTCGGTAAATTCGTGCCCGCATTGTAGTTGGGGTCGGGAGGGTTGGGTCGAGTGCGAACAACAGGTCAGTTCGGGTCATCCTCGTGCAATATTCCTTGCGGGCTCGCTTCACCGAGGAGGCACGCGGTGAGTTCGGCATGCTCTCGCCCTTTGCACCGGCATTATCACGTGCGGATTGTGGCAAAATCGTGATTCGTTTACCGAGCGAACGTGGTCGAACGAGCGTATAGAAAAAAAAAAAAAAAAAAAAAAAAAAAAAAAGCCATATCGCGTGGAATTCCCGTTCGTCGCGTCATTCCCTTCCGGTTCGATTGAGGGATCGCATAGAAAGTCGCGAGCAGATTGGCCGACCCGATCTGCGCGCAAATCCGAGATTTTCTACGATTTCTTCGCTATAGAGGACGAAAAAAAAAAAATGTAAATAAGAAATAAAAAATAAATTGGTTCTCGGTTGACCGTGGCTCGCTCGTGCGATCCCCGAAGTGTTATTGGATAGCGAGGGCGATAGTTTACTTCCCCGTCGAGGCAAATCGACGGGACCGGAAAGGCTGGGGTAGGAAAAATGTCAGCTATTCTATTCGCAAGTCATACCGGAGATTCTCAAATTCTCAATTTCTTTTCTTCCCTCGGCTCCCTCGGCTCTCCCCCCTTCTCGAGCATGTGTGTGTCGTAATCGGGCGCAGAGCGGGGCAAGATGGACCAGTGGCCTCACGGAAACGAATAATCACTGCATCCGGCTAACCGCGCAGTTAAATATGCTGCGGGTGATTAAATTGGCTGGCTCGACATTTTAATTGGCTAGGTAAAAAATTTAATTGGCTGGATCAAAAATTTAATTGGCTGGATCAACAACTTAATTTGTTTGGTCGAGCAAAACAAATCGTTCGGAGCGCATCTAAACACTGAGTTAGTCAAATCAACCGCTTATCTTTCTCCTTGTTAATTTTTGTGACAAGACTTTTTTTTTTATGTCTCGAGAAAAATCTGTAACAACAGTCCATCTTGCCCCATCAATGACATCCTGATTTTCCGCCCCATTTTGGCCCGCTCTCCCCAAAACCACCCAAACATCTCTCTCCCATGCCAATTATTCTGACAACAAATCTTTCTTAACATCCAAAAAATAAGTCGGTAAAAAGCAGTCCATCTTGCCCCATCGATGACATCCTGATTTTCCGCCCCATTTTGGCCCGCTCTCCCTAAAACCACCCAAACATCTCTCTCCCATGCCAATTATTCTGACAACAAATCTTTCTTGACATCCAAAAAATAAGTCGGTAAAAAGCAGTCCATCTTGCCCCATCGATGACATCCTGATTTTCCGCCCCATTTTGGCCCGCTCTCCCCAAAACCACCCAAATATCTCTCTCCCATGCCAATTATTCTGACAACAAATCTTTCTTAACATCCAAAAAATAAGTCGGTAAAAAGCAGTCCATCTTGCCCCATCGATGACATCCTGATTTTCCGCCCCATTTTGGCCCGCTCTCCCCAAAACCACCCAAACATCTCTCTCCCATGCCAATTATTCTGACAACAAATCTTTCTTAACATCCAAAAACTAAGTCGGTAAAAAGCAGTCCATCTTGCCCCATCCACCCCCCGCGGATACGTTACACTGAAGCCGGCGAGCGAATAAAACCCCGAGGATAGTTTGTCGTCGATCGAACCGATTCTTATCGAATCACCCCCGGTGATCAACCGACCTCCCGCCAAGTCTGATAAATTCAGTGCCCGCGAAATTGAATCCTCGCCCGCTTATTTGGCCGTCGACGGTGTAGGAGGGCGGCGGTGTGGAATGGGGCGGTTCGCGGCGAGAATAAAAGTGTAATAGCTTCCGTAGGTTAGAAAGATTCTGGCTCAATCCGCGGTCCCGTTTTACCAACGAATTCCCGGTGGGTTTTCTCGGCCGGATAAATTCCGCGTGAAAAAGAGCCGGCGCGAGAGCGCGCCGGGGAGATAGAGAGAAATATGACTTCTGGAGCAAACGGCGCATAGCGCCGGGAGAACATCTCCGGGGCGAAGCGAGAAACCAGGAAGCGAACGATTCTCCACTGTGGAAATAGGAGAGAGCTGGGCAGAATGGAACAATGGACCAAAACTCAATTTTCCAATAATTTTTCGATGTCCCATTTTGCCCCAACAATACATCCGGATTTTCAAGCCCGTCTTGCCCCACTTACCACCATCCAGAAGTTATTGGAAAATTGCGTTTTGCAGGTTATTCCGTTTTGCCCCACGGGCCCATTTTTCCCCCCTCGGCTATAACTCGGTGGTCAAAAGCCCTCCGGGCGAACAACAGAGAACGGGCCAAAATGGGACATCCAAAAATTATCGGAGAATTGAGTTTTGTCTTACTGTCCCGTTTTGCCCCACTGTCCCATTTTTCCTTCGCTCTCCGCTAATAAAGAACGGGGCAAAATGAGACCATGGCGCAAAACGGGGCAGATAAGCAGGATGTATCGATGGGGCAAAATGGAACATCCAAAAATTACCGGAGAATTGAGTTTTGCCCTACTGGCCCATTTTGCCCCGCTCTCCCCTAAGGCGAGCCGCGGGGCTGGGCGCGGGGCCGGACGGGAGGGAAAGAATTACGGCTCGCGGGGGAAGCCTCTCCGCATTGTCCCTGGAGCCCCATGAGCCTTCAACGACTGAAGACAGGAAGGGATCATTAGATTCTTAATTGGAGGCTGCGCCGCGCGCTTGCCCCGCAGCCTCCGTGGCTCTTTTTATTCCGCCGCGGCGCTCAAATCCTCGCCCCCGAACGCGCACGTATACGTTACATGTACAGTCGACTACACACTGCGCCGGTTAACTACAAAACAATTAACTTCGCCCTCGCTTTCCGAGCGGCTCCGACTTCGGCTCTAATGAATTTTCTCTACATTTCTTCCTGAGTGCAGGCTGAGGCTGTCAATTTTTTTAATCGTTTTTTGTACATATTTGGAGAAATTTTTTATGTATGTTTCGCGATCGGTTCATCCAGCCAATCCAACCAGTAAAACAGTCAATTCAATACAGGGAGAACAAAAAATTGCCACCCTATAGGAATGTCAATTGAGAATTTTCTTTTTTTTTTTAAGGACTCGAATGAATTGATCTATTTATTGATTGGACATTAATAAGTGATAATTCCTTGCATTTTTTTTTTAAGGACTCTGGGATGAATCGAACTGTACATTGATTGGATATTAATTAGCGACAATTCCTTGCATTTTTTTATTTTTTTTATTTAAGGACTTTGGGATGAATCGAACTGTACATTGATTGGACATTAATTAGTGACAATTCCTTGCATTTTTTTCTTTAAGGACTCTGGGATGAATCGAACTGTACATTGATTAGATATTAATTAGTGATAATTTCTTGAATATTTTTTCCGATGTCGATAAAAAGAAAAATCATTTGATCTCTCACGTCCCATAATCGTTTATCATCATTCCCGACTATAATTATCGCCATACCACGCTTCCGATAAAAAAAAAAAAAACACCGATTCTTCGATACCCGTTAGCGCCGAAGTTCCATTAACGCGGATTGGGTCGGAGGCACTGCGAGAGGCTCTACTCGATATTGCCGCAATTATTGTTCATGTGTAATTATTAATGCTAATATTATTCGTATTATATCATAAGGAATATATATATATATCGATTAATTGTGCCATTTAATTCACGACGATATAATAATCAAGAGAATTAAACATCACACGAAAAAAAAACAAAAAAAAAAAAAAACCTCGGCCCGAAACACACGTCACGCATACACACACGACAGTCATTCGCGACGGAAACTTCACCACAGAGACCGAATCGACGTTGATGGTCAATCATATTTTTTTTATTCGCAACGCCCGTGTCTGTCGAAAAACGCGTTTTTGACATTTTTCTCATAACCGATTGCACAATCGCGTAAATAAAAAAAAAAAAAATGAATAATCTCGTTGAACAGACACGGGTTTGCGATTCGCACGACCGTGCGTATTACACTCTCGCATCTTGCATGAATTTTCTCATTGTCATTATTTATCATTGTAATATATAATTATTCGTGACGATGCGAAAGAATTTAAGGGGCCAATTCGCATAAACGCCAGAACGAACGAATACCGTTTGACTTTATTATCGAAACATTTTTAAAAATTATTTATCATTTTCACTTTCGACATATTTTATCATATATATTTAATATACAGACGAGATATATATATATATATATATAAAATCTGTACAGATTATCCACCGTTTTGTAATCCCGCTACAGCACCGTCGAGCCCCTCGATCTTAGATCGGCATAATACGTGTTAGAAAAAAAAAGAAAAAAAAATTAGTAGTGAAATTTGTTGTTGTAAACCGAGCGTCTCGAGTCTCCTGTCCTCTAAATTTGTATCGCGTGCTCATTGATACTGTCTACTTATTCTACTTAGAGTAAAGAAGTGTGTTGTTTCCAGCAACCCTTTCGCAAGTGATCTCCCTCGAAAGCCGTTTCATATATATATATATTTATATATAATACAAAAATCATTTGAAAATACATAAAAAAAAAAAATCACAGATTCGAACCCTGTCGAACGAGCAGCAGTATCGTTATATATCATATCGTATCGTCGTCTCACTGTAGACTAACTGCACACCTAGTTGAAATGTAAAGAGCAGTTTGCATCGTGTATGTTTATTTTGATAACTTGAAAAAAATATTTTTTTTTTTTTACTTTTTACATATATCTGTATCTTTTTTTGGTATTCTTGCATTGTCGTCCCGACAGTTAGATCGCGTGGTGTTGCTAGATGAATCCAGGAGGATAAATTTTGTCCTCGATCGAGACAGTTTGAGACGTTGGTGTGACGAAAATGAGTGAGGGGGTAAAACGGACCGTCGACGCGAATCGCGCGATAAAGAATAAATTATCCCGAGTGTCGATTTCGAACAATCGGTTATTTTTTTAGCACGTAAGAATCGCAGGTACCACTTTGGGGTTTTTTTTTTTTTAGAATCTTCATACAATGCTAAATATCGTGTAAAATTGGAACCAGAATCGAAGATGGGTCTTTAGTAGAAAATAATTATTTTAACTTTTTTTTTTTTACGAAAAGTGGACTTTCCCGTACCGGGAAAATTGTGACTCTAACATCATTCGAAAGTTGATAAAAAATAAAAAAGTTTATGTACTTACGAGTTCCTTGAGTGACCAATATTTTCTGAGATACACTGATATTTAAAAAAAAAAACGTAAATCCTGAACGGTGCACTTTAAAAATCTAAAAAAAAATCACAGAAGCCCCTCTCAAGTAGTACTACAAACTGGTAAATTTTAAAAAACATCCGTCGGCCGAAAAAGTGGCCCGGTTGATAAAGAATGCCTCATATATATATTTAAAAAAAATATATATATATATGTATACAAGTCCACACCCAGAAAAAAAATGTATTTGACGTCCACCATTTATTTGGTTTAACCCTTTGCGTCACGGTAGGACATCGGGTGTCCCACCTTGTTTCGGTCAGTTTTCAATTTTTTACAACCAATTTCGTCACATGAAATACCGAGGTTTTGTTTTTATAATCTCAACATGTATGGCTCAAAGGGTTAAGTAAAATATTTACTTAATTTAAATAAATATTTATGTAAATTAAGTAAATACTTACATAAATGAAACAAATATTTATTCAAATTAAGTAAACAGTTACTTAAATGAAACAAATATTTATTTAAATTAAGTAAACAGTTACTTAAATGAAATAAATATTTATTTAAATCAAACATATTTATTACTTCAACCAAATAAGCGGTGGCCGTCAAATAAATTATTTTTTCATCCCTCGGTGCGGAAATGGCCGCTTTAACGCCCGCTTCGCGTGCGTAAAACCGCCATTTTCGCACCTTGTGATGAAAAATTTCGTACATCCATCGTGCGAAACACTTTTTCTAACTCGTGTAATTACAGCACTCGCCTTCGGCTCTTGCTGCAAACTCACGGTCGTTAGAAAAACGTTTTTCGCCCTCGTTGAGTAATGTACTATTCTGGGTGCGACGATTGCTGGTCCTCAAAGGCTTTCAGCTCGCAGGTAGTCGGTGAATTCTTTACCGCAAAGCGCGCCATGCCCGAACGCGAAACCCCTCCGCGTTTCCGTCCATCTATCGCCTGTGTGTCCGTGAGGCTCGTGATTATTATATGCCTCTCGTTTATTTCGCCCGGGCGACTTCGTTAGCGGCCTACAGAGCAGCTCAAGTGCAACGCGATTTCTCGAGAGTATTCCCGCGGCGTACTTCGCGTCGGCGCTGCCTCGACGTACCCTCGACCGGCTCTTCCGGCTCTTGGCTCTCGCGCTGCAAATTACGCAACGGGTATCTTACGTCATAATTCCGGGAAACGAGACGGTGCAATTAAAAAAATAATAATAATTTTTTTATAACAATAATAATAATAGTAATAGTAATGAAAATAAAAATACAATAAAAAAAAAAAAAAAAATGTAAAGCAGTGTTCGAGCTGCGGGGCGGTTACGCGACGCTGTAATCGCAGCCTCATTAAACGCGGCTGAGGGGACACCCGAGAGCGCCTGTCCGTTAAAGTCATTAGCAGAGCTCGCTATTGCACAATCGCAATTGGATTTATGTCGTAATAATTTTAATTGCTTATCGGGATATAATTTTTTTTTTTTTATTCATCAGCAGCGGCTCGATGGATTCTCTCGTTTCTCGGATGATTGTCTCTCTCGCAGACAGAAAAATAATTTAGTTGACGGGGTTGCCGCAAATAAGTATTTATTTGATTAAAATGAATAGTTATTTAATTTTTATAAAAATTTATTTTCGTCGAAGAAGTATTTGAGTCGAGTAAATATTAATTTTGGTCAAACAAGTATTTAAGCCGAATAAACATTTATTTTAATAAAATTAGTATTTAACCCGAATAAATATTTATTTTAGTCAAATAAGTACTTAAGCCAAATAAATATTTATTTAACCCAAATAAATATTAATTAGCGGTGCGTCCGGCAAATAAATTAATTTTCTGGGTGCGAACGGAGAGCCCTCAATTTTTTTCTCGTGTAACTACGTCGGGAGGTGACGAAGGGGGAGCAGAACAGCGCAAACTGACTCGATCGACGGTACATTAAAAAAAAAAAAAAAAAAGAATTATAAAAAAAATCACACGACTTCCTTTTTTGATCGGGACTCATTTTTTACATCGCTCCATAGTGAACCTCACTGGCAAGATAAAAAAAAAAAAATTTATAAGCAATCGCAGCGCTACACGAGCCACATTTACCACCCACACAACGCAGCCATTTAGTTTAGACCATGTTTATCATAGAAGCTAACTAGCAGCAAAAAAAAAAAAGAAAAACTAGACGCAAAGTATCCTTAGCGGGCTTCGAGGCGTAGAGGATGAAAAAAAATGAAGAAAAAAAAAATTGCCTAGCGCAAAAAAAAAAACGGCGAAAAATGAAAAAAAAAAAAAAAAAAAAAGGAAGCTATGAGCGAAAAAAACCCGCAAGCAATGTTAACAGGATGTTTATGTCTGTTTTCTTTTGGTTGACCCCGTTACCACCCTGCACCAAAAAACAACCAATCAACAATACCAATTGACCGACCGATACGATATCTCGTTGCTCCACGCTGTGATACGAAGAAAGTGGTGGTAAGGCCGTGTACACAATGTTTCTTTATTTTTTTAAATAGCCCAATTTCAAATTTTTTCCATTATCATTATTATCATCGATTATTATTATAATCCTTGTTATTAAAATCTTTTGCTACTTTTGAGAGATTAAAAAAAAAAAAAGAAATCTATGAAAGTTCACCGTTTTTTTAATATAGTGATATAAGTATTATAATAACGCCTACGGACGCGCAAAAAAAAAAAAAAAAAAAAAAAAAAAAAAAAAAAAAAAAAAAAACTAATAAGTCAGGAAACTTCCGCCGTCGCGGCGAGAAGTGGTCTCTCGTACCTGTTCGAGCTTCGATCCCGCCCGCCAGAATTTACTATATATTCTTCCCACCCTCAAGTCGATCATTAAAGCGTCGAGTCCCCACTCGACACTAATCACTCCGTCGGACGAACGATCTTCGAAATTTATTTTTCCACTCGAACTTGAGGATGCATCGTACGTACATTCCCAATCAAAAGTCTAATTCGATCAAAATCGAAGTACTTCACCGTATGCCAAAAATCTGGACAAAATCTGCTGTATTAACGGTGACAATACCTTTGATTTTCCATAATATTAATAATGCCAAAAAGTTATTGGCAAATAATTGAAATTAATTGTTTTTTTTATCAGAAAATCTTATGTGTTTTCAGTTTTAATGAATTCCTCGATTTATTAGAATTCATATGAATTTCTTTGGAGTTTTCTTGTATTTCTAATTTTTTTTTTTCTCGAAAATTTGAAGAGGAAAAAAAGTGTTTACTGATTATTTGTTGAACAATTTTTTTTCAGCAATTTGATCACTTTTTGGCATTATCATTATGCAAAATTAATGTTCTTGGCACCTTTAACACAGTCGTTCTTTTTGAGAATTTTATACCACCCGAAAAAAAAAAAATCTCACAGAATTTCACTTTTGGCTGGGAATGTACGTGTGAAGCATCCTTAAAATACATCCCTCGCGCCTTGTGCTCGAGTGCGCCGGGACAGCAAAAAATGCACTGTACCAATTAGCTTCGTGGAGCAGAGTGGCTCTTCCCGCGAGTCGAAGTGAGGACACATCCGAGAGACCGCCTGAACGACGCTTGTTCGATTGATCATTTTTTTTTTTTTACATATATAATTTTTTTTCAATATACAATAAATTTTCGACGTTTCTTTAGATGAGGCTTCGATGTTTTTAGTTGCGGTCGCTGCACCCTAACTATACGATACATACTTGTAAAACATTATAAACTACCTTGTATACCGGTAAAAAAAAAAAAAACACAGTCGCGAGCTAACACATACTTCGCATGCTTGGAGTTCGTTTTGTGGAAATCGTTCCTTTCTTTTAAATATCGATCCCGAACGGTTTTGAAGTATTATATATATATATATACATATAATATATTATATATAATATATTATATTATATTGTATAATATATTGCCTTATCAGTGATTCGATCGTGTTGCTTCGACGATCGTGGCGCATGATTGTCCACACTTTGTCGTCCATCGTTCTGTGTTTTTTGCCGTAAAGTGTCTGGAATGTTAATGTTAATTATAATTGTTCCGTCCTGTCCGTCTTTGCAACCGGCATATAATTTTACCGCTGAGCTGCGCGTATGTCAGCCTCCCGCTTCCCCTCCGGAAATCCCTCTCCTCCACTCTCATATGAGACTCGAGCATGACGATTTTTTTTTCGGCCGGAAAATATTCGCGAGAGTCGCGAATCGAACGAGTCGATTTTTTTAAGGCTCGATCGACGCGCCCTCTCGCGGGTACTTACCGATAACCGGAAATCCACTGCACTTCGAAATCGTAATGAAATCGCGCGTACGTGATTCGCTGCGCGACGCTTTGGGCATTAAAATTTGTTGCGTCGGATATTTTCGAACGAATCGGATTGTCGATTATCGATTATTTTGGGAAAATACTCGATCGGCAGCGAGACACGTGCGCGCGTTAAGTACACATGGGCACACACCTTTTTTAATATTATTATAGTATACTATGATAGAGTACTTAGTACAACCACTTAGTACACGGTGTCCCACATGGAAACATTTTTTTGTAAAATTATCGAAGAGTATTTTCGTGATATACACGATTTTTTTAGTTTTTTTTTTTTAGTATTTTGGTTATATTTTGCGGATATATTTTTTGTCGCGAATATTTTTTTTTGCCATTCGATAAACATGTCGAAAATTACTAAGTAGGTGTGCCAAGTGCGACACGCCACGGAAAGCAGATTTATATGCGAAGAAAAAAATATTAATATATGAAATATCATATGTTAATATTTTGAATGTATATATTTTTTTCATTGCATATTAATATGATTTATCGTGGGGATCGTACTTAGTACACCCACTTGGTACACGGTGTCCCACGTGGAAATTTTTTTAGTAAAATTATCGAAGAGTATTTTCGTGATATACATGAATTTTTTTTTAAATATATTTTGGTTATATTTTGGAGATATATTTTTGTCGCAAATATTTTTTTTTAGCGGTTCGGTAAACATGGCGAACATTACTAAGTAGGTGTACTAAGTACGATTCCCCACAGAAATGAGATTTATATTAAAATAAAAAAAATATTAATATATGAAATATCACATATTAATATTTTGAATAAATATATATTTTTCTTTGCATATCAATCTGATGTCCTTGGAGGATTGTACTTAGTACACCCACTTAGTACACGGTGTCCCACATCGAAAAAATAATAATAAAATTACCGTCGCGTGTATCGAAGAATATATTTGTGATATACACGAAATATATTTGTTACAGAAATTTTTTGAAAAATCATTATTTGAAATATATATTTATCGCGAATATTGTTTAGCTACTCGGTAACTTTCCATATGTCAATATTTTGATATTTTTTAAATTGTATACTTTTCTCTGCACATAAATCTGATTTTCCGTGGGGGATCGTATAGCATACTATACTATGGTATATCTATCTATATTTAACACGATACTTGACGATTTCATATTTCAACCTTTAAAAACGTTCGAATAATTATATGAAAGATTAATAATTTTTTGGTTTTTTTTTTTAAAGAGCAATAACACAGATACCTCCTGTTATCGTTGCCCGATGTACATTGCACAGTCATTGGCACCGGTAACAAGGAACAGATTTTTTTGTTTTTGTTTGAACGATGAGAATAAACGAAACACAGTGTGTACGAGACCCAATGGAAGTATTATTAAATTTATGCTTAAATATGTAAATATACTTATAAATATTTATAATATATTGATTTTGTTATTTCAACGATATTCCATGGTTCTCGCCGACACGTCACAAAATACTATGTGTTATACATAAATGTGTGTACACAGATCGTTTTTGCCATTGGTCGTACGAGGTCGTGACACACGCGTGCATTTTTTTTCGCATCCCTTAACGTTCCAATCGACGGGTCTTGAGGCTACTTCGCACGTACATTCCCAGCCAAAACTGATATTCAGTGAGAATTGAACCACTTACTAATTGTATAAAAATCTGAAAAAAATCAACTGTGTTAAAGATGCCAACAACATTAATTTTGCATAATAATCATGTCAAAAAGTTATTAACAAATTGCTGAAAAAAAATTGTTCAACAAATAATCAGTGAACTTTTTTTGTCTTTTTTCAAATGGATTCATTGATTTTCCAGAATGCACATGAATTTTTTCAGAATTTTCTTACATTTTCGAATTTTCCTTTTTTGAAATTTTTAAAAAATGTCATAACCACGGAACTGTTAGGGCAATCGACTCGAAAATTTTTCTGTGTACTGTAGAATCGCGATACAGAAGCGTATTCGAGATTTTCGAACGTACGAAAAAAAAAAAAAAATTCGAAATGTAAGAAAATTCTGCAAAAAGTTAATATGAATAAAAAAAATCAAAAAATTCATTCAAAATGAAAAAATTAAAGTTTGTCTGATTTCTTTTAAACGATGAATTTTGTAAATCATTTTCTAATAACTTTATTCCATCATTATTGTGCAAAATCAAAGATCTCGACTTTATTAATACAGCCGATTTTTTCAGATTTTTGGCATATCGCCAAGTACTGAAATTTTGATCGAATTAAACGTTTGGTTGGCAACGCATGTGCGATACGTCCTTAAGCTCGCAAGCTCGGACCGCCAAATGTTACCCACGATAAAAAAAAAAAAAAATCTATCAAATTTTATCAAACATTTCTCCAACCAGCGACGAGCGCGGATCGCGCGTCTGACCATTTACGGGCTCAACTACTTGTTTCCCGCTGCCGCGCCAGCGCCCGCGAGAAAATAATTGCTTCCACGCGCCGTGTCAAGCGGCCGAGTACACAGTGGCAGAATTACGCTTTGTTTGGCCAAAAGTAAACGCGCGACTCGTTGTATCAATGTTGATATTTAATTCCCAGCGAAAAAGCAATACCGCGGCAGGACATGCTCGAGGACTCCATCGTGGATTTTTTTTATTGCCATTTTTGCAATTTTTTTTTTTTTTTTTTTTTTTGAAAAATGAACGATGCGCCTCGACGATGAAAATTCCACCGGCGACTTCGCCGCGCACCGGCCCGGTCGCCGGTCTAATTTACGGTGCCGGCTTAGACCGCGCGCCCGGGCTGCTCGTACGTCTTGCAGCGAACGCCGTTGCCGTCCAGCCAAGTGGCAAACGAAAGTATATGTCCCGAAGAACGGCGGGAGGAGAGAGGGCGACTTTGCGAAGCGAGTTTACGGCCTCGGAGCACCGACGCTCGCGTACTTCCGGTCTAAGCTGCACGGCTGGTCGCCTCTTCGACTTCCTTCGCATCCGCCCTCCCCCCTCCCTTTCCCCCTCGCCCTAAACCATCGTTTCTTCGATGTAGAGTAGAGAAGCGCGTAAGTTGAATCCTGACAAGTTTTACCGAGCGGATAAGTCGGATAAAGCACGATCTGGTAAGTTGCGTCGGCCTTTTCTTGGGGTCGCATTTTAAGATTTATTAGTTTGACCTTGAGATCGAAGTTAAGATCAAATTTAAGGTCGAACTTGAGATCAGACTTTAGTCGAACTTGAGATCAGACTTAAGGTCGAACTTGAGATCAAACTTAAGGTCGAACTTGAGGTCGAACTTGAGATCAGACTTTAGTCGAACTTGAGATCCGACTTAAGGTCGAACTTGAATTAAACTTGAGATCAGACTTAAGGTCGGACTTGAATCAAAATTAAGGTCGAACTTGAATCAAACTTAAGGTCGAACTTGAATCAAACTTAAGGTCAAACTTGAGATCAGACTTAATGTCGAACGTGAGATAAAACTTAAGTTCGACTTGAGATCAAACTGAAGGTCGAACTTGAGATCAAACTTAAGTTCGACTTGAGATCAAACTGCAGGTCGAACTTGAGATCAAACTTAAGTTCGACTTGAGATCAACCTTAAGTTCGACTTGAGATCAAACTGAAGGTCGAACTTGAGATCAAATTCAAGGTCGAACTTGAGATCGAACTTAAGGTCGAACTTGAGATCGAACTTAAGGTCGAATTTAAGATCAGACTTAAGTTCAAACTTAAAATCAGACTCAAGCACGTAATGAAGTTCGGGCCAAACTTTGACCTTAAGTTCGATCTCAAGTTCAAACTTATGACTTATAATTCGACCCTAAGGCATTTTTTTTTTACAGAAAATCCAACTTATCCGCTCGTGCCTAATTGGCCTGTTTCCCGAAAAGCAACTTAAGCGATCGTCTACTGTACATATATAAGTACAAGGTCTCGGTACGATCTACGGTCTGCACTCTCGCGCCTTCCACGGGTCACAGGATCCTCGAGCATTCCTCCTCCGCGACGGCGCGAGCCGGCTGGGAATCGTGTCTTCTTGCCGTGCGAGGGGATGTGCGCGGCTCTGCGCCACAGGACACCCTCGTACCCCTTTCGACTCGTCCCGACTCACCTCGCCCTGGTCACTTCTGCGAAGACCCAGTCTCAGGGATGAACCCCGCTTCGACTTCCCTCCCTAAGTCGCCTAAGGGAAGCTGCAGCGCAAATAATGGCGGTTCGGAGACCAAATCCGAAATCCAAATATCACGGAGGAAAATATCGAGCACGATATAGGGGAGAACGGGGCAAAACGGCGCAGTGGGGCATAACTCAATTTTCCAATAATTTTTGGATACCCCATTTTGACCCAACGATACATCGGGATTTTTAACACCTTTTTCTTCCACTCACCACGAACCCCCACCATCCGAAAGTTACTGGGAAATTGCGTTCTGCCCCAGTACACCCGGAAAAATAATTCATTTGACGGACACAAATATTTAGTTGCTTTAAATAAATACTTTTATTCATTTAAATAAATATTTATTTTTAAAAAAATTATTTAATCCAAATAAATATTTATTTTTAAAAAAATTATTTGAACCAAATAAATATTTATGAAAAAAAAATTATTTAAACCAAATAAATATTTATGAAAAAAAAAAATTATTTAAACCAAATAAATATTTAATGGCGGGGCGCCTGTCAAATAGATTATTTTTCTGGGTGTATTCCTTTTTGCCCCACTGAGCCTACATACGGCGGGCGAGACGAATGTTCGTTATCTTAAACCGGTTTATCAACGTAACCTGGCGGGTTCTTACATTTTGTCGAGTCTGGGGAATTCCCTTTTTTGGGTTTTTCGAATTATCTTATTTTTTACCTGATTTTATCGATTAAGGGCGATTCCGTTTTTTTTTTTTTAATTTTAGCATTTTATCAAAACTCTATTTTAATATTTATTGCCGACCGCATTAAAGAGTAACTCCGACCGCCCGCTCGTCTCTCCGCGAACAAAGCAGAAACACAAAAAATGTCGAATATATTTCATATATTTTTACCGCAGTCGACAAATGGGCGAGGAGAATTTTGGCGATCGATCGAAAGGGACTCCCTGCAAGTTCGACGTTATCAACCGTTCATAATCGTTTGTGTCTCATGAATCGTTGGCGCTAAATGTTACATACATATAGTATACTGTGATTATAATTGGTCTGTGTAATTTCATTATTTTTTTCAAATTTTTTTTTTTTTCGATATATTTTCTTCACATTTAAATCATTCTCGTACGACGTGCGTATCGTTTATTCTCGTTATCTGTGCTATGTGCCCCATAACGGCCACTGTAACCACGCCCTCCCCCCCTCCCGATTCCTCGCCAAAGAAACCCAATTGCGCTCCCCTTAACAAATCCGACTCTCGGTGCCCTCGAGATCGGGCTTATCGAGGGTTATCACTGACCATTTTTTACTGAATGTCACATTGCGTACTTCAGCTCGAAGCATCGTCACCTCGAAGAAGGGGGATGGATCCCAGGTGAAGGAGTCGAGCGACAGCAGCACCACGATCGAAGACGATGACGTTAAAGGTAGGGATGAAAAATCACTTTTTTTTACGTATTTATTGATTTTTTTAATTTATTTTTTATATTTTTTTATACCTCAATTCTCAAATATATATAGTAGGTAATAAACTTCGTTGCATTTTTATACGCTATATATATACCACGTAATAACAACGCCTGTTTTACAATGCTACCTCCGCGTCCATTTTTGCGCCGGGAAACTGCGCGGCTCACCCGCAAATATCTCGAGAATAAATGATTTTTTTTTATTAAATGTTCATTTTTTTATTTATTTTTTTTGTAAAAATTAAAACAAAATTTTATGATATTAATATGTGTTGAGGCAGTCCTTGCGTCATGTCTGATGACACCTACACAGTAAAAAAAATGTGTACATCTAACAAACTTTTTTTTGGCCACAAATGTTCATAATTATTTTGTTGTTTATTTTACAAAAAAATATTCGTGAAATTGACAGACATTTTTGTAAACTGGACAATATTTTTTTGTTGAATTAACGAGATAAGAGTTGTGGACATTTGTGGACAAGAAACTTTGGTAACTTTTTTACTGTGTAAGTTCGAGGGAGGAATGAGAGAGATTACAAACACTACTAGATGGAATAAAAATCTGAAAAAAATCGGGCATGTCGAGGGTGCTGAAAAGATTGTTATTGCATAATTATAATTCGAAAATGTTATCAACGAATTACTGAAAAATAAAAACTGTCCAACAATTTTTCTGAATGCGTATGATTTTTATTTTTATTTTATGTATTGTCTGGAAATTGGGATTATAACAAATTTTAACGTAAAGAAAACTCAACTTTCAAACGTTAGATAAAATTCTGAAAAAATTCATACGTATTAAAAAAAAAGTAACAAACATTTTTCATGAGAAAAAAAAATTAGATTGCCGGGTAATTAGTTGCACAATTTTTTATTTTCAGTAATTCGTTCTTAACATTTTAGAACTATTATCATGCACAAACAATCATTTTAGCACCTTCCATAGGCTTCATTTTTTTCAAATTTTCATCCGTTCGGGAAGTGTTTGTAATTCTCTCTTATTCCTCTCTCAAGCTTAGGCGGAATCAGACGTGACGCAAGGACTACCTTAAAATCGATCGGGATGAAAATTCACGTATTTCTTTAATACGTATTTTTTATGCCTCTATTCTTGAATATATTCAGTACGCAATAAACGGCGTCGCATTTTTATATGCTATATATATAGCGTGCAATAAAAACGCCTATTTTACGATGCTACTTCCGCGTCCATCGTTTATCGTCCGTTTTACGCCGGGGAGCTGCGCGCCTCACTCGCAAAAATCTTTAAAAAAAAAACAAAAAAAAAAACATTTTTTTTTACATTAAAAAATGATACAAAAATGTGTTAATCGATCGGGCTCAAGTATGCGGGATATTCGAGACCCGATTGAGAGAATTCGCGAGTTGTCCATTCGGCGCTTCCCACCCTGCAAAAAAAAAAAAAAAAAAAAAAAACCACCCCTGCCATGTTGCTTATCAGCTACGATTAATAACAACCCATGTGTAAGAGTTGCAATCGATAGCAGCAGCATCTCGTAGTTGATATCTAACCAGCAGTAGAACTAAGTTAATTATTCCCTCGACCATTCCATTAACAATAGTTTCCCCGTCAAGTACTCGGAGAAATGTAATTCGATAGTGCGAAGACTTGTCGAATCGTCGGGACGAATGCTTCGATGAAGTTTCGTCAATCGACCGACGAAACGAGTGTAGTTAGTTGGTAATGGTAAATATTTTATCGATAGAGATCCCAGTAGTGACGGAATTGGTACCTAGTAACATTGATCTGTGACTGTTCACTGGACTCGAGTCGCCAGGATGACTCGACAGTCTCGCTAAAAGAAAATTGTCCAGAATCTTTGGTCCAGAAATTTCTTCGTTCCTTTATTCGCATCAATTGAATTTCCCCTTTTTTTTTTTTTTTTTTTTTTTTTTTTTTTTCTCAGAGTCTCCAGAATGACTCGAAAGTCTCGTCAAAAGAAAATTGTCCAGAAATTTGTTCTCGCATTTATTCGCATCAAATGAAATTCCCGTTTTTTTTTTTTTTTTTTATTTTACTTTATCACATGTCTCCAAAATATCTGGACAGTCTCGTTAAAAGAAATTTGTCCAGAAATTTCTTTCGTGCTTTTATAACATCCAATGAAATTCCCCATCGGCTTTTAAATATTTTATTTTATTTTTTTGGAACGAGTTATTCTATAGTCGTACGTTGATTGCCTAGTCACACGTCGATGCGGTTCGAGCAATTTCACTGGTGCCGGAGTATCCAGGATTTTAATATAGCGAAGGGTCCATCATTTTTTTTCCTCTCCCTCGATTACGTTGAAAACGAGACCCAACCTTTTTCCCCCGTTAATTATCTTCGTCATTGGTATTTTTTTTTTTACCCGATATAGAGGAGTCGCGTGATTCGACTCACCTCGTGCCCGACGAATTTTCGATACATTTTAAAGTTGGGATATCGGCCAAAAGTGCGGAGAATGGCGCGGGGCCAAAAGTCCCCCCTGCGAGCCTCCGGTAAAACAGTTAATTCTGCGTCATTGAAACGACGACGACGACTACAACGACAGACGCAAATTTCCTGATGCATGTGCAATTTTTTCGTTCACGTCCACTTCACAAATGAGCAATTATAAAAAAAAAAAGCAACAAAAAAATGTCAATCATTAACATAATTTACTATCTATCTATGTATTTGTACATACGTGTCGAAGCACCGTTCGAAAAGAGGGGAAAAAATGAGAGTTCGATTAACTATACGCATTTTAATGTAATAATAATAGCTGTTACTCGAGACTGTCACTGTCACCGTAGTTTCGCGAGTTTGCGCACTCACAATTGTGTCGCTGTCGTTGGTGTCGTTGTGTCACTCACACACACATACACGCAAACATCCACACACACGCGCACACATACACAACACTATTACTGTGTCGAATTCCGTGTCCATGAGACACAATATCGACCGATGAGAGTCAGAAGGGCGTAACTCCTACGTTAACCCAGGTGGATTTCTGCGGTAACTCAAAAAAACAGTACATCCGTTGAAATGGCACTTCCGGTTTGAAAATCTTTTTTCTAATCAGAAGTGCCGCCATATTGGAAGTACATTATCTCGATTCGAAAATCACATTTTTCTACCGGAAGTAACGTCATACTGGAAATCCATCACTTCCGGTTTGAAAATCTCATTTTTCAACCGGAAGTGACGTCATAGTGGAAATCCGTCACTTCCGGTTTGAAAATTTTATTTTTCAACCGGAAGTGACGTCATAGTGGAAATCCATCACTTCCGGTTTGAAAATATCATTCTTATACCGGACGTGACGTCGCATCTGAAATGCGTGACTTCCGGTTTGAAAATCTCATTCTTTTTACCGGAAGTGACGTCATCTGCAAAATTTATACTATTATTACTATTTATACTATAACTATTTCCGGTCACAAAATCTGCTTTTGTGACCGGAAATAGCGTCATACTGAAAATACGTTACTTCCGGCTTGAAAATCTCATTTTTTTTTTTAAACCGGAGGTGACGTCATTTTCGATTTGAAAACATTCTTTCTACCGGAAGTGGTTTGAAAATCTCACTTTTTTAACCGGAAGTGAAGTTATACTGGGAATACGTCACTTCCGGTTTGAAAGTCTGATTTTTTTTTTGCCGGAAGTGAATATACTGGAAAAACGTCATACGGAAGATACGTAACTTCCGGTCGAAAAATGAGAATTTCAAACCGGAAACGTGTCGGCCTGGTGTGGTCCCAGAGCCTTGCCGATGGTCAAATCCCACCTGGGAAAGCACACGAGTTACACCCTTATGACTCTCAGACGTCGATGTAACAAGCACACACAATATTTCGTCCTGATGTGCCTCACAGTTTGACCATATCAGACATTAGATAGTACGCACCCGTGTGAAGCGACATACACACAGGCACTCACAGCGTTTTATCGTTGAGACGATATTTTTTTAAATTTTATTCGGCCGTGGTCGTCGAAGGTGCTCACAAATCCATAACATGCGTACGACTCATTCCTTTTTTTTTTTTAATCCTTTGATAATAATCTTTTGATCATCGAGCCAGCATACAACTAAAAGAACCGTATCGGATAAAAGCCGAGCGAACGAGTCGGAACTCTCTCCGAGTTTTTCTTTTTTTCCCCCCCACCCTCTTCTGTTGATCACGACAGTGCCTCGATCGTGCACAACTGCGAAAAGATTAGAGACAAAAAGAAGTTCAAAGAAAAAATAAAAATAAATTACTGCGTCGCGTGAAACACACATTGTCACTTGAGTTTTTCAAGGTCGCACTCTTCAGGAGATCGAAATCAGGTCAGCATTATTTCTCGTAGAATTTGTTCGTTAATCAATTACTATTATCGTCTCTATATTATAAATTTCGTTTTTATACAAATTTTTTTTTTTTTTTTGCCATTTAGCTATTTACTGTTTCTGAAGTTACGTCTTATTAATTCGACTACTTATTACATTATTCGACCAATTCGAGCTTTCACCACCTTATTATTATTATTATTATTATTATTAATAATAATCACCGAATATAGAGACTAATTCCTCACAATTTTTTTTTTTTTTCTTTATATACTCAATTACGTATTGTTCTATCGTCGCATATCTTCCTCATTAATCTCACGGCAATTCGCTTATATTATACGTATACACTTATATACGCCTTTGAACTCGATTATTTTTTTTTTATCGCTCAATTTGCCTCAAACGCCACATTTACTCTCTAAACGTTATTCGTTACTTTATGTATCATGTACCCTCATCGTCACCGACAGCCACGTGTTTTTTCTACCGTTATTCCGCTAAGATCGTTATCACCAAGCAGCTTCGGCGATCTTTCGAATCGAGATATAAATAAAAATAAAAAAATTTTAACTAACTAAATTTTATACCATTTTTATTTTCTGAGAGTAATTAATCGGGCATTTGATTAGTGAAACTTTTATTTTCAATCTCGAATCGAACGACTCGATCGAATTAATCATCTTCGTCACGCTTTCTTACAAATTCATTCGTTTCTTAAATAATTTTAAGCATATCTATTATTTTCTTTATTATTATTATTATTATCATTATTATTATTGATCAATACCTGTCGCTTTAGTACGTTTATTTATTAGAGAAAGGATTGATCGCTTCATTCGTCCGACAGAGAAATATTACAAAAATATTTATCAGTAACAATCGTGATTGACAAATTATAAATCGTTAAAAATTTCATTGTAATTAAAATTGATAAATCGTAAAAAAAGATATATATATATATATATATTACTGGAGGTATCGAAACCGGAAGTGATCGGTCCTTGAAAAAAAATGCAATGCTTTTTGCATTTAATGTTTTATATTGATCGTGTTCGCTGCGATCGCTAGCACAATAGATCGGCGTAGATCAGAGCTATTGGGCGATAGAGCTTAGATAGGGATGCGTACATGTTTTTATAAAGTAGCACGAAGAGCAACGACAAAAAAAAATACGCCGATATAGGAGAGGGGCAATTAATAAAAATAAAAAAAATACAATTGTAAAAAAAAAAACAAGGAACAAAAAAAAAACAGTAAAAACTGGATAATGATCGATCCCGTCTGTGGAGAGGAAAAAGGACTCGTGCGTCAGAGAGAAACCACGGGAGGACGTGGAACGATACACTGTCGGAATGTATATTTATAGAGAGCGATCGGGGGGGGAAAAAAAAAACCACGCGTTTACCCACTGTGTGTGTGCCTCTCACCCATAGATTGATCGTTTAGTATGCAGCACGTCACAAAGTGATTATCTACGATGCTAGGGTAAGCGGTACAGATATCGTCCTCGGGCTCCGCCCCGTGAATTACACTGTTAAAAAAGGGTGCAAATTTAATGTACCCGACTGGAAGTTTTTTTTTCAAGGTACATTAAATTTAATGTACAGTTGGCATTAAAAATGAATGGACTTTTGTAGTAAAATTAAAGTAAAGTATTGATAAAAATTTTTATCTTCTGTACATTAATTTTTTATCAGAATTGTTAATGAACTTTAATCTACCAGTCGAGGCATAAAAACTTCCACTACGAGTATATTCAATTTTATACGATTGTTTTTTTACAGCACTGTTTTAAAAAATTGTAAATTTAATGTACCGAACTGGAAGTTTTTATGCAAAAACTGGTACATTCAATTTAATGTACAATTGTCATGAAAAATGAATGGACTTTTAGAGAGAAATTAAAGTAAATTATTAAAAGTAAAGTATTTCTAAAGTTTTTAATGTGCTGTACGTTAATTTTACATCGGAATTGTACATTCAATTTAATATACCAGTCAATGCATAAAAACTTCCAGTACCAGTACATTAAATATAATACAGCTAAATTTTTTTTACAGTGTACAATCACAGACCGAAACATTGTGAATATCATCTTTATCACAATGAACTGTACCACTCACCCTGCTTTATCTACGAATATTTTTCATTCTCACTTTTTTTCATTATCACTTTCTTTCACTGTGTCTACTTTTTCACCAGTCGTTTTTTTTTAACCCTTTTTTCTTCTCTTATCCAATATCTCTTCTCCATTGCACCGTTCGTTATTCGTGAATTAAAAAAAAATATATAAAAGATACTATTTTATACCGTTTTCGACACTGCATTAAAAAAAAAAAAAAAAAAAAAAAAACATAATAATTGAACGACAGCCCCGAGAGTGTAGTCTCAGCTGTGCGGGAATGCGTCACGATATTATCATCACAGTGAGTTATATATATATTTTAATTTTTTTTTTTTTTTTTGTAAATCGGGTGTTATGGATTTATGAACACTCTCCTCGCATTTCACCACTTCGACCACTCCCAAGCGCACACGTTTCACCTCCGTCTCTGTCTATCTTGTATCGTTCAGCTTTGATTTATCTTTCGTCTACTGTCTTATCCGATAATCATTTATTCGATCACTCGTTTTATATCCGATCGATAATGCACAATAATCACGTGCACTCCTCGATATGTCGTCTCGATTTTTCTGTCTTCCATCGCACGGTAAAAAAAATGATTTCTTCTTTCGCCCAGACATTTCTTGACCACGAATATTAATCTTACAATTATTACTTTTTTTAATGAATTAAAAAAAATATAATAAAAAATGTTTAAAAAATATTGTTAAATAAAAACAAAAATTATTCTCAAAAAAAAAAAACGAAAATTATCCCAAACAAAAAATGAAAAATAATTGTGAAATAAATAAAAATAAAACAAAAATTATGAAAGATTGTGTGCAAGAAACGTTTGAAGATCCAATCATTTTTCCACCGTGCAAACTTTTTCTCTGACCGTTTTTCCATCTGTCCGTCTCGGTATTCCGCTGACTCTCGCCTTGATCACTGTCACCGACTGATGAGGGGGAAAAAAAAAAACGCCTGTTCGCACAGAAAACAGATTCACTCGTGAACGATGAATCCAAAACGCTTGGCGCATGTTTAACCCGCTTCGCACGTTACACCCGGCATCCTCCCTCCGGGACACATACATCGGGCGAAGAACGGGAGCAAATAAAAAAAACATCATTTAGGTCGCACGTGCGCTGGGACGAACGGTTCTCGGACCCACGCTTCGTAACGCGACTCGATGTAATTTCCGCAAGGGAAATGACAGAAATATTTTATAATTAAAAAAAATGTAAAAAAAAAAAAGTGAAAAAAATTTCTTCGATAGGACTTTCAGTATTGAGTGGCCAATGACTGTCGGCCGATCGCCCACCGTGTCCGTTCAGTCGCACCCAGAAAAAAAAAATTATTTGACGGCCACCGTTTTATTTGGTATAAGTAAAATATTTATTCGATTTAAATAAATATTTATTTCTTTGAAGTAACTATTTACTTAATTTAAATAAATATTTATTTTAATCAAATAAATATTTTACTTAAACCAAATAAAACGGTGGCCGTCAAATTAATTTTTTTCTCGGTGCGTCTGGCAGAGAAATATCGCGGCGAGCGTGGAGCACGTAAACGAGATGGTCGATTCATCGAATCTCACGTTTCCTTTCACGGGAGAGAGGAAGGGGGGGGGGGGGGGGGAGGGTATAAATTGTGATCCCTTTGACGAAGCGCGGGGGTAAAGAGGGTCGGCTCGATATCCGGAAAGGGTGGGGTCGACGCGGAACAATTGAATTTTCCTCGTCCCTTTGACGAGAAAACACTTGTTATCGGACGACGACGACGTTTACCGCAACGACAGAGAGGACGAGGGGGTATGTGGGGTAAAATGAAAAATGAAAAACCGAGTAAAATGAAAGATGCGATGGGTGTGTGGGGCTAAATGAAAAATGGAACGACGAGTAAAATGAAAAATGGGATTGGTATGTGGGGTAAAATGAAAAATGAAAAAAAAAAAACGAGTAAAATTAAAAATGGGACGGATTCGTCCCATTTCCGATTATAACGATCCATTGGAGTTTACAGGATCGGATATTCCGAAGGGTCTTTGCGAGTAAAAAATAAAGAAAAAATATTGAACATTGGCGTTTTGATGTATAATCTGTGTGGGGTAAAATGAAAAATGGGGTTTGTGGACTAAAATGGAAATATGAAAAAACTAATAAAATGAGAAATGAGTAAAATGAAAAATGAAAAAACGAGTAAAATGAAAAATGGGAGGGGTGTGTGGGGCAAAATGAAAAATGAAAAACCGAGTAAAACGAAAAATGGGAGGGATGTGTGGGGTAAAATAAAAATTGAAAAACCGAGTAAAATGAAAAATGGGACGGGTTCATCCCATTTCCGAATACACCGACCCAGCGGGGAGTTCATAGGCTCGGTTATTTCAAAGGGTTCTAGCTGTAAAAAAATAAATAAAAAAAATTGAACATAGGCGTTTTAATGTAAAATCGTGTAAAATTGTCGTATATCCGTACGTGATGTATATGTGTGTATGTTGTACAGAGGATAAGAAGGGCGGCGTCGACCGGAGCAGCACGGTCATTGCCAAAGAACCCGAAGGTAATCCAAATTGCACCAAACCAACCAAAAAAATATATATACAAAAAAAAAAAAGAAAAAAAATATATGAATGATAATAATAACGATAACGAATGACAATGCAACGACGAGTTTCGCGCGAAGCGTTTCCTCGTCCCTCGCGTTTGTTATCGTTATTGAAACTCATAGAAAATGTGTGTTGATGATATTTGTGTTTTTTGAGTTTGCTGGGATTATCGTTCGGCTTTTTGTTAACGCGGCTATTACTGCCAGAAGATATCGAAAAAGCCTCATCGATGTGACGCTGATACGCTTGGCTTTTATCGCAAAAAAAAAAAAAAAAAAAAAAAAAAAAAAAAAAAAAAAAAAAAAAATCCAATCTTTCGTTGGCACGATAATTTTTTTTTTCCTTATTCGCCATATCGGCGGCTTTTTCGGTAAATCTCTATCACGAAGCTTCTCGTTTCCTTTCCGTTCTCTCAGTTGCATCTTCTGACTTTGATATTGAATTTTTTTATTTTTATTTTTATTACTATAATAAATTTTTGCCCTCGATATATTATCTATTCGTAGATAACAATGTATATATATATCTGTATTTAGTGAAACGCGGTGACGAAGCGAAGCTCGCGAATAACGGCCGATCGGTTTCCATTAAATTAAATACCACTCGTTGGAGGATATTCGAAGAATTTTCTCGCGGATTAAAATTTTTCTATGAATAAATTATTTATTTTAGACGCGCAAAATAGTTCGGCCCGAAGCGAGTTTCGCGAACGCGCACCGCGGTGGTCCACGATGCGCTGGTTGCCACACGAGCTTTAACGAGAAATTTTATGCACAGAGATCGATTGTCGGCCGCCTCTTATCAATCCCAGCCAATCTCGCAAATCGATTACTCGTGTCCCAGCTCGAGCTATACGAATTCCCCGCATCGCTATTAATAATCCGTCGGAACTCAAGAACCGCCCGTGCAATCCGCCTGCAGTAACGCGTAATCCCGCATTTATAACATTCTCCAATAACAAACTGCATAACATGGTAAATTCGCTGTTTGGGCGACGGCGGGGCAAAATGGACCACTCTCTTAAATCAAGCAGAGTCTCGACTCGAACGGATGACACTGGTCCATTTTGCCCCGATGTTTCATCTTCATATATTAAATTATATTATACAATATAATATATTAATATAATTTAATAATATATTGTATAATACAATCTTTTTTTATCGTTACGACAAAAAAGTCAATGGATTGAAAAAAGTTGTCAGATTCCACTGGAGCAAAGTTGCTAGCTTCGGTACCGTGACAAATCATTGATATCGAGCTGGAGCAAAATTCCATCCAACTGCCGTGTGCCGTTTACTCCGAATACCTACCGGCCGTAAACGACATCGACGATGAAACTTATCGGCATTTATAACATTCCGCGTATAACAGGCGGCATAACACAGCAAACTCGCTATTTAGGCGGCAGCGGGGCAAAATGGACCATTTTTCTTAAATCAAAACATCGGAGTCTCGTATCGAACGGAGGACACTGGTCCATTTTGCCCCGATGTTCCATCCCGGTGTGTTGTATTATGTCACAGAGCTGGGCAGAGCTCGAAGTACCGGCTATTTGAAGTTCACAAGTACTTTTTGGTACTTTAAGTGCGTACTTGAACTAGACAAGTACTTTTTAGTACTTCAAGTACATAATTGAAGTACACAAATACTTTTTAGTACTTCGAGTATGTTTTTCACTATTTCAAGTACCAAGTACAAGTACTTTTCGAGAACACGTCACTTCCGGTTTGAAATTCTCATTTATCGACCGGAAGTGACATCATTTAGGGCAAAAGTCACTTCCGTTTTGAAAATTTAATTTTCCAACTGGAAATAACGTCATCTGGGGGGAAATGTCACATCCAGTCAGAAAATTTCACTTTTCGACCGGTAGTGACGTCATCTAGGGCAAACTTCACTTTCGGTTTGAAAATCCTATTTTTTCCAAAAGTGACATCATTCAGGGCAAACGGAACTTCCGGTTTGAAAATTTCATTTTTTTTTTTTTCCCGGAAGTGTCATCATCGAGGGAAAACGTCACTTCCGGTTTGAAAATCTAATTCTCAAACCGGAAGTGTAAGTTACTTCGCACCATTTTTTTAAAGCCTAGATAACGCTTAACTTTTTGAAACCGATTGCGAAAAGTACTCGAGAAATACTTCGGACACAAAAAAGTACTCGATCCTTCGACCACTTGTGATTCTTTCTAGTCAAAGTACATTTTTTTGGTACTCTGCCCAGCTCGGTTATGTCATACAAAACAATACAATACAGTGCAATATAACAAGACGATGAAACTTTTCTGCATTTCATCGATACGATTGCGATCCTCCGCGCCGATGACGTCAGCCGATCGGATCGGCCGCGTTCGTTACGTATCATCGTCAGCGATGCAACGAGGCTGCACCGGCTCTGCAGCGCCGTCTTCGGTCCGGCCAGTCGTAGCATCTTCGACGGACTGTCCGTTGGTCAACCGGTCGGCTTATTATTAGATATTCGCCGAACAGAAATAAAGCACGCGCGAATTCGCGCGCGTTCGCCGACGGCGGAATTGCAGAAGCGCGCTCGCGCGCATGCGCGCCGCGGACGCCATCTTGGGGAAACTCGGGACGCGTCCGCGTAAGCGCGATCGCATCGGAGGACGAACAAGAAGACGACGAGGAAAAAATAAGATGATGAAGAGGATGAAGCGAGATGGTCCGTAGGAAGAAGAGGAGACCGCGAAGCTCGGAGACGCGCCGAGCGCGTTTAGTTTGGCGCTAACAGCGAGGTAAGAGCGCCTCTCGTCGCGAGCGCTTTTTGCTGGCAGAAATACCTGGCCGGCCGGCATTTTGGTACCGCGGATCGGGACCCGAGACGCTCCACTCCCGAGGCGAATTATCGTTGCGTGCCACTTCGAGACTCGGTCGCGAACGCACCGAGCGCGATGGGCGGATAAATTGTCGGGAGGATTTTTATTTATTTATTAATTTATTTATTTATTTATCGACGCACGGGGAAGAGCGCGATGTCGAGCACGGCGAGCCTTCCCGGAACATCGAGGCAGTCCGATAACTGTGAGTGAATTATCCTCGAGCGCCTTTCGCGTGAGTCATTAAAAAAAAAAAATCAGGATTTTATACTCGCGACCGCGCGGAGAAAAATTGTTCTGTTTCTCTAACAAAATGTAGATCGTTGACAATTTATTGTTGTGGCAGCAAAAATATTTGGTTGGGGCAGCTAAATATTTGTTGACACAGCAAAATATTTTCTGCCAGAACAAAATATTTTTTTTGTTGTCCCTATGTTAACCCGGTAAATCAGTTGTGGTAACAAAATTCTTGTTGTCCCAACAATTTTTTTTTTTCTCCGTGTGGTAGCGATCAAGTATCGCGGTCGACGCGGATTGAGATGAAAAGACATTCGCGCCATGTGTGTTAAGGTAGTCCGAGCGGTACAGTTCCGTCGAACGTGAGTTTCAGGTAAAAATTCGAACACTTCTCGAGGGGATAAAAATCTGAAAAAAAATCAAGTGTATGGGAGATGCTGCAAAGATTGTTTTTGTAAAATAATAATTCCAATTTATCAACAAATGAAAGATTAAAATCATTACTCAACAAAATTCCCCGGCAACTTAACTGTTTTCTTTTAAAAAAAAAATAATTCGTTTATTTTTCTGTCTTTTTTCACAGCTCCAACATAGAAAAAAAACGCAATTTTCAAAGATTACAAAAAATTCTGAAAAAATTCATGGGTATTCAGAAAAATAAACGAACTATATTTTTCTAAAGGAAAACAGTTAAGTTGCCGGGTAATTTGTTGAACAATTATTTTTATCGTTAATTTGTCAATAACATTTTGGAATTATCATTACATAAAAACAGTATTTCCAGCACCTCCCACATGGTTGAATTTTTTCAGATTTTCATCCCATCGAGAAATGTTTGAATTTTTACCTGAAACGCACGTTTGGGGGAACTTTACTGCTCGGACTGCCTTACATAGACATCGGCGTCTGTATGACATAAAAAATTAAGTACATGTGATACTTTGTCTGCATCAATAACATTACAAAAAAAAAAATTAAGTATCCATGAAAATTTTCGCAATTAGATTGAACCAATTATTTGTTTAGTGTGGATTTGACTTCATTTTTACGACAATGAATCTACGTCTTTTGCCCCTAAACCGTGCACTTTGGTCGACATTTCCATTGAACATTAGTCCGGTGACATAACTTTTTTTTCTTGCTCATCAATCCCCGATTGATTCGCGAGTGCGCAGTACTTAACATTTTTTCTCTGTCTTTGATCCAAGTATCTTAATTCTCGATATGAAGATCAATGTCGCCAGCTCTTCCGTAAGCGCCGTCTAAAAAGACCGATTTTCCAGATCTAATTATTCATTCAAATGATCGGTAAAAGCCTTCGAGTTTTTTTACAAGTGAAATTTCATAGTTAAATTACAACATGTCAAAAGTTTATGCACCCGACTTTGGATTGCCTTCGCGACATAATTACCTTAAGAAAAAAAAAAAAAACAAAAAAAAAAAAAGATTTCAACGGAAGTTCCGCAAAGATTTTCTTTTTCTTTCTCTTTAGTTTCCGAAGTGGCGCGTGCATCATTATCGGAAACGCGCTTCCGCGGAGCTAGGCCACGGTCAGGCTCGGTGTTCTATTTTCGTGTCGGACGCTACCGGTACGGAAAATCTCTCGTAGGCGCGCTTTCAACGTATCGAACGTCCTCGGGAGTGCAACCCATCGAAGAGCCGCGCTTCGTTCGGAGGCAAATTGTTAACCGCCGCCGAGTGTTCTCCGAACGCGAGACTTTTATATCTCGTTGCATAAAACATATTGCATAAACTCGTCCGCCTCCCACCGCGCACGTTCGCCGCTTGTGTAGCTCGACGTTCAACCTTCATCGCTCGGCGCGTTGCTCGCTCGCCTCGCGGTTGGATGAGAAAATTATCCAGCATGACCGATCACTTGGATTTTTATCCTCACAGATCGTTGTTCGTTGCCGAGAATGATTTATCGTCCGTGTACTCGTATACGGTCGGTTAAGAGATGCAGAAAAGTCGCGTCGTTCTAACGGAAATCCCTCCAGTTTGATTAAGATAGTCCTTGCGGTAGAGTCAAGTCCGTCGAGTACTAAGATTCCAAAAAATTGTTTCTACCAGAGCTGGGCAAAGTAGTTGAAGTACCTGAGTACTTAAGTACAAATACTCGCGGTGCCTGGATACTTAAGTGCAAGTACTCGCGGTACCTGCGTGCTTAAGTACAATGACTTGTACCTGAGTAATGAAGTCCAATGACTTGGACCTGAGTAATGAAGTCCAATGACTTGGACCTGAGTAATGAAGTCCAATGACTTGGACCTGAGTACTTAAGCACAAGGACTTGGACCTGAGTACATAAGTACAATGACTTGGACCTGAGCACTTCAGTACAAGGACTTGGACCTGAGTACTTAAGTACAATGCCTTGGACCTGAGTACTTAAGTACGAGGACTTGGACATGAGTACTTAAGTACAATGACTTGGACCTGAGTACTTAAGTACGATGACTTGGACATGAGTACTTAAGTACAATGACTTGGACCTGAGTACTCAAGTACAATGACTTGGATCTGAGTACATAAGTACAAGGACTTGAATCTGAGTACTTAAGTACAATGACTTGGACCTGAGTACTTAAGTACAATGACTTGGACCTGAGTACTCAAGTACAATGACTTGGATCTGAGTACATAAGTACAAGGACTTGAATCTGAGTACTTAAGTACAATGACTTGGACCTGAGTACTTAAGTACAATGACTTGAACCTGAGTACATAAGTACGAAGTGCTGCCCAGCTCTGGTTCGCACACAGTTTAAAAGGACAATTGGTGGGAACTAAAGTGAATCCAAATAAGAGTTCCTACTTTATTTTTTTTTTAAGTACAAAAATGAATGCCTAATCGAGTTGGAATTGGTTTTTTTTTTTATTGTATCATTTTATACATTTTTTTCGTAACGAATCTCGAGGATAAATTTGCTGAATTAGCGTCCCTAATTTATGTAAGAAAAAAAATGTACAACAATGATTGCCCAATCGAGTTAGTGTTGATTTTTTTTTATTGCATAATTTTATGGATTTTGTTTCGTAGCGAATCGTAGCGAATCGAGGATGAATTTTGCCGGATTAGCGTTCCTAATTTATGTACAAAAAAAATGTACACCACTAAATGCCTAATCGAGTGGGTCTTCTTGTTTTGTTTTTTTATTACATAATTTTATAATTTTTTTTTCGTAATGAATCTCAAGGATAAATTGGATTAAATTCATTGGGTCGAATCGCTTGGATTTTTATCCTCGTGAATCGTTCTCTCTTGCCGCGAATTATTCATCGCCGGAATGCAGAAAAGTCGCTTCGTCCCAAAACCCTCCAGTTTGATTAACCAAAATGCAAGCCGCTAATTCCGTGGTGCAGCAATGAATGGCGACGCGAGACTAAAACCAACGTAGCTTTGCCTAACAGAGTTGGTGTTGTTGTTGTTTTTTTTTTATTTATTTTAGTTAAAAAAATTGTATCATTTTTTTGTCTTTTTTTCGTAACGCATCTCGCGCACAGGCTACGCGTCCCAGGGCACGCCGCCGAGCAGTCCCGCGGCCGCGTCGATATTCTCGAGGGTTATCGCTGCCGGGGCGGCGAACAAACAGCCCCAGAGTCCGGGAAACCATTTAGGAATAGCTGCGGTACTTCTTCAGGGCGCGCAAGGTAAAGCGCAAGGATCTCGTGATCTCACCTGACTCCTGCAGATTTTTTCGTTGTCGTCCAACTAAAATTATGATAACAATCGCCTCCTCGATGAGGAAGCAAAAAAAGGTTATTGTTGTTGATGTATTTTTTTTTTTTTTCTAACGAATTTCTCGTTTCTTTACGGCAGTCCCGCGAACGGAATAAAAAAGGGCTGATCGACTTGCCTTGGCGATTGTGTGCGTATCGTTGTTTTTTTTATTTCGCGTTTTTAAAAAAAAAACTTTTTTACGAATAGTGTTCACTTCGCACAAGTTTCAGAGAAATGATAGTGAATTGCAAACACTTCTGGATGATATAAAAATCTGAAAAAAATCAAGCTTATTAAAGTTACTGAAAAGATTAATTTTGCATAATAATAATTCCAAAATGTTATTAACGAATGGATGAAAAATAAAATTGTTCAACAAATCACCCGGAAACATAACTTTTTTTTCAATGGAAATTATTCGTTCATTTTTTTGAATACGTATGAATTTTTTCAGATTTTTATATTCATTTTGAATTTTGTGACTTTCTACACGTTTTAATCATATAAAAAAAAAAAATCAAAGTGAATTAAAAAAATCTGTAAAAATTCATACGTACTCAGAAAAGTGAACGAATCATTTTCGTAAAAAAAAAAAAAGATAGATTTCCGCGAACTTTGTTGAGCAATTTTATTTTTCATCAATTTGTTAGTACCATTTTGGCATTATTAATATGGAAAATTAATATTTTCAGCACCTTTAGTATGCTAGAATTTTTTCAGAATTTTATTGCATCCAGAAGTGTATGCAATTCCCTCTCGTTTCGCTGAAACTTATGCGAAGCGAACACCATTGGCAAGAACTACCTTAACGATAGAGGGTGAAAGCCTCAGTGAAACATTCTACGGCAGTCGATCGAATTAAAGAGAACGACGCGAGGCCAGTTGTCTAAAATGTATCTCGTAGCTCCCTCAGCGATCATATAGACGATTCGTAGATCGCTACGATAATAAATTGAGTAAAAAAAAAAAAAAAAAAAAAAAATGATTTAACGCGCTACTGAGCGGTATCGATAAGGCACGCTCTGAGAATTCACCGAACGATAATTCAAAGGAGCCGTATAATCGCAATAGTCGACAAACTCTTACGACAACTTCCGGTGCTGATCTCCGATAAAAAGGTATGGTTACAAAAAAAAAGGAAATAATTCGTTGTATCTTTTGTGTCTGTAGACAGCGTCGACCTATCGGTAAGACTCTGTTTCTTAATTAACTGAAACAAAATCAAATGACATCTAAAAAAAAAACAACAAAAAAAAACTTAACAATATTTTATATATAGCATGAAGCAAACACCAATATTAAGACCAGACACGATGTTAACGATCATTTAACGGAACGATTAAAATACACGATATTCAAGCATCCCAGCAACAGTCCAGCGATCCACATAACGATAGACTGTATGTTTCGTCCGATTAGAAAAAAATTCCAATAAGATCCCTTAAATGTTGGCGCACTCCTGTGAATCTCTCTTATAGTGTAATGTAAATAACACGATCGGTTTTATCAGTTGGCATCGATTATGCAAGATTTCGTCAATCACACAAAATCTAGTATTAAAATCGTACATTACGACACTAGTGCGAAAAAGCTTTTTGCGACGAGTGTTGCGATCACACAAGTTACGATAACGTTTTTCGCAGGAGTGTCGTACAAAATTTTATTTTGCGAGGTGTGAAAACGGGGTTTTCTTGCGAAGCGTGCGTAAAACTGCCGTTTTCGCACCGAGTGTAATAAATATATTTAAAAAATGAAATCCCTCTTTCCCTTTCCGTAAAGAGAGTGCAGAAAGGCACTTTATCGCACTCGGTGCGAAAACGCCAGTTTTACGCACGCTTCCCATAAAACCCCCGTTTTCGCACCTTGTAAAATAAAATTTTGTGCGACACTCGTTCAAAAAACGTTTCCATAACTCGTGTGATTGCAACACTCGTCACAAAAAGTTTTTTCGCACTAGTGTCGTAATGTCCTGTTATAGAGCGAGTCTTGCACGATCGACACGCGGATTGACGAAACATAAATTTGCACTCCTCCGCATCAACCGCACTGAAACCCTCGATAACATCCAAACTCCACTGTAACTTATCTAACGTAGACGAGAGCATTGACGATCTCTCCGCTGCCAGATAAAATCGGTAAGCAAGTAAGCCAAATTATAGAGAGAGAGCGAGAGAAAAAAAAAAAAAAAAAAAGTCCACGATTCGGGCATAAACAGAGAGTGCGGTAGTCCCAGCCAGAGTTCGTAGGTTCGCAATCAGCAGCGCGCGACGAAAGCCATTGAAATGAGCGAGATCTGTCGCTGATCGAAAAACGTGTGTCTCGTTGGTTGGTTGCATGATTAAGTCGGCAGCGGTAGCGGAAGCGCTTCCAGTCACAGCAGCAGCAGCACGACCAGCCAGAACAGCCAGTCCGGGGCATCGCCGTCGCCGGCATCGACGACCTACCTCAATGCCAACAGCACGCCTCGACGACACAACTCCTCGGCCACTGGTCTGTACATGCGTTCCCCGATAATACGCTAAAACGTTGTCCTGTCTATGGCCTCGTCAAACCCACTATTTAACTTCGATCAAAATATACGATAGCTGTAGGCGAGAAGCGGGGCAAAACGGACCATTTTTTTAACCAATTTCTCGAGGAGAATTAGAGAAAAAAAGGACCATTTTGCCCCACTATCGACTCGGTGGACCATCGAGTTTCACAGATGATTTTAAATTAATTAGTTCTCTACCGATCGGTAAAGACTACATTTATTTATAATCGTCATCTTAATCATTTTACGACGGTCGATAATTGTAAATAAATTAATTCTTTACCGATCGGTGAGGAATTCATTTATTTATTTAATTATAATTATAAATTAATTCATTATTGAGCGATCGGTAAAGAATACATTAGTTTATAATCGTCGTCTCAATCATTTTATGACGGTCGATAATTATAAATCAATTAATGCTCTGCCGATCGATCAGGAATTAATTCATTTATTTAATTACAATTATAAATAAATTGATTGTTCACCAATCGATGAAGAATTCATTTATTTATAATCGATCGGTGAGGAATTTATTTATTTATTTATTTACAATTATAAATCAATTAACTATTGACCAACTGGCTAAGAATTCGTTCATTTATAATCGTCGTCTTAATAAATTTAAGACCGCCGGCAATTAAAGAAAAATCGAGCTAACAGACAGGACAACGTCGCTCTATCGCAAAATGAAAAAAAAAAAACAAAAAAAATTTTACTTTCGAACTCTCGCTCTCTATATCGTCCTGTCAATCTCGCGTGCGATTTGCTGCGCTGCAGGAAAAAAAAAAATCAAAAAACAATACTCTCGCCACTCAATATCGTACGTATCAATGTTTGTTTCCTCGTGTGTTTTGTGTATGTGTTCCTCGACCGCACGCATGCGTACACCCGTCCGCGAATTGCACGTCTCATGCATGCACGTTTAAATCACGTTTGTCAACGCCGACAACCCACGCCCAATGTTCGCCCCCGCTCGTCACGCCGTCGACACGCACGCACCACATCAGAAGCCGAGGCGCGACGCACACTCGCCGGTGTCGCAGTCGGGAACGTTGGTGGATACTGTCCCCTCGCTTCCGATATCCCCGAAGACGGTAAGGACGCCGATGCGAGAGACGGAGATGAGAAAGTTGTCGGTCGCACCGAGGACGATGATTCGTGCCCAATCCACAGATGCTGCAGTTTGTCATGAATCGACTGGGGAGAAATTTATTAAGAGTTGATTTTTTTTTTTTTTTTTTTTTTTTTTTTTTTTTTTTTGAGGTTGAAATCTATCGATATCTCTTCGATATAGCTGCGTAATGTTAATTCTATACGGAGCCAGGGAGATACGAAAAGTTTTACGTGTGCAGCGATGTGTATATGTGCAGCAAGACTGTGCCATGTTAAAATATTAAAAAGAACATAAAAATAACATTTTTATGTTATTTCATCGGGTGTTGTTTTTGCAAAACGTAATTATTATTTTTTTTCTTTTTTCATTTTTTACGATGATTCGTGCCCTATTCACAGGTGCTGCAGTTTGTCATGAATCGACTGGGGAAAACTTTATTTCGAGATGGATTTTTGTTTTTTTTTTTTTTGAGCTTGAAGTCTATCGATATTTCTTTGATATAGCTGCGTCATGTTAACTCTATACGGAGCCAGGGAGATACGAAAAGTTTTACGTGTGCAGCGATGTGTATATGTGCAGCAAGACTGTGCCATGTTAAAATATTAAAAAGAACATAAAAATAACATTTTTATGTTATTTCATCGGGTGTTGTTTTTGCAAAACGTAATTATTATTTTTTTTTCTTTTTTTTTCATTTTTTACGATGATTCGGGCCCTATTCACAGGTGCTGCAGTTTGTCATGAATCGACTGGGGAAAACTTTATTTCGAGATGGATTTTTTTTTTTTTTTTTTTTTGAGCTTGAAGTCTATCGATATTTCTTTGATATAGCTGCGTTATGTTAATTCTATACGGAGCCAGGGAGATACGAAAAGTTTTACGTGTGCAGCGATGTGTATATGTGCAGCAAGACTGTGCCATGTTGAAATATTAAAAAGAACAAAAAAATAACATTTTTATGTTATTTCGTCGGGTGTTGTTTTTGCAAAACGTAATTATTATTTTTTTTCTTTTTTTTCATTTTTTACGATGATTCGGGCCCTATTCACAGGTGCTGCAGTTTGTCATGAATCGACTGGGGAAAACTTTATTTCGAGATGGATTTTTTTTTTTTTTTTTTTTTGAGCTTGAAGTCTATCGATATTTCTTTGATATAGCTGCGTCATGTTAATTCTATACGGAGCCAGGGAGATACGAAAAGTTTTACGTGTGCAGCGATGTGTATATGTGCAGCAAGACTGTGCCATGTTGAATTATTAAAAAGAACAAAAAAATAACATTTTTATGTTATTTCGTCGGGTGTTGTTTTTGCAAAACGTAATTATTATTTTTTTTCTTTTTTTTTCATTTTTTACGATGATTCGGGCCCTATTCACAGGTGCTGCAGTTTGTCATGAATCGACTGGGGAAAACTTTATTTCGAGATGGATTTTTTTTTTTTTTTTTTTTTGAGCTTGAAGTCTATTGATATTTCTTTGATATAGCTGCGTCATGTTAATTCTATACGGAGCCAGGGAGATACGAAAAGTTTTACGTGTGCAGCGATGTGTATATGTGCAGCAAGACTGTGCCATGTTGAATTATTAAAAAGAACAAAAAAATAACATTTTTATGTTATTTCGTCGGGTGTTGTTTTTGCAAAACGTAATTATTATTTTTTTTCTTTTTTTTTCATTTTTTACGATGATTCGGGCCCTATTCACAGGTGCTGCAGTTTGTCATGAATCGACTGGGGAAAACTTTATTTCGAGATGGATTTTTTTTTTTTTTTTTTTTTTGAGCTTGAAGTCTATTGATATTTCTTTGATATAGCTGCGTCATGTTAATTCTATACGGAGCCAGGGAGATACGAAAAGTTTTACGTGTGCAGCGATGTGTATATGTGCAGTAAGACTGTGCCATGTTGAAATATTGAAAAAAACAAAAAATAACATTTTTATGTTATTTCGTCGGGTGTTGTTTTTGCAAAACGTAATTATTATTTTTTTTCTTTTTTTTTTTTCATTTTTCACGATGATTCGTGTGATATCCACAGATGCTTCAGTTTGTCATGAATCAACGGGAGAAGAGTTGATTTCGACTCTGTTGCATTTTTTTTTTTTTTAATACGTTATTTATTGTTTTTTTAAGTCTCAAGTCTATCGATATCTCTTTGATATAGCTGCGTCACAAATATTCATTCTATACCTGCACCAGCGAGATGCCAAAAAAATTACGTGCGTAAAATTAGGTGTTATTTTCGGGAAACATATTTTTTTTAGAGGAAAAGCGCGAGGCCTTTTGCATACAGCACTACTTCATATTATAAAGAATATAAAATCCTGTACAGCAATTATCAGCGGGCCGCTGCGTTCGCCTCGCCGAATTATCCTTTCAACGGGCATCGGTAAAAAAAAAAAAAAAAAACACCTCCAAGCAACAAAATCAATAATGATAATATATTTTTAAACAATCGAACTATACGATAAATAGAACCAGTCTAAAGAAAAAAAAAAAAAAAATTCAAAAGTTGTGTTGTGCTTGCACAAAACAAGTCAGAAGCTTCGTACCCGTATTCTCGCTAGAGGCGCTTCAGAAAAAAAAAAAAAAAAAAAACCCTTGGCGAAACGCGTGATAATTATTTTTTAATTAATTTTTTTTTTAATACAAATTTGTTTGCAAGCCTGCAAGGTGGCGAGAAAGCGAAATCAAAGTCCGGCGCGAGTCCTCGACGCAGTGGAGCAGGTCGGTTACGCTCAGACGGGCGGTGTCGCGTGCGGGACGTCGCGTCTCGCACCTAATTCCCCTGCTCGATCCTCGCGATGCATACAAATCGGTCGAATTAGAAGCCACCCTGTAAATTTCGTCGCCGGCACCTCCCCAGGACTCCGAGCCGATATTACGGTCCATTAAAATTCATTGCACGCTGGAACAATTATACGAGCGATCGTACAATCCGGCCGCGCTGACTGGAGGCGGGATTTGAGGCGCTACGACAATCGATCCTCTATGTTGTATAGATATAACGCTCGCAAACTAACCCACGAGTCTCGGAAAGCTTCGAACTCGAAATCGCTGTTAAAATTTAATCAGGCAAAAATAATAAAAAAATGAATTTTTTTAAATTACAAAATTTGAATCAATAAAAATGATTTAGCAATTGTTGGACAATTGTTGTTGCCATCGAATCGTTTTTTCCGAGATTCGAGCCACGAGTCCTGGAAAGCTTCGAACTCGAATCCGCTGTTAAAATTTAATCAGGCAAAAATAATAATAAATTATTTTTTTAAATTACAAAATTTGAATTAATAAAAATGATTTAGCAATTGTTGGACAATTGTTGCCCCGGCAGTCGAATCGTCCTTTCTGAGACTCGAGCCACGAGTCCTGGAAAGCTTCGAACTCGAGTCCACTGTTAAAATTTAATCAGACAAAAATAATAATAAGTGCATATTTTTAATAAAAAAAATTGAATTAATAAAAATGATTTGACAATTGTTGGACAATTGTTGCCTCAGCCATCGAATCGTCCTTTCCGAGACTCGAGCCACGAGTCCTGGAAAGCTTCGAACTCGAATCTACTGTTAAAATTTATTCAGACAAAAATAATAATAAGTGAATTTTTTTAATTAAAAAAATTGAATTAATAAAAATGATTTGACAATTGTTGGACAATTGTTGCCTCGGCAGTCGAATCGTCCTTTCTCAGACTCGACCCACGCTAAAACTGCTTCACAAAAAATATATAAAAAAAAAAAAATGAAAAAAATGCAACACATGCAAGCTAACGAAATAATCGTGTTTAAAGTGCGTTTTTTAATGAGGAAGGTATATGCTTGTAGAAATAAGAATCATGTGTCCCGTCAAGACCTGCAGCCAGCTCTCAACGAACTCGCAGTGCTCAGGTAACGCCGCGCCACATTAACGAAACAATGAGAAAAATCCACTTACACGACCTCACACACACACACACACATACACATACATTCGCATAGACACACCTAGAAACACCGATAGCCGTAAAAAAAAATCACGAAACGTAGATGAGAAAAGTTTTCTTGAAATTCCCCACAGCGTACACAACTTTTATAGTATAACGTATATAGTATATGTATATATACACCTATATCGTTTTTTTAATAAAAATTATTATTTAATAAACTTTTTATTAATCCGGGTAGCGATTTTACAATTTAAAAATATCATAGTCGACGCTCGAGAGATAATCGAGATTAAGCGCCACCGAGTTGCAGTTTGTCGATAATAATTTATATATTGTAGTTTATTAAAATTATTATTTCATACATTTTTATTAATCCGGGTAGCGATTTTACAAGTAAAAAATATCACAGTCGACGCTCGAGAGATCATCGAAATTAATCATCGCGGAGTTACAGTTTACCGATAATAATTTATATATCGTTTTTTATAAAAATTATTATTTCATACATTTTTATTAATCCGTGTAGCGATTTTATGAGTAACAATGTCGTAGTCGACGCTCGAGAGATAATCGAGATTAAGCGCCACCGAGTTGCAGTTTATCGATAATAATTCATATATTGTAGTTTATTAAAATTATTATTTCATACATTTTTATTAATCCGGTCAGCGATTTTACAAGTAACGATATAATAGTCGACGCTCAAGAGATCATCGAAATTAATCATCGCGGAGTTACAGTTTACCGATAATAATTTATATATAGTTTTGTTAGAAAAATTATTATTTCATAAATTTATATTAATCCGGTCAGTGATTTTACAAGTAACGTTATAATAGTCAGCGCTCGAGAATTAAACGAGATTAAGCGTCCCGGAGTTTGCAGTCTACCGTCACAATATGCATATCATTTTTAATAAAAATTATTATTTCATAAATATCTATTAATCCGTTTAGCGATTTCACGAGTAACGATATCATAGTCGTCGCTCGAGAGGTAATCGAGATTAAGCCTCACCGAGTTATAGTTTACCGATATAATACATAAACATAGTTATAACTTCACGTTGTGCTCTCACGCTGCAAGCGCGCTTAAAAATGTGCACAACGAGAGATGCTGTTAGAGATTCACCCGATCGGCTCGGATCGATCGAGACAAGAGTCAGCCGAGGCGATTATCGTCTCTTACTCAACCAACTTTTTTTATTATTATTTATTTATTTATTTATTTACATTTACGGGCCCTATCGCCTCAGTTATTATTATTATTATTATTATTATTATTATTATTATTATTATTATTATTATTATTATTATTATTATTATTATTATTATTATTATTATTATTATTATTATTATTATTATTATTATTATTATTATTATTATTATTATTATTATTATTATTATTATTATTATTATTATTATTATTGCGCGGCCTTCGGCGGCTGATCGATCGATCCGACCGATTTACTTCGAATTCCCCGGGGGAGATCGAGGAGGATGAGGTGGACGGGTGTGAGGAATATCTATAAGGAAAGAGCCCAGAGCTCTTTCTGTTTGCCACCTGAGACTCTGGTTTAATCTACTATACGATATTAGAAAGAAAAAAAAAATTACTATATAGTTATAGATTGGCACAGAGTACTCCGAGGACGACAGTCCAGGGACAGCTTCCACAAACTCCAATTAGTCCCCTGTATAGGGCGGAGCGGGGCGAAACGGACCACGGGGCAAGACGGACCATTGTTGCTCGTACCCAATTTTTATTATTTTTATTCTCTCCCGAGGGATGAAAAACAAATCCCGGTCCGTTTTGCCCCGCTCTCGCCTACACGCGTGGTAGAAATGCCACCGACACGTTTTTTAGTTCGATTTTATCTCTAGATATATCACTGTCACTGCCTGTACTAATCCACGAGCATTGGCGAACGGAGCAGCGGTAGACATTTTTTTTATTTATTTATTTTTTCTCGAATTATGTCGCCAATCGACTATTTAATTTTTATTGGCTTGATTAATAAAAAAAAATAATAATTATATACGATCAGTTCAGGGTGCGGGCTTATCGCGAGTGTATCGCAAAGCGCTTTCGCGCTTTGGCGAGAGGAGCAGCGATAGGAATTAAAAAAAAAATTCCTCGAACCATTTCGCGAGTCAACTATTTAATTTTTATCGCCTCGATTAGTAAATTGTAGAACCCGAATCTATAATGGTCGATTTTTTTTTTCCTTGAATTACGTCGCGAACTAACTATTTAATTTTCATTGGCTCGATTAATAAATTGTAAAACGCGAAACTGTAATGGTCGACATTTTTTTTTCTCCTTGAATTACGCCGCGAGCCGGCTATTTAATTTTTATCGGCTCGATTAATAAATCGTAAAACGAGAAACTATAATGGTCGACATTTTTTTTCCTTGAATTTCGTCGCGAGCTAACTATTTAATTTTTATTGGCTCGATTGACAAATCGTAAAACGAGAAACTATAATGGTCGACATTTTTTTTTCCCCTCAATTATGTCGCGCTGCATTTAATTTTTATTGGCTCGATTAGCAAATCGTAAAACGCGAAACTATAATGGTCGAAATTTTTTTTTCCCCTCAATTATGTCGCGCCTCATTTAATTTTCATTGGCTCGATTAATAAATTATAAAACGAGAAACTATAACAGACGCTGCTCCGGCCGACAGTGCGGTAGCTTAACCGTCCCGCCACGATCTACTTCGTGCTCTTTTATCGGTACTAATATTAATTTAATCTTTATTATATCGCCGGAGAAAAAAAAAAAAAAAAAAAAAAAAAAAAAAAAAAAAACACCAATTCCTCTTTGCGACGGCCGACTCGATCCTGAGGAAGTCTCGGTCGCCTCTGCGGTCCGCGCCTCGACGATTTTTCTCCGAGCGCGGCTCCGGCACAATCGTCACCGACAATCGTCATGGCGAAACGGGTCGATTTAATTTCGCGCGTTTGTTCGCGGTACGGTGCTTATCGCGGGTGTATTGTCTCGCTCGCGGCGGGCCTGAGAACAGCGAGGCGAGGCGGAGAACGCCCGAGCAACGATATTGCCCGGTACCAGCCGCGGGCGCGTTCTCCGATAGTTCTTTCGCGGACCAAGTGCGATTGTGTTAATTAAAATCGTTGGTATAAAAAAAAAAAAAAAAAAAAAAAAAAATCGTCCCCGATCCGATCACCCTCCGCTTTCCCTCTGCGTTGATTTTCGCGAATTTATTCAGTCATTAACCGGAGCACTGAAGCGATGTATTAAAAAAGACGCGTCGATTTATCGTCGAGTACGACAGCATGGCGAATAAAATAATAATAATAATAATAATGATAACATTTTTTTAAAAATTGTCTCCAATCCGGACTCCCTTCGTTTTCCCTTATCGTTAATTTTTTGAAGACCTTATCGTCTCCCGATTGCTCGCGAAAAAATTAATTCATTTATCAATCGGAGCGCTGAAGCGATGTTTTAAAGAAGACACGCCGATTTATCGTCGAGCACTGGAATAATTTTTTTTTTTATCCCAAAGGAATAATAAAAATAAAAAAAATCATTTCCATATCGGACAGCCTTGATTTTGTCCCGCAGTCGTTGATTTTCTCGAGCTCTGAGCGTCTCTTCATGCTCCCGAAAATTATTTTTAGTATTGTCATCCGCGTCGCACAGAACGCGATCTATAAAAAAAGATACGTTTCCATTTATCGTCCGGAACGCCCACAACGCGAATGATAAAAAAAAAAAAAAAAAAAAAAATTGATCGATTCTAAATGGAGTTTAATTGGATATATGCGTATCAGACACACTTGTTTGATCTCTATTGGGGGATCAATATGGGAGGCTGTTAAAATTAAATCGCAATTGACTCGCCTCGGTCCAACGATGAATGACGAATGTTATTCGAGCCGAAGCCCAAGGCGAGAAAAATATAATACGGAGATATATTTTTTTTTTTATCGACAGACGATTTTTTTTTTTTTTTATACATAGGACGTAGATGTTAAAGATACGTGCATGTGGCTGTTTTGCTGTGATATGTACCGGAAAGAGCCTGAGAACGGGGCGGTGGAACTACGGGAGTTTGTTACTGACTCTCGTGTATTGACGATTGCAGCGCGCCGTCAGGAGATCATCAAGATGACCGAACAGCTAATCGAGAGCATCAACACCGGAGACTTCGAGGGTTACACGTAAGTCCCGACGGAAATCCGAGGAAATTTTTATTTTCATTTTTTTATAAATAAAAGAAATTATCAATGGAAATATTGATATTTCTATTGATAATTCTTTATATTAATTATAATATAAAAATATATTTATATTAATGATAATATAAAAATATATTTATATTAATGATAATATAAAAATATCTGGGTGGTCCTTAAATTGAAAAAGTTTTTTATTTTTTAAATAGTCGGTAGCGACCTCTAAAAATGCGTTAATTTCAGGGACCCTTCGCACATCGCATTTTTATTTTATACTTTCATGATAATACGGGGTGGCCTCCAGAAAATTGAAAAATGTTCAATTTAAGAACCACCCTAATCAATATTATCAATATAAATAAAATGTAAATAAAATCTATATATGTTACGAGGCCGTGATCGACGAATTCTTACCTTTCCTAAATTCGGCCTCGAAACAGTCTGCTCGTGAGATTTCTTCTTCCCAAGAAACTCAATATCAAGTTTCCACCCTTATCTTCTTCAATCGGTCTTCAATGGAACGTTTATTATTTTATCTACGACCGATTAATATCGAGTTTCTTCGAGGAAAAAAAAAAAAACATAAATATAAACGACGATAAAGCTGCAAATATTTATTAATGTTGCCTACTTGTGTTTTATTTTGTTTTATTTTATTTTTTATTTTTCAGAAAAATCTGCGACCCTCATCTGACCGCGTTCGAGCCCGAGGCTCTAGGTAATTTAGTCGAGGGAATGGACTTTCACAAATTTTACTTTGATAATGGTAATTATGTCTAGTTTGCCCTCACTATATTTATCCGCGATTTTTTTTTTTTTACATTTGCCACTATACGCAAGTCACATTACTTTCGCTTGAATTTTTCTATCAATTTTATTTTAATCTCTAAATAAAATTTTCTATCTGCTCTTGTATCGCTGTATTGCCATGCCCTTCAGCATGAGACTTCTCTTTTGCGAAATATATTTTTTTATCGTACTCATCTATCGTACGATAACTTTCGACAAGGCTGTTTATGCATTCATATTTTTTATTTATTGAAAGAAAAATGAATCTTTATTAATTTAACGAGAAATTAATTTCTTTATTAATTAACGAAAAATGATTTTTTAATTTATTTAACGAAGATATGCGAAATCCAAATTCGGCTTTTCAGCAAACCGCAATGACTGCGAAACGTCGAGCTGAATGGCTTTATTTTTTTATGAATTTTTTTTATTTATTTTAACGTCTTGTAACGCACGAATAACGTTTTGTCGGCTCGCAAGACAGTTTTTATTTTGCCATGGCGTGTAACCTTTCGAATGTTTGATATCCCATGAAGCAGTCCTGGGGAAAAACTCGAGCTGGAAGGCAGTCAACACGACGATTCTAAATCCTCACGTTCACCTGCTCGGCGAGGACGCAGCTTGTATCGCATACGTCAGGCTCACCCAGTACGTCGACAAGTGAGTAAAACTTCCAAATTCGTCGAGACAAATTTATTCCACTGAACGACGGAATATCGAATGATATTTCATGGAAGCAACAGAAATGTATTAGCCATCGGCTGGGAAAAAAAATTGCATGGAAGTTAGCAACTTTACTCCAATTGAATCATTGACTCTGTTTTTTCTCAAGCAGTGGCTTTTCTGACGAAACGATTGAAAAATATAATACTATATAATATAGTATGTGCTATAAAAAACGAAGTTCTGAAATTATATAGAATGGAATTTCAAAATCCATTTTATATATGCTATAAAAACCGATATTCTGAAATTACGGCATATAAAAATGGACCATTCACCATTTTTATATGCAATACTGAATTTTTGAGAATTTTTTCAGACTTTTGCCAAAAACGGAGTGTTGCATATAAAAAACGTCAAGCTATAACCCATAGACGACTGATTTTTTCTTCTAATTTTGTTCACTTTTTTTTCGGTAGAAAATTGCAAAAAAAAAAAAAGGTAACACTGGCCACTCCGACTTAAATCTCAAAACTTTAAACATATGACAAGATTTTTCAGATTTTTTAATTGTGCCGATCAATACGTTCGTTTCTTTAATCATATATAATTATAAACAATTTTATAAAATCTAATAAAAAGTCTGAGTGCTTTTGAGAGTTAGTTCAGTCGTATAAAAAATCGCGGGCCCAATCCAAGAAGTTAGACCCAGATTGAAATGGTAAAGAACGTCCCATTTAAAAGATTATATTATATTATATTATATTATATTATATTATATTATATTATATTATATTATATTATATTATATTATATTATATTATATTATATTATATTATATTATATTATATTATATTATATTATATTATATTATATTATATTATATTACATTATATTATATTATATTATATTGTATTATCACCGGCTCGTTAAAAAATCAGCTGTCAATAATGCAATTGGAGCAACTTCGCTAACTTCCATGGCACGATGACATAAAAAAAAAATTATTTCCCTCTCTATAAATACTGATCGTTCAATTCGAATTCTTCTCACAGGCAAGGAGTGGCGCACACCCAGCAGAGCGAGGAGAGTCGTGTCTGGCACAAGAAAGACAACAAGTGGCAGAACGTGCACTTCCATCGAAGCGCGGTCACAGGACCATCGCCGTTCTCCTTCAATCACAAATAAATCTGTCGCGGCGGGGCGTGATAACACGACGACGACGACGACGACGACGACGACGGCGTCGTCACCGCTCTCCTCAGTTGTTCCCACGTGAATGATCCATGTACCATGTCGCGCGGCACAGCGATTTCGTAAAGTAATATAATTATATTAAAAAAAAGAAGAAACAAAAGAAAAAAGAAAAAAACAAAACATATGAAGAGAGAAGAGACGACGAGCAGGCGCCAGCAGCCGAACAAGCGGAAACGAGAAACTCACACACGATACACGACACACACATGGACGGAGAGAAGTGCACAAGAGGAAGGGCGAAGCGCGACGAGAATGCGTCCGACGAATTGTCGTCGGTGAATTTTTTGATTAAAAACTGGAAATATATTGTCGGCGGGACCTCGAAACGAGGTGCGAAAGATTGTAAGAGAACGCGAGATGCGCGCAGGAACGCGAGGAAAAAAAATTGGGTCTGGTCAGTTTCGAATTTAGGGATCGATTTCTGGCGTCGGATTTTTAGTCGCCCGACGAACCGCGATATGCGCGAGACCACGGAAATTCTTTCACAGGCAGACACACACGTAGAGAGAGAGGGGAAAAAAAATTAGCAGAGCTGTACTCACGCGTTCTCGATATATTGAATATTATATTAATGATAATATCGTGTGAGATGAAGGCGGAGATGGAAAGAGGAGGCCCAACGTCGAGCTAACGAATCGTCTTGCTTACGATTTTTTAAATCATTACTATTAGTTAGAGTAACAAATTTCTATCTAGGGAGTCGTTTTAAGTAAAAAAAAAAAAAAAAAAAATAAACTTTTTCGGCCCGATCGAGGCTTTAATATCGACCAACGTGTGCCATGTTTAGCTTGCGACTATATTGAGACGGCATTGGCGCGGATGAGAGAAATTCGCGAGAGTGGACTTTTTTTTTGTGTCCTGTTGCGACACCGACGACGAGCGAGGAACTGGAAGAGGAGGACGAGAGAGGGACTTTAGCTAAGACTGCAATCGATACAATAAGAGGGTCATAGCGAAGCGAAAGGAACCGCGATTGGGCCGGAATTCTCTCGTCTATCTCTCTTCTCTCTTTTCTCGCTGTCGATCGACGATCATTGTTCATATAACGGTGTGTTAAGCAGAGTTGGGCAAATTACTAGAAAATACTAGGGAATACTGAAAATACAAAATACTATATGTATTTTAAATGCAAAATACTTTTTGTACTTAAAGTACATTGGTGATCACTTCGTTCGAGTACTTTCTAAAAAAAGGTCGTAAAAGGGAATAAAATTTTTATCTCATTTTTTCCAATTAAATTTCAATTCTGACATTTTTTGTCATTCGCGACATTAGATTTTTTTTTTCGCACTCGACATTTATCGTTATTTTCAACTCAAACTTTTTTTTTTTAGTTCGTCATTCGATGTGTTGTTTGCATTGAAAATCTAAGATTCTTTTGCTTCCTCATAGAGGAAGCTTTTTACATTGGAAATTTACTTCGCATTTGACATTTGGCATTCGGAATCTGACATTTTCTTTTTTACTCTATATCTGATGATTTGACGTTGTGTTTTTACTTTCGCATGAAAATTTGGGCTTATTGGTATTTGTTACTTTAATATTTATTTCACGTCTGTAATTTGAGGTTTTGCAATGAATTTATGAAAAATTTTACATAACACTTTCATTCCTTTCTGTTAACATTTTCCAAGTATTCTGGCTCCGGATAATTCCACAATCATTCTTAAAATTCAAATTTAGAGGTCGATGTCAGAATATTTTTTTATTTTTTACTCAATTGGCCCAACGAGTACTTTAAATACCTGAAATACCTAAAATATATCGTGTATTTGAAATGCTGCCCAGCTCTGATATAAACACCCAACCGTGAAATAAACTACCATCGAGAAAAATTAAATTCGACTCGCGAATCGAAGGCGACGAGAAAGAGAGAGAGAAAAAGGGTTTCGTCCGTTAATCGACTGATGTTCGACTGTGTGCATTGGTCGGTATCTACGCGTTCCATCGACTCCCACTCGCGACAAACTTTTATTTGTTGTTAATTCGCTTCGTTTTTTTTTTTGTTTTTAATAATTAACGTTCGAACTTAATCTCCTCGCTCCCAAAAAATCGCCAACTCCCTCGTTCCTCGATTCATCTCTGTTATTTATTGTACTCGTAAGTACTTCGGTTCGCAACTGAATATAATAATATAATTGTACGACAGTATATACGCTATGATAGATACGAGGGAAGAAAAGTAAAAAAAAAAAAATCAATTGTAACAACAATTTATAGCTCGAACCGTTCGTGACTCGTGGCCAAAGTTTCCTCAGGTGCTCCAGTTCCGATTTTGCTGAAGTCTAAAAAAAAAAATCCAGAGTTGCGAATCGCGCCGAACAGCGACATGCGCTGTACTCGCCCGACGGACGGAAGTCAATCGCAAAAATGCGACGTACGCGAAGTTCCACCCAAACACACACACAGAAAAACGTACACGACTCACGCGGACAGAAAAAATTGAAGGAAAAAACGAAAAGAACCTTGAGAAAAGAAGAAAAAAAAAAAAAATAACAAGACACTCGACACGAGCTTTTTGATATCCGATCGAGCTTTCGCAAATCGTTCGAGAACGCTCGATTTACAGCCTTCGACCCCGCGAAGACACTCGTTCTCACTGTTATATCGAAAACAAAAAAAAATCATCTGTTAATGTAATTCTACGAAATTGCCCGGCGGCAAAAGAACAACGAGGGCCGAATTTTTGCCGGACGGCGAGTTTTCACTCACTATTCTATACTCTCCTTCTTCCACTCATGAAATTTTTGTCCGATCTCGTTATCTTCTTCTCAATAAAAAAAAAAAAAAAAACACAAAAAAACTCATCCTCAAACGGAGGCGGATAAGGGTTGATCGTTGTAAGAGGACGATCCTCGAAACAGGGTCTAACCGACGAGCTTTCGTTGTGCGCGTTATCATCGGCTGTACGATAACAGAGGGCGGCGACTCACGCCGATAACGAAGCACCCGGTGATAAAAAAAAATCGTTTCCTTCGCGTGGCTCGGACCATAGCCGGGCGTGCGATTTTTTTGCTCTCGAACAAACGATCTTTCCAATAAACGAGGAGCTGCGTCGACGGCGTCATCGCGATTCGGTCCCGATCCGAGTCCAACTCGAGCCGGGCAGGGCAATTTTCTAGGGACGCGGAGTGTAGAAAAAAAAAAAACGCGACGCGATTATCATTACTATAGATAAATAAACGTCTGTAATAACGTGTAACGTTTATTTATTTTATTTAATATATTTTAATTTATTCTTTTTATATATATATTTTTGTTTGTTGATAAAAAATGTCACGTGTCTCGCGATTATGATATGATTTTTGAGGGCGCTTCGCACGTACATTCTCGGCCAAAAGTGAGATTCAGTGAGAATTTGAACATTTCTTAATGGTGTAAAAATCTGAAAAAAATCAACTGTATTAAAGATGCCAACATTAATTTTGCACAATGATTATGCCGAAATATTAACAAATTGCTAAAAAAATTGTTCGACGAATAGACAGTAATCCGTTTATTCCCTTTTCAAATGAATTCATTGATTTTCTAGAAACCACATGAATTTTTTTAGAATTTTCTTAAATTTTTGAATTTTCCGTTTTTGAAATTTTTTTAAGGCCACAACTACGGAACCTTTGGCGCAGTCGTCTCGAAACTTTTTGTGTGCACTCCTAGAATCCTGATACGGAAACATATCCAAGATTCGTGCCTCTACATCCATTTTCCAAATACTCTAAAAAAAAATTTTGAATCGTAAGAAAATTGTGAAGAAATTCACAGAAATTCTAAAAAGTCAAGGAATTCATTTAAAATGAAAAAATAAAAGGTTTCCCGATGTTTTTAAAACAATTTATTTTTTTTATAATGCGTTAATAACTTTTTGACATTATTATTGTGCAGAATCAAAGGTCTTGACGTAATCGATACGGCCGATTTTTTTTCCAGATTTTTGGCATCTCCCGAAGTACCGAAATTTCGATGGAATTAAACTTTTGGTTGGGAATTTATGTGCGATAAATCCTTAATAACCCAGACGATCGCTCGTTGTGCAACGGAGCCGCGTGTGTATGAGGACTTTAATTGCTGCGCCTGCGCAGTGTCCGCGCTGTCCCTCGTCAACCTGCGAGTTGGCCGTGTCGTATATTTGACGATAAAGTATAGACGAAGAAAACGAAGAAGAAGAAAAAAAGAAGAGAGAGAGAAATAATGATCACTGTACAGAACATTCTTCCATGTTATTTTTATCCCCGCGTGTTCTTTCGTTATTCGTTGATACGTTGTTGATTTTATTTGTTTTGTTATCGCCGCGCGATCCGCCGATCGGGGCGCTTTTTTTTTGTCTCAGCTAGCGCGAAACTTGTGCGCGATTCCAAATGATGTTTGTACTTTGTTTCCGGCACTGATACGCTGCGTTTACAAAGCTGACATTAACGTGCATAATTTATATTGCCAACGTCATTAATTGTATTTATTTATTTAACCCGAAAACACTTATATAAATACGAGTAAACTATAAAAAAAAAAAAAAAATACGTTCGAGGGAGTGAATCTTTGAGTAAATTATACATATATTGTGATTAAGTGAAGTAATATATTTAGGGGCAAGCTCTATCGACGACGAGGTGACGAAGCTGTTATAACAGAAAAAAAAAAACGAAAAAAAAATACCAATGAAAACACAAGGATAATCCGCGCTCTCTGTCGTGTCTCTCTTTGCATAATTAATGTTATATACATATTGGATATTTAATGAAGAATAGAGAGGGTGGATAAAAAAAAAGGAAAATAATTAAACGATTAAAAAAGAGGAAGACGAGAAGAATGAATTCGCGATGAAAAGTCGCACGAATAAATTCGGGCGATTAAATGCTAGAGGGGCGAATTATGATTGGAATTTTTATCGAATTTACTTCGTTATTACGATGAAATCTTTCTACACGTTCGTACATCCTCCAATAGTGGTCACGAGTCAGTCTCAATCTGCAAGAAAAAAAAAAAAACAAAAAAACAAAAAAAAAATTAAAGGAACACTTTTGCCATCGTATTATATACATATAAATATTATACATACAAAAAAAGAACAAAAAAAAAAAGGAAAAAAAAGAAAAACCTAAATTACATATATTAGAATAACAATGAAACGATATGATTTATTATATTGCAAATATAACTATAAAATTAAAATGATACAATTAAATTTAAACGAGGAAAAGAGAAAAAAAAAACAAGTAAAAAAAAAATAGTTATTTCTACTACTCTAATTCATCGCTTCTACGTGTGATTGTTGTATAAAATAATTACTATTGATTTCCTACTATCATTATGTGTACTAGTACGCGTTACTACTACCACTACTACTAAATAACATTACTTACCGACTACGAATGAATTAATGAATATGAATATTTCGTTGTATTATTATTTCTATTTTTATTCTTTTTTTTTTTTCTCGCGTTTTTAATACTACGATAACACGATTGCCGCACGAATTAACTTGTCAACTAGTGTAAAGTTTATTTATAATTATAAAGTTAATGTTACGAATGGGTAAAAATGAAAGTTTCATTTTTTTTTCTCGTGAATTTAAAGCGATCGAAGCGGATCGATGATAAACTGCGTTTGTAGTTAGTAACGACGATTCAACTTGGAGTGTAAGAGCAAAAAAATGTTATAGTCGTTTCGTATTGTACAAGTTTGTAAAATCTTGCATTAACCGAACGAGGATCTCGTTGAAAGTTGTTTTGTATTGATTCCTCTTGTCTTTCTTGTGTAATCTCGAGTCTCCTTCCGTTGTTGCGAATTTTTTTGTTAATCGTCGTGGATTAAAAAAAAAAAAAAAAAAAAAAAATTGCCTCATCGCTGTGCGCCGCTTTCACCGAGATCCGTTCGATTCTTTTATCGAGATAAGCAAAAAAAACGTGAAAAGAAAAAAACTCGCGACAAGTTCGTTGATCGTCGCTGTGCGGGATGAGATTCAATGAAAAAAAAAAATCGATATAAATAGATCTCTCGATAACGAACTGCTGTGGCTGTCGGAAATCGATGCAGCGAAGTGGTGGGAAGGAGAATGATCGGTGTTCGCAGTCACTAGAAAAAAACAACTTGTCTTAAATACTCGTTATTATTCTCCACTGCCCGAATCAACGTTTACCACTTACACGTTACTATAAATACGAAGATCTCGTACTCGTCGAGCCCTGTTCTAACTCTATGTAAAAGCTTGGAAAAGAAAAAAAAAAAGAAACACCCTAAAAAGTGTCCATTCACTTTAACCGAGAATAGAGAATTTCATCCTCCAATTACCACGGTCGGTAATGTCGTTACAGTCTTCGTACAGAAAGTCTCCCAGCTTGCCGTTGAAACCGAGGAATGAAACGAATAGGAAAACGCGAAGATCGCCGATATGATCATTCTCCTTCTTTCGAGCAACTTTCGAAGTAAAAAAGAAAAAAACATCAAATTGTTTCATCATTGATCACAAACGGACGCACACGCACCATGAAAAGACTAAAAAGAAAGAGTAAAAAAAAGGTAAACACAAAGAAATAGAGAAAATTCTATTGAATGGTATTTTCCGAATTTTCATCGTCTACATAGCACTTTATAAATACATTAAAACAAACGATGTAAAAAAGAGAGAAAAAAAAAAATGGTCGTCATGGAGCGCGCGTACGACGTGAGCGTCTTCATCCATCGTACATTGTTTGGCCTAAATACTATTCACGTTTGTGTATTCCATATGATATTTATAGGTAAAAAAAAAAATACCGTTAGAGAGTCGCGACTACATCACGCTCGTTCGGTTGGGATAGTCGGATTGAATGAAGTTACAATTAAATATTGAATTATCGAGTCCGCGGAGCTCGGCTGTTCCGGCTCGGTCGGTAACGGCGTGATCGAGCCGCACTCGCGAGGCCGGTACATAAAGATTAATATTAAAAAACGAAAGAAAGAAAAGAAAAAACAAAGAACCGGTCAGGAGCGTTATCGAGAGCGCGCTTTTCAGCGGACGTCGAAGATTATAATCGTTATTATCTGCTCACAAAAGAAAAATAAAAGACAAATGTATATTACACATTCGCGTCCGAGATGGCTCGGGCATGGTACGACTTCGGACAGAGAGATGGCGAAACGAGCGAAGTTATCGACTAAGTCTCGTTGTATAGTAGTTATTTACTTCATACACTAGAAGCGAAATATAAGCTCACGATAATTTTCCTCGTCCTGAAACTTTCTCGCGGAATCGTCGAACCTACAAGAGTGTAAAAGTCCGACGAAGCTAAAAGTCTCGGAGCTCGACGAGCAGCGTTTCTAACCTCGATTTCTTCTAAGGTCGCCGGATGGTCTCGCGAGAAAGTCACCGGCCATTGTTAACTTATTATTCGTTCATAATATAAACCAACCCGTACTCCGGATTTTTGTTACAGTCCCTTTTCGTACGGCGTATCATAAAGAGAAATTATTGCATAAAAACACACATACACACACCACGTACACGCATAGAGGCGTCGTTCGAGAAACGGTGCGGAAAGCGGAGGAATAGTTAAGGGAAAATGAAAAAAAAAACGGCGTACCTGGCAGGGAACTCTCTGTACCCGGAGATACTGTACTTTAATTAAACAACCGACTGTTATATATCGTTTATAATTTAGAGAATTGCGCACGAAGCATCGAACGGAAACTCGCGCTCGATCGATAAAACAGAGGCGAGGTGAATTTTTGCGACTGCGACGGATTAAATTGAATAACGACGACGGAGACGATCGTACTGTATCGATATAGGAAAAAAGAAAATTAATAACGAGAGAAAGAGATGAGAGGACAAGCGATGAAACAAATGGGGGGAAAAAGGAAGATTACAAGAAACAAACACACGAGAATACAATGACGAACGAGAATAAAGAGAGGAGCGTACCGAGCTGAGCAAACATCCAACTCCCCTTAATGTTAATAAGATAGTTGATTATTGTGTGAAAAAATTTAGGAGGCAATTGTGCGGCAATCTCGGTCGTTCTCAGGCACGATTTAAACGAGTCTTATATCAACGTCACGCGCCTTGGGTTTATGTACACTGCGATTCATGTTGAATTTCGACTTGCCGAGTCGCGTCGCGTTTCTAATAGTTGTCCTGTACTTCGAAGAAGAAAAAAAATCGTTCAATTTTTTTTTTTATAATATCGAGCGTTATAAAGTCTCCGTTAATTAAAAAAAAAAAAAGAGTCGCTCTCCATCGCGGCGATTCCTTCTACATAGGTATATGAAATACATTTACCATATACTATACGATAAATTAATATGATGTAAAAGCACATACCTACTTCGCGAGAGGAGAAAAACGAATATGAAAAAAAAAAAAAACAGAGAACTGCATGGGCTCGTCCAGAACGAAACGAGAACGGCCGTGCTCGCTTTGCCGGGGACGACGTATTGCCAACTATATTATAAAACTCTCATCGGTATTCAATATAACGCTATATATTTATTACCATTATTATTGTTACTGTTATCATTTTTATTATCATTAACTATACTATTAATTATTCCTACGGATACGATAAATTTATGATAAAAATGAAAACAAATACAAAAACAAACAAACAAATAACGATTGATTACGATTTTGTCCTAATGTTCAGAAAATAAATATAAATCTCCGTAATAGCTAACGAGTACTGGTGTCTGTCCAACTCCATAAGACTCTCACACCGATCTCTTTCTCTATCTTACCATTAAAACTAATCTCCAGTGTTCAATAAAAACAAGTTTCAATTTTTTTCTTTTTCTTTCAAGCTTTTATTATAAACAAAAAAAAAACCTACATCGCTAGTGTGTGTATATATAGAGTTTCAACCGATCAACGTGTCCCTTTTTTTTAAATGTACATTCTACAAACTTTATTCGAGGAAAGACCACACGCGTTACAATACTACGCTCGTAAAATCACCGCTGAGGGTTTTTTTTTTTTTTTTTTTTTTCATCTATCGACGATAATATACTATAATTATTATATTCGAATTATTGCACTTGGAGTTGATAATTGATTTGCCGTTCGATCGTTCGACTCTCCGAAGGCAAAGCGCTGGCAGGTGCAGTCACTTTGGGCTTTTTTTTATTAGTTTTAACATTTGTTTTTTATAATTTTTTTTTTTTTTTTTCAGGGTCGCTTCACACCTTCCAAGATCCATCGGCCGGGTTTTTATTTATTTCCATGTCGGCATTGCGTTTAAGGCACACACGTTGCGGCTCGTTTAGGATCGCGGAGCGGACTCTCGTTCCTCCGGAGAGTAAACTTTTTTTTTTTTCTCTTGTACAATCCCGCTCACAACCATTGTCGTTATTCGTAACAGTAAATGTGGGTGCAGTTATCGGGCACGTAGTAACTTTTTTGTTTTCACTCCGTACGCGACGTTTCGTTCGAAGGGTTTAAAAACTAAAAAATAATAATAATAATAATTGAGGGCGACCAACAGTCCGATACAGTAATACAACAGTCGTGATAATAAAGATCGATGGGATGGAAAATGCAGAAAATACCGCGGAAGCTTTTGCGCCCCGATCGAGCGAAACTAGAATATATACGTATGGGGCTTTCCACGTCAAGTCGAAGGGCCCGAAACTCTGAATCTCTTGGATCGAGCTGAAAGTTCGTGATGTCGGAGTGTTATATAGTGTGAGTGTCTGGAATTTTTTTCAGATTTTTGTCGGCTCTCGTTTTCAAGCTAGTAGAGCGGCGTGTTGATTTTGAAAATTGTCATATCTCGGAAACTTTTGGTCGTACAAAAAAAGTCGTCCACAAAAAAGATGCGGTTTTTGATTAACTGTGTTCGGACATTTTTTCAAAATTTTCCAAGCACGAGAAACTCGAAAAAAAAAGAAAATTCTTATTTAAAAAAAAAATGTTCAGCAAGTATGGCTGCATTTTGCGTAAAATTTCACAGAATGTTCTTTTTTTAGTGAGAATCAACATGTGTAAATTTCAGAGTGGGTTCAGATGGCGTTCAGTTTCCGCATGCGTTTAACCATTTTTTTACAGGATATATACATATGTACTATGAAATTTTTAGGAAAATGCACATGTGTAAAAAAAAAACAAGAAAGAATTACCTGTTTTTTCAAAGTTTCTTGTCGTTGGAAAATTTTGAAAAAATTTACGAATACAGTCAATCAAAAACAGCATCTTTTTCATAAACGACCTTTTTTTTGTACGACCAAAGTTTCCGAGATATAAATTTTTTTAATATCAACACGCCTATCACCCCGCTCGAAAACGAGAGCCGATAAAAATCTGAAACAAACTCCAGTTACTCACACTAAACACTACAACATCGCGAACTTTCAGTTCGATCCAAGAAGATAAGAATTTTGGGCCGCTCGACTTGACATGGAATGCCCCATACATCGTTCCGAAGAATATCTTGAGCCCGAAGTCCGTGGAAGAGACTACAATAATTCATTCGTAAAATCTCTTTGCAATTGACTATGTTCGGCCCATCGACCGTTTACTTATATCTCTATGTCTCTAGGCTCGTCTCCCGTCACTTTAAACCCTCCTCGCCGAGTCCCTCCGGTGAGAGACTCGTCGACGATCCTCCGAACAATTTCATTCTCGACATAACCCAGATAAAAAAACTGACGGCACGGAGACGGAACGATGGCGGTACCAATGGTAAGATACCCGTTTGACGGCACGTTTTTCTATCTGGGAACATCAAAGTTCGCTGGCTGCGAATGGGGGTTTATCGCTAGACGCGACACATCTCTCGTCGACGAATTAAAATAACTAGGGGGGGCTTGCAGAACATAGGCCAAAAGGTACTAGCCGCCTCGCAACTCATCGGCCTCGTCGCCGCTTCTCCTCCTGTTGCGACCGCGTCCTACAAACAATTGAAAACAAAAACCCAAACGTAAAAACAATCTTTTCTTTTTTTTCTAGAACTTTCAATTCAGCGGCAAGCATCGTTCGTTAAACTAGTCAACTAGGATATATTACAAGCGCTTTAGAGTCTCGTCGTTCTGACACGATCTAGTTTTTTTTTTTTTTTTTTACAGGCTTGTCGGTCAAGCGACCGGAAGCGCCATTCTGTAAGGTGAAAGTATCAATGCTCGGACCGTTAAGAGCATTCCCAGGTATCAGCTGTTATTAATTGGTGAAGAACACATTTTTTGTGAAAGTAACTGAACCCAATGTCAAGCTGATAGTTTCTAATTTACAAGACACATCGATTAGTTACGAAGAGATAACTATTTTTTTTTCATTACGGAAGAATAACAAGAGAGTCCAAATTGTACCAGTCTACGGACGCGGTTTTTCGGCTCGTCCTTATATTCGTAAAATCGTAGATTTTGAGAATTCTGATGTACGAGCACAACTAGTTCGTATCAACTAAAAAAGTTTCTCGCGTTAGGACAAATATTAGAAAATACCGAAAATACAAAATACTATATGTATTTTAAATACAAAATACTTTTTGCACTTAAAATACATTGATAAGTAGTTCGTACGAGAACTTCCCAAAATTCGCCGCTAAAAGTCAATGAAATTTAAATTTCATTTTTTTCTCATTAAATTTCAATTTTTAAATTTTTTTCACATTTTACGTTTGTGATTATTTTCACCTCAAACTTTTTTTTCGCTTGACATCCCATATTTTTAATTTGCATTGCAAATTTAAGATGTTTTTTACATTTTGAATTTACTTCACATTTTACATTTAGCATTCGGAATTTGAAATTTCCTTTTTTTTAAATCTATATCTAATGATTTGACTTGGTATTTGAAAATTTGACATTCAGGATCGTACATCAGAATTTGATACTTATTACACCTCTGTAATGGCATTTCGCAATGAAATTTTCAAAAGTGTTACATAAAATTTTTATTCCTTTCTGTTAACATCTTCCAAGTTTTTCCCCACAATCATTCTCAAAATCCAAAAGTGGAGGTCGGTGTAAAAATATTTTGTATTTTATACTTAATTGGCCCAACAAGTACTTTAAACACCATTGAAGTATTTGAATATTTAAAACACCTAAAATATATCATGTATTTAAAATACTGCCCAGCTCCGAGAATTTCTTTGCCATTAATGAATTAAATCAATGAAAAAAAAAGTTCTATAGTCGCGAAACAATACTTGAAGATAAGCTACGTAGAAAGCTGGCCAACCTAACATCTTCGAACTCTCCGATTATTGGGTCGCGTATCTAGAAACGCTTGTACAAATTTTCGGACTCTTTACCGTCCGTCTTTTAACAAAATTCAACACCGAAAAATGATTTACGCTTGAACCTTCGATACATTTTTTTTCTGTGCATCAAACAATGTTTGTAGATACGATTAAAAGTGCCATTGGATTGGATTTCCAGTGCTTAAATTCGGAATAAATCAAATCTGCATAGGAGCGTCTGACGACTGGGACGTGCCCGAGCATTCGTACTGTTGCCTTGGTCGGACCGGAGCGAGTCGAAGGATTAGTGGGTTAAGGGGTTAAAAAATGGAATGATATGTATTTCAGGGATTCAAGATACTGTACAAGTGTGCGCTGAAATAAAACCAGAACACATTTTTTTAACATAAACTTTCCATATCGTCGGCTGCGTGTCTCGTGATAATTCGCTGTGACGAATAGTAGTTACTTTTTTTTGGCAGTGGGTCGCGTATGCATACGCCGTTTTTACCGCCACGCTCCCGTCGCCCATTCGCTCACTCTCGATCTCTACATTAATCATTTACGTAACAAACATTCACGTGTTTTTTTTTTTTTTTTTTTAAGCGTTTGCGAAAAGAATAATACAAAGCGCTTTCGCGGATTTGTACTGAGGACGGTTAAAAAAAAAAAAGAAAAAAAAGTTATCATAGAGGAATGCGGTTACGATGTTAGACAAGTAAAACTTAATATTTTTCAACAATTCGACTCTACGCGAAGAAAACCCAGCAGTATGTTAAAAGAAAGAAAAAAAAGAAGCGCACGCCAGATGGTGTATGCCCCTGGAAGAGAGAATTTTGTTTCACTTGTCTGTAGGATTATCACAAGCTATCGCTACCTCTGCGTATCTGGTTGAGGCAGGCCAGCATCCTGATCATAAACACGGCCGGCACGGTGATCGTGTCTTTGGTCTCTTCGAGCATAACGGCGTTGCGTTTTTGGAGCTATGAACAAAAAATAATAATAACAATAAGATAATAATAATAATAATAATAATAATAATAACAAAGATAATAATAATACATGGTGATCGTTTTTCCCCGGGAAAAAATTCCCCGACTTTTAACTGACCAACTAAACATGTTCTATTAAAAAAAAATTCATGTTGCAAAAGAAAATGCCTAATTATTTTATTAATGCTTAATTCTGTTTTCCTTTTTTCAAAATGTTCCCAACTTTTTTTTCCAAGGCTTCCTTTCATGCACTTTTAATTAATTTATATATTACAGAAGGTTCGGCCAGAGTTTACTTTTTCCCTAACCAATGTTAAAATCCCCGGACTTTTCCCTGACCGCGACCACCATATAATAATAATAATAATAATAATAATAATGATAATAATAATAATAATAATAATAATAATAATAATAATAATAATAATAATAATAATAATAATAATAATAATAATAATAATAATAATAATAATAATAATAATAATAATAATAATAATAATAATAATAATAATAATAATAATAATAATAATAATAATAATAATAATGATAATAATAATAATAATGATAATAAAAATAAAGCATTGAGCGGACGGGGGTTTCTCTTACGTCTTCGGCAAAATTGGTATCGAAGCTGGCTTCCTCGCCGATGGGCGCCCAGAGTTTGACGTCGTAGTCGATACCGGAAGTGGCCAGCATGGGAAGATAGGGATGAGGCTGGAGACAGTTGACGACGTGCTGATCGGCCTCGAGGAGCATGCAGAGCTTGGCGGTGTCCCTCTCCCAGACGAATACGTGTCCGCAGTCGCTACCCGACATGACGAAATCGTCGCCCCAAAAATTTGCTTCTTTGATCATGGTCCTAAAGAAACTAGAGTCAAACGAGGGAAGGGCAAGCGATCAGATATGTTGGATGGGCTGATGCTAATTGGCCCAGTCCGCTCGGTGGCTTTTTTGGGACTTTGGTTGGTCAATTTGTGTATGTTTCTTTTTTTTTTTTCCGTCGTCGATTTGTTGTTACAGCCGCGGGGGAGATCGACCCTCACGCTAAACGGACCGAGGCTCAAAAATGCTACACGAGAGAGACTAAATGTTGAAACTAGGGGGGGAGGGGGGTAAAAAAGAGGTTTAGACCGTCGATACTGCTAGCAGTAACGGCGATTTGGTTGCAGAGTTATTAACCGACTGTCGTGTCTGGCACGACGATCGAGCAACAAGAAGGGGATTATACCTCGCATTCCGATGACCCATGTATTTTTGCTTGACGCGGAATTCGGTGAGGCAGCCATCGTCGAATGTGTCGTGGCCCATCGAGGCCCGCGCCTCCGCGACGGCCTTGTCCATCTCCGTTTCGATGGGATTCACCATTCTGAGGAACGAAAAACGGTTCGAGATCAATTCTATCGACCAACGACGTGAAAGTGAAAAAGAATACTTCAAGTACTTTAAGTGTCAAGTACTTTTTGTACTCGAAGCATTTGCCAAGTAATTTTTGCACTAGAAATATTTACCAAGTACTTTTCCAGATACTTTCTCAAGTACTTTTTCCAAGTGCTTTTTTCGAAGCAAACATATACTCGAAAAGTACCCGTACTTGGTACTTGAAATCGGAAAAAAGTACTTCAAGTGCTAAAAAGGGCTTGAAATGCTAAAAAGTGCTTGAAGTACAGAAAAAAAAAATACTTGAAGTACTAGGAAGTACTTGGGTACTTGAAGTATTTGTGTACTTGAAATACTAGGAAGTACTTGTGTACTTCAAGTACTGCCCAGTTCTGCTACAGACTAAGCTCGGACCACCGAAATCGCGTGGAGGTTCGTACCTTTTGCTGCTGCCAGTGGACTCCGCGTCTTCGTCGTCACTGTCGTTGTAAACGTCCTCATCGGTACCTGACAAAAAAGATCGTCCATTAAGCAGCGATATTCAACGCTCGTTCGGGCGCCACCCGAACCAAAATCCAGTCGAAGTATACTCACGCTCGTGAAGATCGCTATAATTTGATTGTTTGCTACGACTGCTGCTCGGTCCGGCGCCTCCGAGAACGTGAGTCCCCGCGTTCTGACTCCCGGACGGTCCTGCAAAAATTCCCAAAAAATTAAAATTCTTATTAACCATTAACTCTTATTAACATTAACGATTAACTCTTATTAACATTAACGATTAACTCTTATTAACATTAACCATTAACCACATCTAGTCGTAGCATTAACCGCACTCTATACAACGATTACGATTGCCTTTTCTTACTTCGCTTTATATTTACTTCATCGTTACTTTACTTCAATCTTCTCGCATTGTATAATTTCTATTGCCGCATGAGCACATTTGGTTGCAAAGTGCGCAACAAAATTGATTAGTTATTACTTACAAGTGCGCCTCTGCGCACACTTGTAAGTAACGACTTTGTAAAAAGCGCTTGACCCGTATAATAAATAAATAAATAAATAATTTTTCATAGACTAGAAACAAACAGGTGGTGCGTCGATCCTCGAACGATTTACCTGGATGATAACTGTCCCGTATGACTTCGTTCGCGACGCCCAGAGAGATCGTCGCGCCGGTCGAGCTCTTGTCGGAGTATGTGAGGCTGACCGCGGGTTCGCTGCCGTGTCTCTCGAGAAATCCGTCCCTCATCGTCGTCAGCCTGTCCTGAAGATTCTCCATGATGTTGCCCTCGCGCGCGCTCTCGAGGCTCGAGGCCGCGGGTCCCTCGTCGTTTCTGCCCCTTCCCTCCTCCTCCCTCGATATGCTCAGCGAAGTGAACGACTGTATCGAAGTCTTCGACGATTCCGCTTGACTAGATTCGCTCTCCATAGGAACATTGTCGAGCTCGGCATCGAGCCGTCTCTCATCGGTTTCGGACTCCGGCAGCGGACTCGCGCCGGCCGCGGATTCCTCCTCGCTCTCCCGAAACGGCTCGCCGTTGTCCGTCGAGTTGCCGACCGCGAGGGCGTTCGTCGACTCGCTCGGTTGGCTGCTCGCCGCCGCGAGACTCGCCTCGCCGGACTCGGAGGCCCCACCGCTGTTGTGCTCGACGTCCATCGACGCGCTCGTCGGCTCGTTGCTCTGCGCTCCGAGCTCGACAGGCGCCTCCTCGACGCTCGGCTGAGCCTCGCCCTGCTGGTCGATTATCCAACCCTCGAGATTGTCCTCGCCGCCGCCGTTCAGCGCTGCACGGGTCGCCGGGTCGTTGAGCATTCTGCTGAGAACGTCGGTCATTCTCTGCATCAGGGACGTGTGAAGAACGGGCCTTGCCTGAGCTATCTCCGTTCCGCTGCGACGTCCACCCTCGCGCTCCGGCCGGGCGTCCGGCCCGGTGTCGGACCAGTCGCCCCTCAGCCTCAGACGCCGCACGGGCTGCGGCGATCTCAGCGGATGCTTCTTGTTCTTGCTCTTCGACATCAGCGACTCCTTCTTCATCTGCATGCTTCCTTGGTCCTTGGTTGGGGGAAAAAAAAATACATATTTGAGACACAGTGGAACACCGCTTATCCGAGGTAAGGTGGCGAGAGCGTACGTCGGATAGGCGGAAACTCGAATAACAAGGATAACATACTCAATTGAAACTTGTACACACTGTACAAAATGTATGTTTCATACTTTAAAATTTTCGTATAAGTAACGCTGATATTTTAATAACGCCATGTCTGCCGTAACGCAGACGGTACTTTTGCGTAAAAATTAAAGTGTCTCAAAGGTCACGTGACTTATCGTATTTCCCCCAACGTCACGCTGATATTTTAATGTAGCTGCTCGTTAAGCGGAATCTGCGTTACTTTCCAATTTTTACAAAAGTAACGCTACTGCGCCTAGAAATCTACACTCGTCATACCGGACTACAGGCTCTATTCACCGTCGGTATATTTATACTGTCGGTGAACATAGCTGCAATCTGGTATAATATTAATATAATAATTGGTATATTATTAATATTATACCATTGTTTATTTTTTCTGTTAATTATTCGGTAACGAAACTTGGGCATTTCTAAGCGTTTTCAAACTCCGCCATTGTTTTTACGTGGCATATTTGCAAACTTCGTTTATAGAAAAAATTCTGAAAAAGAGTCGGGTGACTCGGATAACGCGGAGTCCTACTGTATGAAATTTTTTACTGTATGAATTTTTTTTGTCAACTCTTAAGGTGCACTTTTCTCGGTGCAGCTTCTCGTTGTCGTGGTGGATAAAAACTGTTACCTTCACGCTGAACAAGTAGAGATGATCGCTGCTGTAGCTGACTAGGACGTCCTGGCCGTCTGGACTGTAGCTTAGCGACGTTATCCTGTACGAATTGCCCTCGAACTCGGGAACTGTGAAGATCGAAAGAGGCCACGCGGTCTCACCGTTGTCCGCCCAACCTGCGAGACATCAATATTATATTATATATTTTGGATACATGGTTCTTCATACCAATTTTTCAACGGTTTGCCGTGTTGTCGTGCGCAAAGAAATAAAAAAAAATTTCCGATCCAGAATCCTCAATTGCCGACCGGAAGTGACGTCACATGGGAAATATGTCTCTTACAGTTTGAAAATCTTACTTTTCGACCGGAAGTGACGTGTGCCGGAAATACCCCATTTCCGGTCTGAAACTCTCATTGTTCTACCAGAAATGCCGCCACTTCCGATTTGGAAACCTTAGTTTTCGACCGCAGCTGATGTCACGCCAGATATACGTCACTTCCGGTTTGGAAATCTCAGTTCTCGTCCGTAAGTACGTCACTTCCGGTTTGGAAATCTCAGTTCTCGTCTGTAAGTACGTCACTTCCGGTTTGAAAATCTCACGTTTCGACCGGAAGTGACGTCACACCGGAAATAGGTCATTTCCGGTTTGAAAATCTCACACTTCGACCGAAAGTGACGTCACACCGGAAATACGTAATGTACGGTTTCAAGATCTCAGATTTTTTAAATTTAAAGAAACAGTGCGATGTCTATGATAATTTATTTATCCGTTAACGGTCGGGGTTTCGGACGCTTGAGAGACGAGACATCGACGTGATATCTTACCGGGCTCTCTCGTTGCCAGCATTCTTCTGTCGAAGGTGCGCACCGTGCTGTCCGAACATCCGATCGCCACTTGATGCGGCACCAGGGGATTGACGGATAAAGCGGTCACCGCTCGTTGGCACGAGATCATAACGTCCTTGTAACATTGTATTACCATTAACACAAGTACTCACGTTTGAAAATTATAATGCAAAACAAAAAATAATCCACCATAACACAATTTACCTCTTTGCATCTCGGTGTATTGCACTTTTCCTTGACTCGCAAATCGAAGCCTCGAACGGTGCCGTCCTCGCCGCAGCTCAAAAAACTGTGAGGCTCTCCGGGTATCGTCGCTATTTCGTAAGTCGTTCCACTGTGGCAATTAAACTGATTTTGAAACGTTGCCGTCCTTCTCATGAGATCTAAACATTATTGGAAAATTTATTAATATTGGAAAATTTAACATTATTGGAAAATTTAATATTATTGGAAAATTTAACATTATTGGAAAATTTAACATCATTGGAAAATTCAACATTATTAGAAAATTTAACATTATTGGAAAATTTAACATTATTGGAAAATTCAACATTATTAGAAAATTTAACATTATTGGAAAATTTAATATTAATAGAAAATTACACACTGCGGATTCGCTATCAACGACGGAACTTCGCCGTGAACGACTTCCGCCTTCAAAATGGATTTTTTTTCATTTTTTATGAAACTGTAACGTAGAACCATCCTCACCTGTGTACAATATAATACCGTCGCCGCTGCACGACACTATCCGATGGTCGCCGCTGTTTGGTAAAAATTTGGCACTAAATATATTTGCTCTGTGGCTAGTCTTGTAGTCTGTCAGTACCTGCAACAAAGTTCAACGACGATTTTTTTTTAATACAAAATCGTTGTGATCAAAGTTTTTTTTTGCAAAAGTTTCTGCACGCGCTTTCGGATAGGTGGGGTGAAAAAAATTTAACGTTCTCGCTCGCAGTTGGGACGGAATCGACGTTACCGTCCGTTGCAATTTTTGTGAGCGATGGCCCGGTTGCACAATGGCACTCTCGGGCCGATAGCGAGCACTCACAATTACCGAGATAGTCGCTAGATCCAAAAGATAAAATTAGCAACCGAAGTAACGCACGTGGCAGGTTTTTATCCCATTTGGCAGAGCCCAACAGTTTCCATCCTATCTAGGCCAATGTTAGAACCTTGGCTAGAATGCATCATAGATTAAAGCTTCCCTTCGGTCTAAGGCTCGACGGATGGTTTTGCGGCAAAGATCAAGGTCCGGCGTTATTTATTATCGCGGAAGGGAAATCCGATATCGGAAGGAGCAGCTCCGACCTGGTTTCAACAACGAACCCGGTAAGTCGGTAAAGCGACCGGTAAAAGTTAAAAAACTAAAGCTGAGACAATTTTTTTTTTATATAAAAAATAAATACAATTTCCGGCAGGGTAAAAAAAATTTAACCCCCGAGCGAAATATCGTTAGAGCTGCATTTCAAGGGTGACTGTAAATTTATCTTTGGCACAGTATTTCAGGCGTCTGTTGATAATATCGGAAAATTAACGGATTATTATTTATTTTATTAACGGAAATTGAGTTTATTTATTATCGCGGAAGGAAGATCCGAACCGATCCGATATCAGAACGACGAACGCTCGACGAAATAAATACGATGTACGGTACGGAAAAAAAATTAAACGCTGTCTAGAGCTGGTGAAACATCGATACACCTGCGTTTCAAGGATGACTGTGATTACATCTTTGGCACAGAAATTTACGCGTCTATTAATAATATACGATAATTAACAGATTTTTTTTTATTAACGGAAATTAGCGTTATTCATTATCGCGAAAGAAAGATCCGATATCGGAACGGCGACCCGGAACGGAACAACGGACCCGATAAAACTCGCAGAACTAAAGCCGACAAAATTTTTTTAAATAGAAATAAATACGATATACGGCACGGAAAAAAAAAATTAAATGCCGTGTCTGGAGCCGGTGAAACATCGATACACCTGCATTTCAAGGCCGACTGCAAATATATCTTTGGCACGGAATTTTACTCGTCTATTAATAATATGCGAAAATTAACGTAGATGACAGTCTCTGCGGTACGCGCGAGAGTCTTTCAATAAATTTTTCGTAAACCGTGAATCTCCCCGTCCGTTGGAAACTGCACATTCCGGTGAAGAACGATTTTTCACAAACTCCCCGCTAAGTGCCGCTATAAATCTCGTCTCGCATTCGGAGCCGCGGATTCGTCCTGCCCACGTGTCCGCGATGTTTGTTTCCATATATATATTTTTTTTCCTCCACCTCCCCGACGTCTCGATCCCATCCCGAGCGACGATCTTGACACACAGACGAGATTAGAAGCTCTAGAATCGCGACGACGAATTTCAATGTCGTCGATGTCGAATTCCATTGCTGCAACTTCGGGGTTTTGTAATCGGACGTGCCATGGCGCTGCGGCTGGTGAACTCGGGCCCGCTCCGATCTTCCAACACAGGCGACTTGCTCCGAAGCTCCCGCGTGTCGCATCCTCTGGAAAACCAACTATGTTTCGTTTACAGTTCGGAGCGATATCCTTACCTGGTAATTGTACGGATTTGTGAGAACGAGATGCAGATCGTCGCTGCCGGAGAGTATCAGAGTTCCGCCGCTGTTCCAGCAAATGGAGTTTACGCAGCCATTGTGGACCTTCAGCCTCTTCACGAGCGACATTCGTTGCACCAGCTGGAGACTCGCTGAAAAAATTATGAGAATGAAACAATAATCGACAAATTTGTTTTTTTATCGCAATTATTATAGATCGGAGACAAATCCTTCCGTTCTTCCTTCTCTTGGTTAAACGTCATTAGCTTGATGAGTTTATTGAAGAATTCGTAAATTCTGGTCAACGAATCTGACGACGAGTCGGATAAATCGTATAATTTATTGTATATCAATAAATTGATCGAAGAAACGATAATGAACAATTAAAAAAATGTAAAAAATATTGTAGAAAAATGGTCAAAAATATTATCAAAAAATTGTTAAAAAATTGTAAAGAAATTGTTAAAAAAATGGTCAAAAAAATTTCAAAATTCCGCTCGACGAAAGGACGAACGATTGCCAAAAAAGAAACATATAAATTTTTCGCCGAATTCGCCGACTATATATATATCGATAAATCGATCGACGAAAGAGGAGCCACGGGCAATCGTCAAGGATGAAGAAATTGTCACGGAGCGAATTACGTCCGGAGAGTTTGGTCTACCTTTGGTGCTCGTGTAGAGCTTGAGTCTCGTTCGATCATCGTACGGCTGATTGTAAATGTCATGAAATATTCCCGATCTCGCGGCCCTCATCGTTCGCTGTGCGACGAACGTCGGACTTTAATCGATTCTAGCGCGAATTGCATAAAACAGCTTTTATTTTCTGAACGGTGCGTCGTCGACGAGTACGACGACGTTCCCACCGAATTGCTATTATTTTGGACACGAACTTGGCCGAGGGTCACACACCACCGCGCACGTACGAGCGAGAGACGACACTGTCTTGTCAGATTTATATTTTTCGCCTTTTCTCTCGCCTCGGCGACGAATTAAAGTGCACAGTGATTTTTTTCGATCGCGTGAAAGTCGCTCGCCTCGGTCACCCGCGACATCGCGACGTTCTATACTAAAAATAAACTGTGAAATTCCGAAATCGCACTCTGTGGCGAAGAGAGAGAGAGCGGGCTGCACCGTGAGTTTCCGACGGGAACAGCTGAGCGAATGTACACAATGGCATCGGGCAAACACGTCGGAGCCGATAAGTGCAGTGGCGCTGTTGGACCAAACGGAACCCCGATCAACTGTTCCGTCTTTTAAGGATGGATCACACATAGACCCAAGTAGCAGTATTGTCAGATTGCCTTCTATAAGATAACCTTTATAAGTTATCTTTCAGATTAATCCGAAAGATATCTTCAAGGTGTCTTTAAATTTTCATCCATATGTGCGTTGACGTAATGATTCCATTTTTTTGGTAACATAAATGTTCGTCACAAAAGTGAGCCAAAAGTCATCATATGATTTTGTCTGGAAGATAACAATTATCGGGCACCGAAAAGTTGACTATATACGGATAACAAATACAGATATGAAATGAGATGTCCCAGCGATGTCCATTTTATGTTATCTTAAATAGTCGTCACGAAAGTGCTCTAAAAGTTATCATATGATTTTGTCTGATAGGTACCAATTATGGGGCACCGAAAAGTTGACTATGTACGGATAACAAATATAGATATAAAATTAGATGTCCTAGTGATGTCCATTTTATGTTATCTTAAATAGTCTTCATAAAAGTGCTCCGTAAGTCATCATATGATTTTTTCAGACAGATAGTCGATTATGGGGCACCGAAAAGTTGACTATTTATAGATAACAAATATAGATATAAAATAAGATGTCCTAGAGATGTCCATTTTATGTTAACTTAAATAGTCTTCACAAAAGTGCTCCGAAAGTTATCATATGATTTTGTCTGATAGATACTCGATTATGGGGCACCGAAAAGTTAACAACGTAAACAAAAGACATCTGGTACGAAAAAGTCATCCGAATGGGATACATAAGTCCACCCGAATGGTAACTATACGCTATCCAATGTCTAAAGTTAACTTTGGGACGTAGAATAATAGCTTATGGTTACCATTCGGGCGGACTTATATATGTATCCCATTCGGATGACTTTTTCGTACTAGATGTCATTTTGTTAATTTTGGGATAGCAAAATATAAATATAACAAAAATAAGTTGTCCTAGAGATGTCCATTTTATGTTATCCTAAAGTCTTTCCAAAAGTTGTCCGAAAGTAATACATTTCGGACAACTATTCGACTTTGTTTAACCCCAAAAGTTGCAATTTTTCAGATGTTACGAAAAAGGTATCCGTTGGTTGACTTATCATAAAATGTTATTCGTAAGGTATCCCATGTCCAAAAGTCAACTTTCGGACATGGCAGTTTAAGGATAACAGTTGGCGATCATAAGTCATCTAACAGACAACTTTCGTTTGATATCGCGGCTCGAAAATATGTCGTCCAAATGTTAACTTTACAATTTGGCGCCCTTTTCCGGCATAGAACGCCCATTGTGAACTGCAGTTATCCGCCAGATAACGGATGGATATCTATTACCGAAGAACGTAGCCATCATACACCCTCCATTTTCACGCGAATAATTGATGTGCTGTGCGTAAAACGTATTATACGTTTGGTAAGTACACTATGTACGTACGTAATTTATAGTCAACAATAAAGATTGTAGTTGTTAATATAATATAATATATTAATCAATGAACCCGTTTGCTCGTATAATATATGACTTTTATGTGTACGTTTTCGAGGTTAGTAACCGGGAGAAAATTAATAACGCGGTAGAAGTAATATTTTTTTTTAATTCACCTAATCGTAATCACATTTTCTGCAAGGAGTTTTGATAATAATTTTGTATTTTTATTTTGTTGCAGATTTACTTCATCGCTGGCTAAACATCAATATTCAAAACCATCACCAACCTATTAGGTAAGTAAATGGTGCAATATTCAGGCTCGTTCAACGCAAAATAATATATAAAATAACAGATAAAAGTTATCAAACTTCCATCTTTTTTCCCCCCGATATACCAATCATTCTTCAACTTTTTTTTCAGCATCCAGTGGGTTTTTTCAGCTTTCAACGACTGTGTTAAGCATCTCCATCCTCATAGGAATTATCAACGAATCCTCGAATATTCAGGTTAATTAAGTGAGTATACTAACGTACATTTATAATGTAAGGATCGTACAGAAAACAATATTTTTAACATTTGCGTTTTATACTGTTTTCAGAAATTGTACGCACCGTCTTCAAAGATTCGAAAATAACATTCATCGAGGGAAAAATTGCGGAGTGGCTACGTCGCGGAGGTGACCGCGCAAAGGCCGCCGAAAAACAGCGTGTTCGTCATAACGGAGTCTAAGAAACTTTTTTTTGTGAACGTCGGGGTAGAGAGAGAACCTGTTACGGCCGGTTCGAATGAACAAAAATAAAATATTTTTTTACTTTGGCACATACATATACGTTATGTATCGATTATTTAACGCCATAAATTCAAAAAAAAAAATTGATATCGATGTTCTAAAGCAAAAAGAGCATGAATACCATGTTTACACACAGTCTGTATGCTTTTAAGCATACAGATTGTGTGTAAACATACAGTATTCATGCTCTTTTTGCGTTAGAACATCGATATCAATAATTTTTTGAATTTATTTATCCTTATCCATTCCTGATCATCCAAAGGATATCCTTTAGACATGTCTATTGGACGTCATTTAGTAGGTATCGTTCGGTCAACCTTTGTCTGTTGTCTGTAAGTTACCGTTCAGATAACTATTAGCTATCATAAACGGAAGTCCATTTTATAACATTTAAAATGATGTGTTTACGTGTTGCCTATTAGAAGACATAAAGTTTCCTTTTCGATAACGTATGATGGATGGCGACAAGTCACCATTTCCATAGCAGTTACATGTTGTCAATAAGTTAACGTTTAGATCACCATTAGATTATAGAAACATTATATCGATTTCGTGACATTTCAAATGATGGCTTTCAGGTCTGACTATTAGACAGCATAAAGTTGTCATTTCGCTTACTATTAACAGTTGACAATATGGCAACATTTTTCTAACAGTTATTTGATGTCAAAAAGTTATAATTCTGCCACCGAAATGTTGGCATTCTGCGGGACTTAAGTGATACAATTAGTATTACAAAAGGATATCCGATTGCTAAAGAAAAAAGTTGTCCGTAACGTTCGTGCGGCATCGTTTCGATGCCTTTAGGATAACTTAATGCTACCTGGGGAGTCCCAAACGAAAGTTTTATTCGATCAAAGTTTCAGTACTTCGCGATATGCCAAAAATTTGAAAAGAAGTCAGCCGGATTAATGATGGGAAGACCTTTAAGTTTCCCTAATAGATACAGCTAGATATATGTTGGGTGCTTATAAAGATAACATTTGGTCTCTTATAGCAAGGAGTTTTTCTTATAATACACTTGTAAGTTTGCGTGCTTGCCACCTTAAGGATGTATCACACATCCAAACTGAAGTTCAAGCAACTGTGTCCGACACATTTTTTTAAGGATGCATCACACATAAAGTCCCAACCAAAAGTTTAATTCGATCAAAATTTCAATATTTCGCGATATGCCAAAGAATCTGAAAAAATCAGTCGTGTTAATGATGCCAAGACCTTTAATGCTGCATAATAATGGTGACAAAAAGTTATTAACAAATTTTCATTTGTTAATAACTTTTCATTTTGAAATTTTTTTGTTTTCTCATTTTAAATGAATTTTCTCAGAATTAATGTTCATGGCACTCTTAATACAGCTGATTTTTTTCTAGATTTTTCTACCATTAGGAAGTGTTCAAATACCCACCGAATCTCACTTTTGGCTGGGAATGTACGTGGGAAGCATCTTTAACGAAGGTTCGTTGGGCCGCAGCGACGGCCCTGAACGTATTGTTCGTCGAAGATCTCTCGATCGATCAGTGTTTCTCTGGGATATCGCGATGTATCACGTGATGGCTATAATTGACTCGCGATTAGCTAGAAAGTTCGGTGGTCGGAAGAAACGGAGTCAAATTCTTGGGTCGTAAGTTTGGAATTTCAAGAGACCGCGAGGGACTCGATTTATCAGTTAGGTTGCGAATGAAACGAACGTTATTGTTGCCCGTCTCACGAATCAATTTATCGACTGTCGAAATTAGCAACTGCATGAATAATGAAAACGATACACTGTTTAGTAATGAGAAGGTTGCAGAGTTGAAATTTGGTCTTTGAATCAGTAGAGATTCGCATTGAAACGTTTTAATAGTCGATTAGAAAATGTCGGTAAAAGTGTCAAGTTCAAAAATCCCGCCACAAATCCAACGTGTCGTGCGCATGATCTTCGCGCACGGGCGCGAGCGACACTGACGGCTGAGATTCGAATCAAAATGCGTATCATTTTACGGAAGCTAGAAAGTTCGGTCGACAAAAAAGAAACAGTCGAATTCTCGTGTCGTTCTTTAATTTGCATTTTGAAGAAACGGCGAAGGACTCGATTTATCAGTTAGTCCAGAATGGAACGAACGTAATTATGGACCATTCACGAACCAAATTATCGACTCTCGAAACTCACAACTCCATGAAAAATAACATACTGTTTCGTAACTGGAAGGTTACAAACTTTTAAAAAGTGGATATTTGCATTAAACCCTTTCAATGATCGACGAGAGAATTCCGCTAAAAGCGCCAAGTTAAAAAATCCCGCCTCGAATCCAACGCGTCTCCCGCGCACGATTTTCGCGCACGCACCCTTGCGCCACCGCCGGCCGAGATTCGAATCACGCCGCGTATCGTTTTACGGAGAAAAAAAATTGGTCTCCCGTCCCCGGTGGGGTCTCTCCTGCTCCATACCCAGTGAAACTCCCGTATCGTTCCCAGTGTCCTCCGTGATCAGCGATCGAGAGTGTACATATAACCGATGACAAAAAAACTATATATCCACCTCGATGGGTTATGCATTGTAATAACGACTGTCACTTGCAATTGTTAGACGTATAATGCCAACGTGTTATGTCCCGAGTCTAGCGTGCTTATCGAGTTATCAAAAAATTCGGCCGGACGATAAACTGGCCTCGCTCAAAATAGTATATGGACGGTGTTCTTCGACGAACGGCTATGAATCGCGGAACCCCATGCTCTCGCAGCTGAAAATTTTTTGATGTTTTCGACCGAGTATGGGAATCAACATGGACATACGAAACGAGGTGAGTCCCGTACGATCTTCGAGCCTCGCTCGTAATCTTAAACGTTCGATTCATCATTTTTTTTTATTCGTAAGTTTCGCTCGCGTTTTTTTGGTACGTGACACGGAAGAAGCCGATCGGGCTGAACGCAACGAGGTGGCGACCCTTCGCACACGTTTCGATCCGCATTCATCGCGCATTCCCACGATCTAAAAAAAAAAAAAAAATCATTCGAGCGCAGTGCAATTTTGCCTACGGACACGAATCTCGAACCTCGAACGATACGGCGGCGATCGTCGGCGCGGCCGACTTATATTTCGTCTCGTCGCTCAAACCCCATTCGATATGTTTGAGGTTAAGTCCGCCGCAAAAAATATGCGCACTCCCCGCGGCTATCGGGACAAGCGTTTTGCCGAAAGCCGGTGTTTCGTCCCCGATCGGTTCGATATGTTTACGATTAACTCTATCGCTCTATCGATCTCACGTTCGTCCAACACCCTTCGCGCGGACGGGCGCGGGGAATCGATGTTACTTAACGTTTTTTTTTTTTTTTTAAACGAGGTTTCTACCCGATGGCCAATGTGGTTGGACCCATTTTTTTTTTTTTTTTTTTCTCATTATCATCCTCGTCATTGTCGTTGATCCAAAGCCAAACCGAGATATCGCCGTTCGATTGTACGTCGTCGTGGTGTGGAAATTATTTTCGAGGATGGAGCTTTTGTGGAAGCTTGGGTTGATTTTTTGTGCATTGTTAGCAGCTTGGTTGAATTATCTGACCTATATCGTTGTCTTATGGATAGATTGTGTAGGGCATTTATGTGATGCGGCTGTAGAGAAATGGTTTTTAAAGTTTATTCTTACTTTGTGTGCTGAGAATGCGGTGGGCAAAAGTTAAGTTAGATGGAAGGGCGAGTTGCTCGTTCGCCGGAACGACTTATCATTTTATTTTTATATTACATTTTTTTTATAATAATAATAACATAATTATTTTTAGTCATAAAGGTAAAAAAAAAAAATTATGACATTGATAAATAAAATAATATATATTAAGATTATATTATACAATTCTGATTATCGATGGAAATGAATTTTCAATTTTTTTTGTGAAAGAGCAAGTTACTCATCCGTCAAAGCAGCGTTTATCTTCTTATTTTTATGTACATTTTTTTTTCTTTATCATTAATGTTTATAATAATAATTTGTAGTCACAAGACTCCAAAAAAATATATTGCAACACATTCATAAAAGAAACAATATATATATATCATGTATACATAAATATATATTAATTGAAAATATTATATTGTGTATATTTATATTATATTGTTCGATGAAAATGAATTTTCAATGTTCTCGCAAAAAATGTGTTCTCAATTTTTTTCCCTGTTTATCTTCTGATTTTTTTATTGAGAAAAAAAAAATGTACAATAATAATACCAATCTATCGTCGCAAGACTAAAAGAAGAAAAAAAATTCACAAAAAATAATATATACATAAATATATATTAATAAAAAATATTTATATTACATTATTATTATTATTGTTATTATTATTAACAGAAAATAAGTTTTCACTTTTTGGATCTGCTTCTATATATTCTATATCGGAAGAGATATATTCTATATCTATATGTCTATTATGATGATTGTAAATATAATAATTGCATTGTATTATGAGATTATCGTTATGAACGAATTGCAAATATTGTCATGCCTCACCGCCGTCAATATCGTCCGTTACAGCCGGAATATGCATTTTTGGATCTGGACGACCTGGACGACACGGAGAGGAACGCGATCCGTGCTATACTGAGGCCGCACACTCCCGCGGAGAGTTTCAAACTGCCATGGGACATCGGCGAGAAGGAGTACGAACTCAACCCGGACATCCCCGAGGGCCAATCGGAGGACGTCGCTAACCAGTGGCCGCCGTACGGTGAGCCACGAAAAATCCCCAGAATCCCCATCATCGTCTCAAAGAATAGCACACAACGATGAAATAGAAAATGTTTATTATCTCGAAGGTGTGCCGGAGAGCATGGCGAACTACGAGCCGTGCGGAATGACGACGCAGTCGATGATAACGACCTTACCGGCTCACCACTACGCGGGGGCCCGCGTTATCCTTTACGGCGAGATGCCGGCGATGGGAGGTCCATACGGGAGCAGCGGCGGCGGCGAGCCGAACTACTCGTTCGTGCCCCAGCCGCAGTGGGCTCCGTCCTCGCCGATGTACTCGTCGGGCTCGGAGCTCATGAGCCCGGCGCCGAGCAGGGAGAACGAACGGAGGGGCGGAGGTCGCGCCCGCGGCGGCGGCCGCGGGAGCAGCAAGAGGGACTCGTACAACCGTTCGTCGAACATGAACAACGACATGCAGACGAGGTGAGTGGCTCTGTAAAATGTAATCTTTAAATTTGCAATTTATATCATTGGATTGGTGGTCGTTTGGTAACTAAAACACTTGGTGGTCAATCGTTTAACTACAGCAATTGAAAAAATAAAGTGAGGTCCAAAGTTGCCAAAGCATTTTTTTTTTCTTCGAATAGGGCTTCAAATAGGGTTCGATTGATGTGGAATTGTTTGGTGATCGTTGATAATATCATTAAAGGCTTTGGTGGTTGCTTGGCTAAACAAATTTTAAAGTAAATGTGCTTTAGGGTGAGGTTTCATTAGCGTGCAGTAGGCTGCTATGATCCGTGGTCGTCAAGGTACCACGCACTGATGAAAACCCACCCTAAGGCGTACTTCCCTAACTCACCCTAAGGTGCACGTATTTTGAACATTCTTTAGCCAAATGTGTAACCACCAAATGTTACCGTAATGTTGCAAAAGAAAAAAAAACATGTTATTGGTAATTCCACAACTATAAAGATGAAGTTTACAATTTTTCAACCGGTAATGTCCAATTTATATAGGTAGACTATACACTTTGACCGTAAATTTACAAACATTTTTATTGTTTGTAAATTTACGGTCAAAGTGTAGATGTGAAATTACCGGTTAATTTTTCAACCGGTAATTTCACATCTAGATAAGGTAAACCAACCAATGAATGGACGGGGCCAGTGAATGGACACTTTCAATAAGAGCGCGTGTATAAAAAAACGTCCATTCACAGGCGTTTTCGTCTACTTAACTGTCCATTCATTGGCCGGGTTACCCTACATAATCTTTTACCACTCTACGATAAATTACGAGAAACTTTTGTGACCGTATTTACCCGACACAATATATAGAGAAACAAAAAAAAAAATTCCTCACAATACCGTAAAAATCCGGTATTTTTGCAGTAATTTAACGAAATATTAAAATCCCGTTATTTCCACACCTCCAGGTACGTCGTGCAGCCGCAGCACCAGTTCGGCACGATGTTGCCGATGTGCCACTCGTCCGGGGCGATGTACCCGGTACCGGGCCAGGCCCATCCGGCCGCCGGCACGCCGATTTTCCTACCGCCCCAGTCGGGCTACCCGCCGCAGGGACCGCAGATATACCGCAACAGCAGCCACTCTACGTATCATCATCCTTCCAGCTACCCGAGCGAATCGCACATGAGCAACGCCAACAAGTACATCAAAGGCTCGCAGGGCCAGGCGACCTACTACAGTCCGGAGAGCCAGAAGAGCAATCAAAAGCAGCACGATACGAGGGTGCTGCAGCGCGAGATTTGTCCGAGCGCGCCGCCCTTCCGTCAGCCCTCGAGCAACAGCAACGAGATCGAAACGGCCAAGAGTCAGGCGAAAGCTCCGGTTTTTAACAGCACGACGAACAGCGCGAACGCCGAGGCGAGGAACAACAGCGTGCAGAACAACAACGCGAAGCACTCGGAGAACAAGAAAGTCACTTTCTCGATGAATCACACCGAGAGCGAAGCGGATGTTCGAGCGATCGCCAACGATCGTTCGGAGATCGTTTTGGAGAAGAGGGAAGTTCAGGCTCTTCCTGCGGCTCTCGTCGATAACAGCGCCGCGATCGCGAGCGATCTCGTCAAGGAGAAAGTCAGAGAGAAGGAGGTCGTTTTGCCCCACGTGGAAAAAGTCGCTACGGCCGCGAGCCAAGCGGAGACGCACAGCCCGCCGAAAGCAAAGCTCGCTGAGAGCGTCGAGCAACACGAGAAGGTCGTCCCGAAAAATACCCAGGCCGAGTCCTTCCCCGCTAAGATCCCCGAACCTTCGGCTTTGCCAGTCACTACCGCGTCTTCTGCGAGCGTCCCGTCCGCACCGCCGCCCAACGTCATCTCCTGGGCGAACGTCTTAAAGAAGGGCGGTGCGCCGACGGACGGCATGAGGTCGACGCCACCCATAACCAAGCTGCCCGTAAGCCGCGTCACCTCGGTAAACCTTCCTCCTCCACCCGTCGAGGCGGCCCCGGCTCCGAAAACGGCCGGCCAGGACGTCGCCAGGAACGAGCACACCGGCTCGACGAATCGCAACAGCACCGAGGCGACGACCAAGCAACCGGAAGTATCGGCGTGGGCCGAGACGAAAGCCCCGGCCGAAAACTCCCAACAGAACAACCTTAACGATCCGACGGTGATCAGGATGGGGGGTGAGATTTTTTTTTTTTTCAGGAAGAGACGAATAAATTTTGTTTTTCGAAAGGCTTTGGCGATCGATATTTTTTTTTGCTTCTTCGTAGAGGAAACTTTGTTTTGGTGACAAAAATTTCGAGTTTTTAATGAAAACGTGTTCAGCATGTTCCAAAACACCGATAAATCATGTTTAGAATTTTTTTTTCTGGAAGACACGAACGATCTTCATTTTCCACGATTTCCAAAGGCTTTGACGACCGATTTATTTTTTTTGCTTCCTCATAGAGAAAGCTTTGTGCCGGTGACAAAAATTTCAAGGTTTTAATGACGGGTTCAGAATGTTCCAAAACATCGAAAAATCATATTTAGAATAAATGTCCAATTGCATTTTTTTGTACGCGATTTTTAATCTCTTCAAAAAATTTCATCTTTCAGACGAAATTTTCCGTATTAAATATTGATATGTGCATAAAATAAGTGGCAGATTTGTGATCAGCGTATTTTTTTTTCAGAGCTTCTGCTCAAGTACCAAATGGACAAGCAAACGGTGAGTCTTCTGCCTCGAGGACTGACGAACCGCAGCAATTACTGCTACATCAACAGCATACTGCAGGCCCTGCTGGCCTGTCCGCCGTTTTACAATCTGCTGATGGCTCTGCCGCAACGCAGAAACACGACGAAAAATTCGTCGACTCCACTGATCGATAATATGTGAGTAAGTTCGAGGACGCGCCAGTCCCGTCATCATTCAGGGTCGGATAATTGTATTGAATTTTTTTTTTTTTTTTATGCAGGATGCGATTCGTTCGCGAATTCAATCCACTCACCGAGGGAGCGCGAGTGCCCCGAAAGGACAAGAGTCAGAAGCGCGGCGAGGAGACCGCGGCCGATGTTCAGTGCGGCGCCGCCTTCGAACCTTCCTATGTATATACAATGCTGAAAAATACATCCTGCGCCGGCGTGTTCTCCGTCGAGGGTCGACAGGAGGACGCCGAAGAATTTCTGTCTTGTCTGCTGAACGGCATCAGCGACGAGATGCTCGAGGTAAATCGGCGATCGCCGATTCGAATAATCGTCCGATAGAATTTCGATCAACTGTGACGGTGAATTTTTATTTTTTTTCAGGTAATGAAGTTAGTGAATACGGAGTCAAACGACTCGGCGTCCGATGACGGGGAGCCTAATAATGTAAATTTCAACAATGAGGAGGAGTGGAAGGTGAGAGGATTATTTTTAATCCGAATTCATTTATTTATTTATTTATTTGAATAAATCGAGCCAAGCACAATTACAGCGGATGGAAATCCCGTCCGTCGATTTGGTATAGTGGGAGTGAATAAATATGACATAAGTAGATACAAGCGGGGCTTAAAGGCTAACCGTGAGGAAATATTGCGCAGAGACTTGATTTGAAACGAAATTGAGAGCCTCCGAAGAGAGGATCAGAGAATAGAAAATAATTTGGCGACTATCGACGAATGATCGGTTGACTCGTTAATTTCACGTCTATCGTTCAAGGTGATGGGTCCTAAGAACAAGGGGTCCATAACGCGATGCACCGAGTTCGGTCGCACACCACTGTCCGATATATTCCGTGGACAACTGAGATCCAGGGTGCTGCGCACCGGAGAGGACGCCACCGATAATGTTCAGCCCTTTTTCACGCTGCAGCTCGACATCGAGGTAATTTCTGTTAGAAATAAAAATCAACCGGATAGTTTCGGCGCATCTATACCTACTCGTTAATGACAATTTCACTGCTTAACTTGGTTTACAATTTTTTTCCTCGATTTGTCGAAATCGCAGGATTAAGACTGATCTGTGAATTTGACCGAACTTTTCAGCGAGAATGCTTCTGGAAATCGTATAATGAATCTACATTACCAAAATGTAATATTATATGACAAAGCTGGGCAAAGTACCAGAAAACACCACAAGTGCAAAATATAAAGAATCACAAGTACTTGAAGTGTCAAGTACTTTTATCCAAGTACTTGTCGCAATTAGGTTCATAACGTTGAACGTCATCCAGGCTTGAAAGAAAAAGTGCAAAGTAAATTGCACACGGCTTCCTCATTGTAAAAAATAGCCAACTAAAATTTTCGTAATTCGTCGTTCTGATGCTGTTTACAAAAATGTATTCTTCACTTTTCTTGCATAAAAAATTTCATTAAAAAAATGGAAAGGGTTCGCTCCTTTCTCTCGCTCCCTTCTCGTTTTCTAAATGACATTTTTATTAAAAAGTTTAGACGGATAATTATATATTTATAGAAACAGAATGTCACGTTAACCATCGGGTGTCCGTGATGCGGGCGTGTACTCAAAAAGTACTTGTACTGGGTACTTGAAAGCGTAAAAAAAAATACTTCAAGTACTAAAAAGTTTTTGAAATCGTAAAAAAAATAAATGCTTTAAGTACCAAATATGTACCTCGTACTGCAATTACTGCCCAGCTCTCTTACATGGTAATGGGTCACAAAAAAATGTTTAAACATTTATTTGAATTAGCAAAGGGGTCTCAAAAAAAAAATGGTGACATCGAGCGGAAACAAACTTTTATTTCCATTTTATTAACTTTAATTGTGCCAGAGCGTCGAGGCGGGCCATCGGGAGCGTTCGGTTGGTAACTCACTGGAATGCGACGTAAAAATCGAACCGCTATTATTTCAGAAAGCGGAAACAGTCGAGGAAGCCCTCGAGACGCTGGTCGGAAGAGACCAAGTCGAGGGAATGACGTGTAGCAAGACGAAGCAACAGATCGAAGCGTGGAAACAAGTTACGCTCGAGGAACTGCCGGTTATTCTGATATTGCACTTGAAGTGGTTCGACTACAAGATGGACGGTTGTTCGAAGATCTTCAAGCGCGTAGGATTCCCAATAGACTTGAAATTGGACAGCAGTAAGTGCAACTTTCCAGTCATTCTTGAGACTTTGGAATTACAACAACAAAAATATCTATGTACCGATTGGTGGGAAAATTACGGTTTTGCACACGCTTCGCGTGCGTAAAACCTCAATTTTCACTCATAGTGAAATAATATTTTGTATGGAACTCGTGCGAAAAACGTTTTCTTAACTCGCGCCAAAAACGTTTTCTTAACTCGTGTGATTGTAAAACTTGCCTGCGGCTCGTGCTGCAGTCACACTTGTCAGAAAAAGTTTTTTTCGCACTAGTATCGTAATGTACTATTTTCGTTTGTTTCATGAGAAAGCGATGTAATAATTTCAATTTTCAATTTTTATGAGGAAGCGATATGAAAAATTCAATTTTTTTTTTTAACGCGCACGTGTGTTTGATTGCAGAACTGCTGTCTCCGAACGTTGCGAAAAAATTGCAAAAAGTGCCACGCCAGAAACAGTACAAGCTGTTCGCCGTGACTTATCACGACGGTAAAGAAGCGAGCAAAGGCCACTACGTCACAGATGCCTTCCACGTTGGGTATGGATCGTGGGTTCGATACGACGACAGTTCCGTCAAAGGCATTTACGAGGTCGACGTGTTGAATCCATCGCCGCCCCGAGTACCATATTTGCTTTATTACAGAAGATGCGACACGATTGGAAATAATCAACCAAATACACCTAGAACACGTTGAGTAGACGATAGCTGACAGTATATACGTATATAAAACTGATAAGTTTGTTTTTTATAATGAAGAAAAAAAAAGAAAAAAAAAAAACGCGATATACATTTTTACATTTTCAACATCAAAAGGAATATTAAAAAAAAAAAACAGAAAAAAAAATTCATCGTCTCGTAACTCGCATACGGAGGAGAATAGACGACTCGTTCGTCGTTGGAAAAAAAATATATATTGAAAGAGAAATAATAATCCTTGCTCTAACTCGGTTCGAATCAGCCGTACTTTTGTTGATTAGGCGTGTAATATTAATTGTTACAAGTGCTATGTGCCTCATTTTTAGTATATGAAATAAAGATAGCATTACTATTTCTCACGATTCATTATCTCTGGATCCACCTTCGCCGGACCCGCGATCGATCCTCGTCACCGACTAATCCACAGTTGGCCCGCTCCATACCGTTCATCCCGCATTTTCTATCAAATAATATATCAACGAATATAAAAAAGAAAAAAATGCAAAGTAATTTATTTCACTCGGTGCGTAAAACCCCCCATTTTCACACCTTGTGAAATAAAATTTTGTACGATACTCGTGCGAAAAACTATTTCTTAACTCGTGTGATTGCAACACTCGCCTTCGGCTCGTACTGTAAACGCACACTCGTCAGAAAACAATTTTCGCACTAGTATCGTATTGTACTATTTTAATAATCGCATGTAAAATAAGAAGGACATGAAGTGCAGTTGCGGCCTCGAAGATTCTGAAGCTCATTATTATACATTTCTCGTTAAAAAAAATGGCCTATAAAAAAACATTTCGTTATTCGTAATTTCGGCAGTATGTCTGATTATTTTTTCCCCACTGATCACGAATCCGCCGCTCATTTAACTACTATATTAATATTATAAACGAAAACGAGCGTCTGTTGTGAAGTACGAATGTTTTTTTTTAATTCCAAATTTTATAAAATTCGAACGAGTGGATCGATTCTTGCCAAATTCGTGATTGGCAAGAATCGCAAAGTGTTTGAATTATTGCGTAAATTGTAACAAACACCGTTTTTTAGTTATAGGCGGTTTAATTTTACACCCCTGAAACACACACATATCCATCCAGACATTATTCTGAGTGTGAATTTGAAAACGTTTACACGAAAATCTCGAAGATAAATACAATTTCCTTAAACAAATGTTTCTCTATGAAGAAACAAACAAAAAAAAAAAACAACGATTCAGTTATGCCTCGGAAACCATCGGAAACGCTGACGAAAAATCGACATTTGAAAAATTGGCGGGAAAGCTAGGAGCGCAACAGGACATCCGGTAATCGAGCAGCTCCGCGATTGGCCGGCGCGCCGCGGCGTTGAGAGGAGGGACGGCGCGTCGCAGCGGTGTAATTCCAAGGAATCGGCCATTTTGGCGTTATACGCTTTACAGGAATATACGTCTGTCGCGTTTCCTGCTGAAGCAAAATGAAGTAAGTGAACGCGACGAGCGAAACGAAACAAATCCGTGCATCGACGTGCGATCCTCGTTCGTTCCGCGGATTGTTCCGCAACGCGACAATGCCGATGTTACGCGCTACAATAATACTTGTGTCTTTTCAGGATCGGCCTGTGCGCTTACAGCGGATACAAAATCCATCCGGGCCATGGCAAGACCATGGTCAAAGTTGACGGAAAGGTATGTTTTTTTTTATTCATTCGTATTCAGTGATTCTTCCTTTCTGTCGGTTCAGCCCGTTGCTTTTCGTTGCTTTCGATGTTTTCAAGCTTTAGTGTTTTTTTTGTTGTTTTTTTTTGGAGGTTAGAAAGCTCGAAAACGTGGAAAGTAAACTCGAAAACGCGACAACGCGAAACTCGTCGTGCTTAACCTAAACTGTCTGTTCTTCCAGACATTCACTTTCCTCAACTCAAAATGCGAGGCCGCTCACTTGATGAAGCGCAATCCCAGGAAGGTGACATGGACGGTTCTGTACAGGTATGTCGTCGCTAAGATTTGATAATTTTATCGATCGCTTTTGTTTTTCCGAGCGTGTGTAATGCATTTTTTTGATTGCTCACAGGCGCAAGCACAAGAAGGGTCAGGAGGAGGAGCAGGCGAAGAGGAGGACGCGCCGTGCGCAGAAGTTCAACCGAGCCATCGTCGGCGCATCCCTTTCGGACATCCTGGCTAAGCGTAACATGAAACCGGAGATCCGCAAGGCCCAGAGAGAACAAGCTATCAAGTGAGCAACGATGCAATTAATCTATTTTATATGTTCAAGAAAGTTGCAGATTTGTTTGGACGTTTTATTTTTGGAAATCTTATTTTTCAAACCCGAACTGACGTCACATTGGTAATTTTCCACTTCCGGTTCGCAAATCTCATTTTTCAACCGAAAATACATCACTTCCGGTTCGCAAATCTCATTTTTCAACCGAAAATACATCACTTCCGGTTCGAAAGTAACGTCATGTTGGAAATATGTCATTTCCTGTTGGGAAAATCTCATTTTTTGACCGGAAGTGACGTCATACTGGAAATACGTCACTTCCGACAAAAAAAAAAGTCTTACCAGAAGTGACGAATGTCTCGTGAATCCCCGAAGATTCAAACTTCCGTTTTCGAAATTTCATAGTTTCATAGTCCACGACAACCTGCTGGTATTATTATAATTTGAAGATAATTGGAAGCAAAATATACATACAAACTTTGTAGTTAGACATCTGTTCCTCCGACGCGATTATTTCAGTTCGAGTTGGATTTCAGAATGTCTTAGAGTAACAAAAATGGCTGCTTCACCCAGGATTGTACACTGCGATTACACTGCCTGGCTTTGCGGGTCCTTACAAACAAATAACTTTGTAGAAAAGCATTAAAGAGAAATGCCTAAATTTGAATTTAGGCATTTTGAAAAATTAACGAGCAACGTTCTTAAAATAACGGATTCATCGATTTTTTTTTTTCAGGGCCGCGAAGGAGCAGAAGAAGGCGGTGAAGGCAACGAAGAAAGCAGCGGCGCCTCCGAAGCCCAAGGCAGCAGCCAAACAGAAGGCCACGAAAGTGACGCAAAAGGCCGCTCCGCGTGTCGGTGGAAAGCGATAATTCACTCGCTCTGAATCTTAATAAAAAAAAACAACACAAAAATAAAGTGTCCCTCACTTTGACGAACGAACGATTATTCCGAGTGCCTTGCAGACTCGGACACGCCCGCTTTCCCTTCGGGTTTTTTTTTAATCTCGAGCACACCGGACGAGGAGCAATAAAATTACGCGATTTTACTGCGAAAGGTATTTATTACGAAACGAGTCTTAATTCAACGTCACGGCTAAAGATTCCCACGTACAATTGTCTTTACAGTTAACGACGTACGATCAACCACCGAACGCACGAAGATTATTTTCCTTAAGAGTTATTTACAATCCTGTCTTCTCATCACTTCTTCGCGGGTTCGTCGAGTTCTTTCTTGAGCAAAGCTAATTTCGTGAGAGCGGTGTCTCGCCAGGCGCGTCTCTCCTGCAGTTTGTCGAGCGGGCAAATCGCGTTCAGTTGATTGCTAATCTCCTCAGCCATTGGCCCTTCGAATTTCGGCGTCGGTCCGAACGTTTGACTTACGCTGTAGATCGTCTTCGAGTATGTCTCGCAGTACTTCTTCATTCCTGCATTTTTTTTTTTAATACACGTTTTTTTAGAATTTTTAGAAGAACATTTTTGGATCACGTATGTCGACGCGACCGCGATGGACAATAATTTCGGTTACCTTCGGCGTTGAGATGAGCAGCTTCGAAAGCTCCCAAAAAGGCATACCGCATGCCGAGGCCCTCGCTCATTACTATATCGACGTCTTTCACGCTGAGGACACCGTCGGCCACCAAGCGCCAGGCTTCGTTCAGGATTGCGTATCTGTGAAGTATCATTAAGCAGTTTCCATTAAGATAGTCTGAACTCACCGTCTTGTCCCACGTGAGATTCAGAGAGAATTGCGAACAATTCTCGATGGGATGAAAATCCGAAAAAAAATCAAACGTATAGAAGGTACTGTAAATAATTATTTTACATAATAATTCCTAAATGTTATTAACAAATGAATGAAAAAAAAAAAAATTTCAATGGATCATCCTCAACCTAACTTTTCCATTCAGATGAAAAAGATTTACTAAATTTTCTGAATACGTATGCAGTCTTTCAGAATTTTCCAAAATTACACAAAATTTTGAAAAAATCACACGTACTCAGAAAAATTAACAAATCGTGAAATCATCGTTAAACTTTTTTGCTTTCTGATGAAAACATTTGAAAAATAAGTTAGTTTGGCGGGTGATTCGTTGAGCGAATTTGTTCATTAAATTGTTGATAACATTTTGGTATTATTATTATGCAAAATCAATCTTTTCAGGACTTTCACAGATTGATTTTTTCAGATTTTTATCCCATTGGGTATTGACCATTTTCTCTAATTCTTACGTGGATTCAGACTGTACGCTTGGATTGCCTTAAACAAGCATTTTACATTCAGCCGCTATAAAAACGTTAATTTTTTAAAATACTTTTACAGGAAACTTACTGTATTCTGTTGAGAGCGAAGCCATCGATCTCCCGGGTAAAGACAACGGGGGCCTGACCGATTTCCGTCATGATGGCTTTGGTTCGGGCCGGAATGTCCTCCCTCGTCCACGGGCTCGGAACGATCTCCACGAGCGGCACGTAGTACGGTGGATTAACCTGGATTTTGCAAACGAAAAGTCTGGATGAAACCGTTTTCAAAAAAAAAAAACCGGTCGATTTTCAAAAAAAAATTTCAACGCAGACAGTCAGTACAATGTGTTATGAAGTTTGAGTTTTTTTTTTAAATTGAAAAATATCAATTAACAACGGACTTATTAAAAATTAACAATTAACAGCGGACATCTATCTCAAAATCTATTCGTCCGATTGAGTTAAAATTTGGACAGATCCTTGATTATAACATTTCCTATCTAATGACCGGGTCTTTAAAAAAAATTCATTTATGCTTAATAATAAACGATTAAGGTCGTTTATTACTAACAAACAAAAGTAAAGATATTTTAACATTTTTATCACTATGTTTCAGAAGTGTTGAAAGATTAAATATGTTTCTGAAATATTTGAGAGACCATCGGAATATTTTGATAGAATATTCCAAAATATTATTTTCATATATTTCAGAAATATTTCGTAAGATTTGAAAGATTGAAAATATTTCGAAAATCATTTCAAAATATTGCGTGCTCTGTGGGTTAGATAGAAAATGTTATAATCAAGGATCTCTCCAAATTTCAAATCGGACGAACAGATTTGAATAAATAGATTTGAGATACGATCTCAATCGTCAATAAGTCCGTTGTCAATTGATATTCTTCAATAAATAAATAAAAACTCAAACTTCATAAAATCTTGCACTAACTGTGCGTAAAAACCCAACCTCGTCCTTCTGATAGCCGCATTAAAAAAATTTTGCATATCGACCTGATTTTTTGGACCAAATCCTAAATTTCTTATCGTCCCCTCGGACACTCGTCGGCGTGCGCCAAGGTTATCGTCTTATCTTAAAGTTTCTAATCAACGCAGTCGAACAACACTAATATATTTTTCCACGCGATAGTGATTCGCCGATACGGATTTGCGCGCATGCGCGGACACCTCGCGCAACTTTAGATAACAATTGCGCAACGAATAGTTCGCGAGTAAACACTCGACGACTGTGATATGCGATAGAAAGGAAAAGAAAGAAAAAAAAAACATAAAACACAAGAATTTTTCTCACCGGATGCGAAACGATCACCTGATCGCGATGCGCGAGTTTCTCGCTGAACATCGAAGGCCTGAAAGTCGAGGTCGACGACGATAGGATAGTATTTTTGTCCACGACCTTGTCCAATTGGTTGTAAACTTTGATTTTCAGTTCCAGATTCTCCGGCACGCATTCCTGAATGAGCTTGGCGTCTTTCGCCGTTGCCTCGAGGCTCGACGTACCTGTGACGAATCGATGCGTTTTATCGTCGTGGATATTTACCGTGCATGAAGGTAGCCACATAACATGGAAATATTTTTCAAAGGTTTCAAAAATACTTTCTTCAAATATTGAAAATATTTGTTTGAAATATTGATATTGATTGATATTGATAGATATTGATCGATATTGATCGATATTGATCTATATTGATCGATATTGATGAAATATTGATCTATATTGATCGATATTGGTGAAATATTAAAAAATATTTGTGAGATATTTTAAAAACACTTCGAAAATATTTTTTTGTCAGCTCATAAATCTTACATTGAAATGTTTCGCTGAGATGTTTTTTCACAAATTTCAGCGAAATGTGAAAGAGTGCATCAACAGTCGAATTTGCACCATGAACACAGAAAAATTCGAAGAAATATTTCGGTGAAAGATGATATTTAAAATATTTCAAAATATTGGATCACTATGTTTCAGGAATATTTCACACTTATTGAAAAATTAAGTATGCTTATGAAATATTTAAGAAACGTTTCGTTGGAATATTTTGACAGAATGGTTCAAAATATTACCCTTTATGAGCGCGTATTGCTGATCCGCCGTTAGGGAGCCGCGCAGAAGACCACCGGCCTCCAGCCGCTTCAGCTGCTGCTGAATGTCCTCGAGGGCTTTTGCAATTTGTTCGTCCACAATGTCGTAGATAGTCACGTGGTAACCGACACTGGCGAAGAGCATGGCCCAACTCCGGCCGATCAACCCACTGTGGAATTAATCCTGAATTTACATCGTCATTCGAGCCGAGGCGTGACGAGCTATTTATTGTCATTTTCCGCTTAACTTGCGCACGGGTATTTGCTATAGGCGCGTATCTAGCGTATCTTATATGAAGATAAGAGGTGTTTTCCATTTGGCGTTTTTCGTTATAAATTTTGTTATGTGTTATTTCGTTATGAATTATGCTATTTTCCGCTACGGATTCTTACAAAAAATGACCGTGCGCATGCGCAGTCATGTTATAATAGTTACAATAATATAATAACAAAAAACGCCAAACCGAAAGCACCTCTGGTGCGACCAGTCTTATAGACAGGTCTGGACACTCGGCGGCAAAAGCGTGCCAAAATTGAAGTCAACATGGCAACCAACTCAGGCCACGCATGCGCGACGCGCGCTCGTTTTGCCACTCAACGATTACAACCGAATTACTAAACCATCGATTTATTATTCCATAAAATAAAAAAACAAATAAAAGTAATTACCAAATTCAAAGTTTGAAGGTAGGCTTAAAAAAAGAAGCCACACTATTCAATGTCTAAATGAATATATTATTCCAATTAATTATTTGGTATAAAACTTGGCCTGTTTTTTTAACTGCACTGTGCTTTTTCACATTTTTTTTTATTCGCTGTGAATATCGTCGCATTCTGATTCGTAAATAATATTTGATGGCACACGATTATTACACGACACTCTGTATTGAGTTTCAACGTATTGGGCATGCGTGGACAGAATAATAATCATAATTCGGCCTGAATTGACCGCCATATTGGCTTCATTTTCGGCATAACTGACTACATGGAGACGGTATGTAGGAGTGCTCAGACCTGTTTATAAGTCCGTGATAGAATATAGAATATAAAATATAGAATAGGTTCTTTCTTTTGAAGCGACACTATCGATTAAACTACTACGTGACAAGCTTAACTCCTTACCTTCCGATTATACCAATTTTCTCATTATTCTTGCCCATGGTTCGGCGTCAACGTTGCAACTATTCGTATCGCAAAGATAACGATAAGCAGCGTGTTCCAAGGCGTCCAACAACAAGTACGCGTTCGCACTGAATTATAGGGTCTTCGACATGCTTTATATAGCCTTCGACGACTTCTCCCTCTCCGCCGAATCCCCGGTGTACTTTCTAGCGCTCCTACGCTTCCTACGAATATGCTTCATTTTTAATAATGTACTTCAATTTTTCTATATAAGTACTTTAATTGCAATAATTTACTTTAATTTCAATGAAAAAGTATATTAATTTTTCGTCACAATGGTACATTAAATGTAATGTATCAGTTATATTACATAAAAACTTCCGGTCCAGTACATCAACTTTAGAATTTCTTTTTACACCGTCGGTAAAGTTGCGTTTTCTCCAAGGCAGATGGACAGCGCCGATGCGTACATGTTCCTAATCTATATGGGGCATCTCACGCCAAGTCGAACGGCCCAAAACCTCGACTCTCTATCCGCTATAATTTGAAAACACGAGCCGCTAAAAATCTTTTTAAAAACGTCAGGTACGCCCACTACAAAATACTTTAACATCACAAACGTTCAGCTCGACCTGAGAAACTCAGGATTTTGAGCCGTTCTCCAAGCACGGACTGCCCCCTATACATTCATCTAACGTAATTAATTCCATCCAATCTCAACCAGCTGTATTTCCCTCCCTCCATTTACCCGTGCACTCCGCTTTCCACAATCCTCTCTTATCTCTTAATTGTCATGCACCATCTGCCTCGGATCAAAAAACTTCGATCCGCAGAGACAAAACTTGTCTCGTCAATCACGAATTCATGACGACACATAGTGAACCCAATATGCAGCCGGAAGAAAGAAACCAGCAGTAAAACAATCGCTCGGAAACCCGAGGGGATTTCCCAAAGGCCCGACAATAGTGAACATAAAGAAACGCCACTGCGCATCGGCTTCACAGCGCAAGGAGTGGGGGAAGTCGGGGAGGTCCGGCTTAGTTCGTGCAATCGTCGAACTCGCATTCGTCTGCTAGCTTTTTTTTTCTACCGTAGCAGCGCCTCGACGCAGCTCACTTCGCACATTGACACAGAAACATTCCCACATATTACGTAAAAAGAAATAAAAATAAAAAATATTTGCACTCGCACGCGTACGGAGCACGTCTCGTTGCAAGTGTACGCGGAGTATTTAATAGGTGGGGGGCAACGAGAGAAAGATCGAGTGCATCGATGACATCAACCGGCGGTCCGAACGGCGGGGGAAAGCCGAGCGAGTGAGACGCGCAATTGGTCGACCCGTGCACACTTTGCTCGGGGAAGAACCTGCGATTCTCGTTATCGCTCCACACCGCTGACGTATCCTGCAATCTTCGATCCTTCAGTCATTCGCGTACGGTGAGTGTCGGGTAACGCTGCTGCGTAGAAAGTCTCTCGATTACACGCGAGTGCAGCCCTCGCGCAGGCATATTCGACGCGTTAACGCACCTTTGCGCACGTATCGCACGCATCTGGGAATAATAGAACACTGTACTTACAGTGGGAAAGCAACGAACGCGTTGATTGCCGATCGCGCGCAACAGATACCAAAGCTTTTAAATTCTCTGCAGCTCGGTGTGCACGAATCGTCCAACAGCCATGCCGCAAGTCGACGAGATGAATATTTTGGATATGGCATACCACGATGCGTTTAGTTACAGTCCTTTTGCAAACGGTAAAACGTTAATTTTTTGATAGTACTCGATATTTATGTCCATCGATGAAAAAATCATATTGCACATAGAACTTAGTGCCGGATAGGAGTCTGTAAAATTTAGCGTTCATAAAGACGCAATACGGAGGTACAAAAAAAATGAATGATTTTGTATTTTTCTTTTTTTTTTATGGATTATAGAAGTTAGCACAGTTACATTCCTTCTACGAACAGTAAAGATTGCAAGCCTTTGTGTTTTATTGATACTCAATATTTATGTCCATCGATGGGAAATTTCATTCTAATTAAAAAAAAAAAATTCTTCAAACAATTTATATGTGCGAAAGGACATTGATCGTTGATTATAAATAAATGAAGAATATAGATTTTACTGCGGGATATAATATTAATGGAATTAGAGGTATCGACGTATAAAATAAAATATACATTTCGTTATTTTTTATTTTTTTTTACATAAAAAAATAAAAAAATATTTTTTATTTATTTTATATTTTTATTTCATTCGAGAAGATGCCACGGCGGTCAGAAGCGTTCCGATGATGAATGGCTACAGCTTGAACAGCATGGACTCCAGCGGCATGAGCAACGTGCCTTCTCCGATGTCCATGTCGCTCTCGCCCCGGATGGACGAGTCTGCTTCGAACATGTTCAACATGACGGACGAAACCTTCATGTCCCTGAGCAACAGTACCGGTGAGAGAGGAATTTCCATGTTGGCCGTTTGGACGTTTCATTGATTTTACGATGGACGTTTTATTGATTTTATGATGGACAGTTTATTGAATTTGGTTTCGTTTTCAGGGACGGAGATGGCGCCGGCTTATGTGGAGATACTGGATCAGCCCGTGGACAAATTCAGGTTCAGATACAAGTCCGAGATGATGGGCACTCACGGGTGTTTGTCCAGCGCCAGTACAACTTCCAGGAGAAAGAGGCAGGCGCCTACAGCAAGGGTACGCATGGATTTGTCGACACATTTTTTTTTTTCTCTATAGGCTTGGTTAATCTAATATTTATCAATTGATAACATTTTATTTATTTATTTATTTATAGACGGGAAAAATCCCTTTTACATTAGTATAACATAATAAATCTTTAACATATTTATAGAAAGAAAAACAAGGAAATATTTCACACTTTGTGTGTTAAGAGAAGTAGATATTTAGAGTAGAAAATAACGGTAAGCCGTTATTTTTATTTTTATTATTAATATCAATTAATAGTAGTAGTGGACATTCGTTGACCTCACTTACAATTTTTTTTCCCCCATTACAATAAGTTAGGGTGGGTCAATAGGCCATTGATTGAAATCCTTCGCCCGTTTAATTTGTATTATATTTTATTATCTAATTAATATTATAATTTAATTTAATTAAATTTCTTAACGGATTTCTTCCTTCACATGACGATAACAATGAAGACAACAGAGGTTACTCTGATCACGAGCACACGTATATAATTGAAGTGACAACAATCGAGAACTAGCAAACACTAATTTAAATAAAAATTAACAGATTGTAAAAGGCTCGAAGCCATAACCGATATTATAATTTTTTTTTTTACGGGACAAGCCTTTTTGCAATGAAAATACAGATAAAAGGCCGGAAAAATATTATTGCATTAGTACAGTCTATTCCAGGTAAAAGATAGAAAAAAAAAACGCAAAAAGAGACTAGTTAATAAAATAATTAATATGCACTTGTTTTTGTAATAATCATAATCATAACTGATATTAATTAATTGTCGATTACTTTGATCAAATGTCGGTTATCGTATTTTTCTTTTTATAACTTTATTTCTTGCAACATTATTTTTTAACGGATCAATAATGTGACTGTCGCAGTTGGTGAACTTCGTGGGACAAAACGCGAAGATACGTTGCACATTGGTGACATCGGATGTGGACCGAAGAATACCCCACGCTCACCACTTGGTCAAGAGAGAGGGAAGCGTCGAGAACGACGCTCCGTACGAGATCGAGGTTTCTGCTGACAATGATTTTACGGCACAGTAAGGATTCGCTTTCGTTCGCGGATCGCAGATTATTTCGATCAATCGTTCTACGAGTTATTTTTATTTAATTTTTTTCTTCAATTGCAGATTTCACGGGATGGGCATAATTCATACCGCGAAGAAACACATAAAGGACGAACTCGTGAGAAAAATGAGGATGGAGGCTCTCGAGAAGAGTCGATGTAAAAACGTTAATATAAGAAGTCTGAGCACGCGCGAGGAGACTCAGGTATAAATTGATGAATGTCCACATACGAGGAAGACTGCGCTAATTGGAAAGCTCCGGGATGAAAATCAATGGATAAGAAGTAAAAGTATTTATTATTTATTTACATGGGTTTTAGATCGGTATGGACGCGGAGGCAGCTCAAAAGTGGATGAATCTTAACAGCGTTTCGCTGTGTTTCCAAGCTTTCATCGAGGGTCCGAACGGGGTGATGAAGGCAATCACGGAAAGGGTCTACTCCAATTCAATTAATAATCTAAGTAAGTTTAGCGGAAGAAACGTCTCCGCTGATCGCGAAAATCGTGAAAATCCGCACCTGAAGCGAAAAGAATATTATTCCAATTCCCTCTAACTGAATTAATAATCTAAGTAAGTTCTGCGGAAAAAAATTCTCCGCTACGATTCTTACGTTACTCCCAGCTCGGTTTAATTTATTCTCGATTTTTTTTTTACAAGATTGTCTCGTCAAACATCTTTTTTGGATCAGCTAAAACATATTAATCTTGGCGTACCGTTTTATTTATTGTTGTCTTACGTTTACTCGCGTTACTCCCAACTCGATCTTTACCATGAAAATCCGTGCTGGAAGGGAAAGGAATATTATTCTAATTCGCGCAAGTGACTTTCACTGATAGTCATTGTTAAACGACGCATTGCAGAAAGCGCATTGACCGGAGAGCTGAAGATATGCCGAATCGACAAGTATTCGAGTACCTGCGACGGTGGAGAGGAAGTTTTCATGCTGGTGGAGAAAGTCGGCAAAAGTACGTAAGCGATTGAACTCTGGAGTTCGATATTATTCACAGACTAAATTCTCTATTACAGAAAACATAAAAGTTAAGTTCTTCGAGACCGACGAGAACGACCACGAGATATGGCAGGCTTACGGACGTTTTTCGGAATTGGACGTTCATCATCAGTACGCCATAGTCTTCAGGTACGCAAAAGAAACCTCGCATCATATAAATTCCAGTCTCTCGTATAAGAGAATAGTATGTAAAAAAAAAATAATTCGTATCTATGACGCTCATCCGTAGAACCCCGCCGTATAAAGACCGCGACATCGAGTCTCCTCGAGAAGTCTACATAAAACTGGAGCGGCCGACCGACGGGGATAGCTCCGATCCCATTAAGTTTACCTACAAGCCCACGGACAGTTTGTTGAGTAAGTTTCCTTCAACATCACCTATAATTTATAATTTATAATTTATAATTTATAATTTATAATTTATAATTTATAATTTATAATTTATAATTTATAATTTATAATTTATAATTTATAATTTATAATTTATAATTTATAATTTATAATTTATAATTTATAATTTATAATTTATAATTTATAATTTATAATTTATAATTTATAATTTATAATTTATAATTTATAATTTATAATTATCGACGAGCAAGATATCTGCGCGAGACTAAATTTCATCAAGTTACAAAGAAATTCAATACAGATATCTTCAGGGTCATCATTTTTAATATTGCTACTATTTCTAAAAATTTGCAGACAAAAAACGTCCTCGCATCTCGTACTCGGGCAGTTCGGATTTCACGAAGATCCGGCGAGTCGACAACAGCATGGACACGAACTCGTTCCCGTCGAACGACTCTCAGGATCTCGCCAAGCTTTTGAAACACGCGAGCAAAATAAATTCCGAGGAGTTCGACAAATTCGTCGAGCAATTGGACATTGCGGGTAACAGTTTGATAAATGAAGATTGTCGGACAATAAAAAAAAAATTCACCCGATTAATCGAATTAATCGAATTCAATTAAATTTTTGTTCGGCTTTCAGGGTACGCTCGAACACTGGATCCGGCGAACGACGACCAATTGGCCACCGACGGAGTCTCCTCGGAGTACGTAAGTGTCGACGAAAACTCACCCGACGGCTGCCGGTTCGGCCGTGGATATTCGAGCAGGAAACAAAATTCTAATCATGCGACTTTTCGTACAGAACGAGGCGACTTTCGCCGAGACTTTGGTTCACGATACAATGAAGAGAATACGAGAAGAGCCGAAGAAAGCGAAAGAGCTGTTCACGAAAATGTTCGACGAGCGAACGACGTACGGCGATACGGCCTTGCACTCGGCACTTCGTCACGGACAGCTCGAAATCGTCAAGCACATTCTGATGATTTCGGCCAGCGACCCGGGCTTCAAGGGCCTCGTAAACTTGAAGAACAGCTCGGGCAAGGTGCGTCTGAGATTCACGAAAAAAAAAAGTTCAACCGCGCGCTTGTAAATAAAATCGTGGTATGTGTAAGATAAATGATCGCTGTTGTAACTCGTCGTTACGATTGCAGACACCTCTTCACTACGCGGTCTTACTGAATCAACCGGAAGTCGTGAACGCTCTGCTTACGCTGGGCGCGGATCCGAACGAGTGCGACGATCGCGACTGCTATCCGCTCCACGCTGCAGTTAAGAGTAAGTCGACGTGTACTTTTAACGCACAGTTCAAACTGCTATAATAGTACATTATTTCACTCGGTTGGAAAATTGCGGTTTTGCGCACGCTTCGTGTGCATAAAACTCCCATTTTCATAGCTTGGGAAATAAAATGTTGTTCGATACTCGTGCGAAAAACGTTTTCTTAACTCGTGTGATTGCACACTCGTCAGAAAAACGTTTTTTCAAAAGTCAGAAAAAATCTACACTCCTCAGAAACAGTTTTTTTCGCACTCGTAGCGTTGCGAAAGCATGCGAAAAAGTGACTACTGTTATTTTCTTGGTACGCTTTACTGAAAAGCGAAAAGTGGAACTTTTTGTGCATATGTTGTAAAATCAGTACATTACGACACTAGTGCGATAAAACTTTTACACACACGAGTCGAGAGAATGTTTTTCGCACGAGTATCGTACAACATTTTATTTCACAAAGTGTGAAAAGGGGGTTTTACGCACTTCGCGTGCGTAAAACTGCTATTTTCGAACCGATCGAAACTATATTACTAATATTAATAGTACTAATATTTTGTGTGTTGCAATATTTTCACGAAGTGTATGCATTTTCAGAACCAGACGCCGGAGCCTTGGTGGATGTATTGCTAACGAAAGACGTTGAGATAGAGGCTCGGGACGAGGCCGGCTGGACGGCCCTGCAATTAGCGGTTGAAGCTGGTTCCCTCCATGCCGTACGATCGCTTCTCAATGCCGGAGCGGACGTGAACAAAACCGAAGTCTCCTACGGGCGCACGGCTCTTCACATTGCAGTCGAAAACGGTCACATCGAGATTGTCAAGTATCTTCTGGAGAAGGTGTGCATGTTTGATCTCTTTTTACAAATTTTTAGAAATTACAAAAAAAAAAAATTATATTTAAATATGCGCTGTTCCGTTTAGACAAAAATCGATGTCAACAAGACGAATCTCGGTGGCAATACAGCGTTACACAGCGCAGTCGTAAATCCGGGAGCGCGAGCGAAGGAGATGTGTAAGATTCTACTCCAGCACGGTGCGGATCCGCAGATTCCCAATAACAACAGAGAAGAGTCTGAGGTATCGTTGAATTTTTCACAGAATTTTTCAGATTTTTTTTTTTTTTTTTTTATATCCGCCCCTTCAGAGTTATTCGACTGATAATTTGTTGTCTTTGTAGGGTGACGAAAAAGAGTTGGAAGTGAGTGTGAAGGAGGAGCCTGACGAGGATGACGACATGAGACAGGCCACTGGTCAGACCTCGTTCGATCTTGCCTCGAATAAACCGGAGGTAGAGTCGATGCGCAGATTATTCGTTCGAATGCCTTGCTAAAAAAGACATCGAATATTCTTTCGATTTACAACAACAAATTCTTTCGTTTTACAACAACGAATTCTTTCGTTTTACAACAACGAATTCTTTCGTTTTATAACAACGAATTCTTTCGTTTTATAACAACGAATTTTTTCGATTTACAACAACAAATACTTTCGTTTCATATGAACAAATTCTTTTGTTTCACAGCAACAAATTCTTTCGTATTACAGTAAAAAATTCTTTTGTCTTATAACAAGAAATTTTTTCGTTTTACAACAACGAATTCTTTCGTTTTACGACAACGAATTCTTTCGTTTTACAACAACGAATTTTTTCGATTTACAACAACAAATACTTTCGTTTCATATGAACAAATTCTTTTGTTTTACAGCAACAAATTCTTTCGTATTACAGCAAAAAATTCTTTTGTCTTATAACAAGAAATTTTTTCGTTTTACAACAACGAATTCTTTCGTTTTACGACAACGAATTCTTTCGTTTAACAACAACAAATTCTTTCGTTTTAGATTTTACGATTATTGGCTCAAGTTTCTGAGGGAAGAAGCGTCGTCGACGATTCCGACACGCTTCTGATAAAGGAAGAAATCGAGGACGATACGTTGACGGGTTTCTTGGACGACGAGACGCTAACTTCTCTGGCAAACATTCTCGATGAGAATCGCGGCTGGGAGAAGCTTGCTAAGTATCTCCAATGCGATTATCTTCTCGGTACCCTCGACACCAAGAGCGACACAAAGGATAGTCCGTCTCGGGCTATCCTTTATTATGCCGACGTACGTTATTCGACTACTCGGCTAAGGGTACAGAAAACAATGTTTATATTTTGTATCTGTGTTTCAAATATCCTTCATTTTCAGATACAAGGCAAACTGACGATGAACAATTTGATCGATTCACTGAACGAGATTGGCGAGACCAAAGCCGCGGCATTTATCAAAAAAGTTCTGAATAGGCCCGGCGCACCCTGACATTAAACAAAGTGTACCACAGAGTTTTTAAAAATATGATTTCGTTCTGTATGTGATTAATTATTTTAAGGACACAATAAAGGTAATGCCTACGACAACAACAGGTCGAACATGTCTCGAAATAAACTGCATAAATTTACCCAATCGATGACAGATCGGCGACAACAGATTTTTTGTCTAAAATGGTTCAACTGGACGTGGCGTTATATGATTACTTCCGGTCATAAGGAAACGTCACTTCCGGTTTGAAAATATAATTTTTCGATCGGAAGTGACTTCGTACCAGAAATACGTTACTTCTGGTTTAGAAATCTCACTCTTCGACCAGAAGTGACGTCATACAGAAGATACGTCACTTCTGGTTCGCAAATCTTATTTTTCTACAGGAAATGGCGTTATACTGGAAATACGTCACTTCAGGGTCGAAAATCTCATCATTCGACAGGAAATTACGCCATAGACGAAATACGTCGCTTCCGGTTAAAAAATCTCAAAGGTACGCTCGTGAATATCGAGACACGATGAAAGTGACGGGAAATCTTCGCCTCCCGGGAAAGTAAAGGGTTAAATTTCAGAGCCAGCCGCTCGTCACGATGTTCGTCGAGCTGTTCTGAATCAACAATTAGCACAGTATTTACATCGTATCGCTTATCCATCGAGGAAACAACAATGCTCTCGATGCGTTTGCTGTCAAGGTACGAAACATTTATGTAAAATCATTCACGACCGATGCACTAAAATTCGATTCTTCGGTAGTTAACCTATTTGTCGCCGATACACACAAGTACATTGAGCGTGTTTGTATTCATCGATGAATTCTATCGTCGATATTTTTTACATCGCAGAAGTAATGTGCCGCAGTATGCGGCCGCGGTGCAGCGACTGCATACGTCGATCGTCTTATCGGACTCGTCGTCGTCGTCTTCGTCGGATTCCGACAAAGAAGGCTCCGAGAAGAAAGCCAAACCCATCGGCAGCGAAGACGAGAAGCTAAAATCTCGCCAGGAAACCAACGAAAGACTGAACAGTTTATTGGGCAAAATGATTACGGTAAACAGACACGAATATGAAGATATTCGCGTGACTTCGCTCGTAAAATTTTATTCCCCAAGCGAAGTTTCTCCGATGCTAAACACAGCCGTTACGACTCGGTGAAATTTAATCTCTTGCAGTTATCTTCGGGGCAAGATGGTCCTTAAATTGAACATTTTTGAATTTTCTCCCGGCCACACTGGATTATCGTGAGGTATAAAATAAAAATGCGAAGGGCAAAGGGTCTCCGAAATTAACAAATTTTTTTAGACGTTGCTACTGGCTAATTAAAAAATAAAAAGTTTTAAAACATCTAAATTTAGAGTCAAAATGAAAATTTTTTTATTTCCTTGGAGGCAGCGTGCATTTCCAAAGTATAAGGTATAAGAAAAAACTGTGGAATCCTTATGAAATCGAAGCATTTTTAGAGGTCGCTACCGTGGGTTAAAAAAACAAAGTTTTAGAAGGTGCGAATCCACATTGGAAAAATAACCGAATATTTTATATGAAAAGATATGTTTGTTGCAACAAAAGAAAAAAAAAAAAAAAACCTCCGAAGTTTTGTCGTTTTTGGGTAAAGGGAGTCAAAAAATGCCTGCAATGCTCAAAAGGTATAAAATATCTATCGACGAACGAAGGAAAAATTTTATTTCCCTAAATCTCTTCAACAGCTGAAGTAAGAGTAGTCTCGTTTTACATGTTGAAGAGAATTCTCAACAATTTAATATGTTATGTTGTCTTCGCAGAAACCGAAGCCTACAAAGTCCATCGATCTCGCAGTGGCTCCCAGAAAACAGAAGCCGGAAAAAAAAGTCAAGGAACAACCATACGGTAAACGATCTTTGCCGAAGCGTAATCCAACTGAATTTTCATAGCGAAGCGATTTTAAAGATCTTTTTCATTCGCAGGGGACAAGCTCATCGGAGCGGCGAGGAACGTCGCCAATTCTCTGGGAGGCGACGTGGCGAAAACAGAGTCAGAGTTGCTGAACAAACTTCTGGCCTTGGAGAATGATAAGTCGGTTGAGCAGGAACCGGACAAGCCAAAATCTGCGCCTCTTAATATGAAGTCAGTAGATGTTTATTTATTTGTATTATAGATGGGAGAAGCCATTCGAGACATGACTTTTACATACAATTGTACGCATGCTCAGATAATGCGTCCATGCAATCGTAAAATTGTTAGAGAGAAGTAGTCGATGTAAATTATTGTGCCTCGATGTCAATTGTGTAAACAAAAAAAAAATTGTTTTATCGATACATTGATATGATCTTTCAGAGACTTCATAACAGGGATGAACATCGATCGTACATCTCAGGAGTCTAAAGCACCCGCTTTTTCAAAAAATATCGATCGCGACCCGAAACACAGATCGGCTCGGGTGCAGGCTCTGGCGAAGCAATTCCAGGCGCTCGACGCTAAGAGCTCGAAATATCGCAGCAAAGAGGGAACGCGAAGATACGAGTAATGAAGACCCAAAGCGGGGTTTCGTGCCTTTTGAGGTCGTTGGAGCCCTCCAGAGTAGTCTAATGAGTGGTACCATTTTTTAAGTCGTTTATACAAACTTTTACGCATCTATTGATTATAGTGGATGGTTATTCGTATTGCAGCAGGTGTCCTTAACGTAGGAAGACATTAATTGCAACGGATTTGCGAAAATATCAACTGACTTGTGCTAATTTTCGAAAAGGTACATATTCGCGCAGTTTTTTTTAAAGAATAATTCGTAGTTATTGCTCGATTTTGTTGTAGCGCGGCTCATACTCTTTTTTGAAAGATGCTTTTTTGAAAGACGGATTTACCATCTAGATATTCGATAATATTTTCCGTTCAAAAGTTGCAGCTGTAGGTTTATGAGGGAATTTCGTGCTTGAATAAACAGAAGGCTGTCGTTACGAAACGGAAAATACCGGCGAATGTCTACATGGTGAATTCGTAGATAATCTTTCGAGGAACAGAATGGAGGCGTAATATATTGAAATCGAGCAAAAATTATGGATTATTCTTCGATAAAACTGAACGAACTTGTACTTTTACGAAAATTAGCACAATCCAGCTAATATTTTTGCAAATCCATTGCAATTAATGTTTTTGAATACAAATAACCATGCACTATAATCGACAGATCCCTAAAAGTTTGTACAAACGACTTAAAAAATGTAGCACTTGTTCGACTAGTGTGAAGCGCCCTAATCTCCTTACACCACAATTCAATGTGGTCTCCGTTATTAACGTAATACCTATTTGTCGCATGTCTCGATCAGCGGACCAGCGACGCCAGCGGATGTATACAAAGGCGAGCCTCTCAACATCTTCGACGTAAAGGCAACGAGCGGCGAGGCTGTGGACGAGCCGAGACTGACCATGTGGGAGACTCTCCAGAAGAAAGAATTCAAACTCGCTCTAACTCATCCACCCGAGAATATATTCCAGGAAATGATAATGTGGACCGAACAAGGAAAATTGTGGAAATTCCCGATCGACAACGAGCAAGGTGCGATTTTTCTAACCCGGCCTGGGGGGGGGGGGGGAATGTTTGCTCCCCGTTTTACCCTGTTTTTTACTCGCGAGATAAAAAAATCGTGGAAACGTTCGTTATTTCCAGGTCTCGAGGAGGAACAGAGCATCCACTTTTCGGAGCACGTATTCATGGAGCGACATCTGAAAGATTGGTGTCCGAAGAGAGGCCCGATCCGTCACTTCATGCAACTAGTCTGCGTCGGTCTCTCGAAGAATCCTTACATGACCGTGCGCGAGAAACAGGAGCACATATTCTGGTATCGCGATTACTTCGCTTCGAAGCAAGAACTCCTCAAGGAAGTCGGGGCGATCGAGACCGAGATACCTCGGGCGACGGAAATCGCTGCGTAATTTGTAAAAACATTATACGTGAAAAATGTTGACTTATTCATTAAAGGAACTATAGACGAATCGACGATCGCGTGTCCGCTCAAGGCGATGTTGAACACCCTTACGCTTACCGACCTCGCGCTCAGTCGGTAAGAAATCGCTTTTTCCATTTTCTTCGAGAACGTCAATATTTTTGACAGAACCGAATCAATGAGCGCGTTCTTGAATGCAGTTCTGCTCCGTTCGGTTAAATCCAAAAGTATTGGAAACATGTCTACATGCGTAAGCAGCTGAAATAGGCGCTCTTACCGACGCTCAGTCGGTAACAAATCGCCTGTTCTATTTTCTTCCAGACCGTTAATATTTTGGACAAAAGCAAATTAGGTTTTCATCGGCAATAGGATGGAAACATAATTTCATAGACAATAGGATGAAAATATAATCTTATAGAAAATAGGATGAAAATATAATCTCATAGACAACAGTATGAAAATGTAATTTGCTTTTGTCCGAAATATCAACACTCGGAGAAAATAGGATCGGCGATTCGTTACCGACCGCGTTATTTCACATGCGTTTCATCCTCCGGTTAAAAAAAAATCGCACATGACTTCCTCATTTATTGCTTCCTCATTTATTTATTTATATATCTCATAGAGGAAGTTATGCGGAATATTGCAACAAATGAGGAAGTCATATGTGCAAATCACTTCACGTCACTTTTTCAATATTTATGAAAATCAACTTTCCTCTATGAAGCCTTAAAGACCCAATGACAATTAAAATATAATATTTGAATTAATCGTGTAAAAAAACTGAGAATGCGCTTACGGCGCCATCTGTCGGCCGAGTTTCGATACTTGCTCGACGACCACCCTCGAAGATGTTTCACTTCTCGACGGAACTTAGTCATCGGTTCGCGAGCCATCGAGTCCGATACGCTTACTCTTTTTTTACGCAGTTTCTGGCGAATCTCGCTCGCCACTGAACGGTGAAAAATTGTTACCTGCTCGTTCCAGTGCTCGTCACGTAACACAGCTTCACCATGAGAATGCAGGGGCTTTCCTTCAAGGATCTCAAAAAACATCCTGCCGTTAGTACAATATACAAGTGGAAATTAAAAGCTAAATTAAAAGCATAAGTTTTTGTAAACGGGATCGAAATTTATTGCAGCTCCTTCCCCTGTACGCTTGCTTCGGTGCAGGACTGGCAATGTCGACATTCTACATTATCCGACTAGCTACCCGTAATCCCGACGTTACGTGGTCGCAGAAGAAGAACCCGGAGCCCTGGCAGGAGTACGCGAACAAGCAGTACAAGGTAAGTAACCTAAAAAAAATCTCGTCCACGACTTTGAGTTTCAGTTATCTTATTCGCCATACACGGCCATCTCGTCTCTGAGCATTCCCCGCGCTGTTCGACTCTGCGTTGACCTTGACGAATTGTCAATATCGAAAATCTACAGTCATATACGTATAGAGGTGCTTTCGATCTGGTGTTCTTCGTCATTAGAACGCGACTGCGCATGCGCATGCCCGTTTTCTGGTACGGATTGTCGCCAAAAAACGACCGTGTGCACGCGCGGTCACGCTATAGTCACGAAAATGCCAAATCGAAAGCACCTCGGGTGTACTCTGTACTATATTTATACTTCATGTGTATATGCTCGTATACAGTACAGAGGTGCTTTCGATTTGGCGGTGTTCGCTTTTAACGTGACTGCGCATGCGCGGGCACGTTATCGTCGCGAAAATGCCAAATCGAAAGCACCTCGGGTGTACTCTGTACTATATTTATACTTATATGCACGTGTATTGTACAGACGAGCTTTTTATTTTGCGTTTTTTCGTTTTTATAACGTAACTGCGCATGCGCGCGGCCGTTTTATGGTAAGAATTCGTACCAGAAAACTACTGTGCGCTTGCGCAGCCATGTTACAGTAACGAAAAACGCCAAATCGAAAGCACCTCAGATGTATATATGCATAAAACAATGCTGTTTTGAAACAAGAATGTCGGCCGTCAAAGAGTTTCTCAATATAACTGCTGTATGCTTGGGAAATGAATTCGATATATTTTTCTTGTTTCAGTTCTACTCTCCAAATCTGGACTACTCCAAGGTCGAGTGCCCGGCGCCAAAGTACTAAAGATGATCGCGCTCTAGCCCATTTTTTTCTTTCTAGTATCAGATCAATGTTCGGGAGACTCGCGACTGCATTGCGATGATCCAAGATACAATATGATACTGACATAAGCGAATACACATAGTCGTCTCCTAAGTACCTTTACTCTGTAATTTAATTAACTCCCTCAAAATAAATACACTAATGATGTTTTTATGATTGGGGACGATTATTTTTAAAAAATAAAAAAAATAAAAAAATACATTCCTTTCGGAAATTGTAATTCGTGTTTGGTCCAACGAGATTCGGTAGTTTCATCACTCCTACTGTGCCCCTGACCTTAATTTGTATTGTTCCATTTTATTGCCGACATCCGGACACGTCAGCAGCGTCAAAGATTCTATAAAAGTTTGGCGTGTTCGTTCATCTGCCTTAAAAAAAAATTGCGTCACCTCCCGATGAATCTGTCGGATAAGAGATCGAAAAAAAAGCAGAGCAAAACAATGAAAGGGGTTAATGTTCTGATTAGCTGTTGCGCTGCTTCGTGCTCTTCTATCTCGTTCATTCAATTAATGATGTTTTTATTAATGCAATGATTATTTGAAAAAATAATAAACAATTTAGACAATTTTAAACCATTCCTTCCTCGTGTTTTTGTACGCAAATATAGGTCATCTGGATGAATGAAGTTGTAATTCGTGGATGGCCCAATGAGATTCAGTAGTTTGATCGCTGCTACTGCAACTTTGTACTGTACGATTTTATTCCCGCCATTCGGAAACGTTCGACGATCAAAGATTCAATAAAATCGTCTCGTTAGCTTTTAGCTGCATAAGAAAAAAATAAAAACAAAATTGCGTCACATCCCGATGAACCTGTCGTATAAGATTGAAAAAAAGAGCAGAACCGTAGAATAGAATAGAATAGAATAGGTTATGTTGTGATCAGCTGTTCAGAACGGTACGGCATCGATCGCAGATGCTTCGTCCTTTTGTATCTCGTTGACCTTTGTACTGTACGCTTTCATACCGACATTCCGAAACGTTCCAAAATCGAAGATCAAATAAAATTTTCTCGTACACTATTATCTGCATTAAAAATAAAATTTGCCTCACCTGTCGATGAACCTGTCGTATAAGATTAAAAAAAAAATAGGAAAAACAGAGCGCGACAGTAGAAGGGGTTATGTTGTGATCAGCTGTTGACAACGGTACTGGATCGTTTGCAATTGCGTCTCGGACTTTATCGTTCATCGGCTGTTATTGACGAAGAGTCGAGCGATTGAAAAGATGGTCTCGAGCTGGGAAGATTTCTATGCGAAGAATCCGCCGCCGTCGGACTTGCCGAGGACGGAGCAGATGCTGAAGGAATTCATCGCGCGTCGGATGAAAACCGACAAGAGAGTTGTATTGGTCACGGTGAGTCGATCGTTCGAGCGGCCGAGCTCGCAGCCGGAACGGCCTTGAATAATTACGGTTTTTTTTCGAACACAGAGCGGTGGCACGACGATTCCCCTCGAGCACAACACCGTCCGGTACGTCGATAATTTCAGCGCCGGTACCAGAGGATCCGTGTCGGCGGAGTACTTCTTGGAACAAGGGTTCGCGGTGATATTTATGCACAGGTGAGAAAAAACTGCAAACTGCGATTTTGGGTTCGACGAATATTTTTGAAAGGTTTTAAGTTTTTTTTTTTTTTATATTGGAAATATTTTATCAAATAAAAAAAAAGTTATTCCTGACATGCGTTTTTCTGTTTGCTCATAAATCGTACATGGTAATTTTTCAGAAATGTTTTTAAAACATATCACAAATATTCTGAAAAATGTGTTAAATATTGATAATTTATTAAATAGCCGTCAAATTTTTTTTAAATATCAGTTGAATATTTATTAAATATCGGTTAAGTTTTTATTAAATATCAGTTAAGTTTTTATTAAACATCTTTCTGAAATATTCAATTCGTCATAAATTTTTGAGTGCAGATATTGTTCATTTTTCTAAACATGCGTTGCCTCAGGCATTTTGCCTATGAGATTCCTGTAAGCCTCTGCAAGAGTCTGTGAGTGCATTTTTTTATATGTAAAAACGTGGTATTTTTATTTTTCATTCTATCTGAATATTTTTCATTGCACACCTACTAATATCTGCGTTCTACGAAATTCGCTTTCAGAATGTATTGAAAAGATGCGAATAAACATTCTTTTGTAGTACTTATGTGTATTCATAATTGAATATAAGAATGAATATGAAGATGAATCGCGTCGAGAACTACAATAGCATGATTGACTGATTAAATCGTTTCTCGTTCTATTATCAGTTTAGATACATTTTTCATGAAATTTCTTCCTGATAAGTGAAAGATTGCACCACCTGTGCACTTTTCTTACACACACCCGCATAAACACGAAAACAATCTTCGAAATATTTCGGTGAAACATGTATTTAAAAAAAATTTCAAATATTTCTCCACTACATTTCAGATGTGTTGAAAGATTAAACACATAAACAATAAAAGAAAGAAAGTACGTTTCTGAAATATTTTGAAACAATATTTTTTAATATAATCTGCATATGTTTCAGAAATATTTCGTAAGCTCTGAAGGATTGAAAATATATTTATGAAATGATTTCGAAATATTTCGTGCTGTAGTATAGATAATACAATATATAAATAATTCACGTAAACGTTGCAGGGTAAAATCGCTGGAGCCTTTCTCGAGGCACTTCGCGGGCCAGAAGTTTCTGGACATGCTCGAGTTGACGGACGCGGATGGAGGAAAGTCCGTGGCAGGTAAAAGCTTCCGGATAATCGAATTATTTACTATCGGCGTTCGTTCGAGATTTCCTAAAGAGCTAAAGCGTTTTCAACAGTATCGCCGATCCACTCGGAAAAATTGACGAAAATCCTGAAGAAATACAAGGAAGTCCAGAACCGCGGCGATTTACTGCAAATAGGTTTCACGACCCTCTCGGAGTATCTCTGGTTGTTGCGCTCCGCGTGTCAAGCCCTGGCTCTCCTCGGGCACTCGGCCACGTTGTACTTGGCCGCGGCCGTGTCCGATTTTTATGTTCCATCGAACGAAATGGTAGTAGATCGTCCCTCTATTTTCTGTATTTTTTTTTATCTATCATTGTTTCGACGAGAGTCTCGTTTTGTTCGCAGTCTGTACACAAGATACCGTCCAGCAAACCGCAGACGTTATCGTTGCAATTGGTGCCGAAGATTCTCGTGCCGCTCGTCAGTCTGTGGGTCCCGAAGGCTTTCGTGATATCGTTCAAGCTCGAGACGGACGAGAGTGTGTTGATTTCCAAAGCGCGAGACGCCCTCAACAAATACAAACACAATGTGGGTTTTGACTTAGCTGAGCAAATCTGATAATTGAAATCTGATAATTGAAATCTGATAATTGAAATCTGATAATTGAAATCTGATAATTGAAATCTGATAATTGAAATCTGATAATTGAAATCTGATAATTGAAATCTGATAATTGAAATCTGATAATTGAAATCTGATAATTGAAATCTGATAATTGAAATCTGATAATTGAAATCTGATAATTGAAATCTGATAATTGAAATCTGATAATTGAAATCTGATAATTGAAATCTGATAATTGAAATCTGATAATTGAAATCTGATAATTGAAATCTGATAATTGAAATCTGATAATTGAAATCTGATAATTGAAATCTGATAATTGAAATCTGATAATTGAAATCTGATAATTGAAATCTGATAATTGAAATCTGATAATTGAAATCTGATAATTGAAATCTGATAATTGAAATCTGATAATTGAAATCTGATAATTGAAATCTGATAATTGAAATCTGATAATTGAAATCTGATAATTGAAATCTGATAATTGAAATCTGATAATTGAAATCTGATAATTGAAATCTGATAATTGAAATCTGATAATTGAAATCTGATAATTGAAATCTGATAATTGAAATCTGATAATTGAAATCTGATAATTGAAATCTGATAATTGAAATCTGATAATTGAAATCTGATAATTGAAATCTGATAATTGAAATCTGATAATTGAAATCTGATAATTGAAATCTGATAATTGAAATCTGATAATTGAAATCTGATAATTGAAATCTGATAATTGAAATCTGATAATTGAAATCTGATAATTGAAATCTGATAATTGAAATCTGATAATTGAAATCTGATAATTGAAATCTGATAATTGAAATCTGATAATTGAAATCTGATAATTGAAATCTGATAATTGAAATCTGATAATTGAAATCTGATAATTGAAATCTGATAATTGAAATCTGATAATTGAAATCTGATAATTGAACGAGGGGCATAACAATTTTTCTTTCTTCCCGCAGCTGGTTATAGCGAACATGCTGCAAACCCGCAAGCAGCAAGTAATCGTTGTTACGAAAGAGAACGATTACACGATATCGTTGACCGACGATCAAATGAACAAGGGTGAAGAAATCGAGAAATACATCGTCGCCGATCTCGTCGAGAAGCAGAAGTTGTTCGTCAAGAGCGCCGACGAGCCTAGTTGATGTCGACGGGAGCATAGACGGCGGAGGATGGAAACTCCGAACTATCCGTGCGACGGTATTCGTTGCAAAACTATAATCGGTCACTGGGACATAGCGGGTCGTTGGTTCGAAACGTTGCATTTTATCAATATTGTGTTTCTTTATGTGTATAAACAGTATGTACAGAATTGTTATGGCATGGGCGACGTGATCGCTCTTGTTGAATCTATCAGACGCATTTATTCGCCCAGAATGAATAAAAGACTCTTGGTTTACTTGCCGCTCTGGAGACTAGCTATCATTCCGTTTATCTTTACGGACAGTTCCATGTTCGAGGGGCCGCACTGGGCCAGCACGAATGTGAGCGCCGCCACGTCGCTCTGCTCGAAGGCCAATTGAGCCGCTTCCGGCAACATGCTGCGGAAATAAATTTCACGATTTCATTATTTACAGCAAAACTATCGAAGTATTAAAAGTATCGAAATTATCATAATTACAATAAATAATTGAAATAGTATCGAAAAATACTTCAAGTACAAAGTATCACAAGAACTTGACGTATCGAGTACTTTTCTCAATTAGGTTTCTAACGTTAAGCGTTACCTCGGCTTTTAAAGCAAAAGGTGCAAAGTAATTTGTACATGGCTTCCTCATTGTAAAAAATCGCTAGCTGAAATTTTCGTAATTCGTCGTTTTGTGGCTATTTTTAATCAATTCTCCACTTTTTTTAATAAACAACAAATCCATTAAAAGTATAATAAAAAATAAATAAAAAGGACCCCTTTTCGTCTCGTTTTTGTCTTAATGAAAAAAAAATGTTAATACATTTTTTTAAATAAACTTTCGTTAAAATTATACTTATCGAAAAGTTTAGACAGATCATTATATATCAATATAAACAGGATGTCATGCTACTCATCGAGTATCTGCAATGCGAGCGTGTACTCAAAAAGTACTTGTACTTGGTACTCGAAATGTATAAAAAATTCACTTGAAGTACGAAAAAAGTGCTCGCGGACCTCGAGTACGTACTCGAAACAAACAAGTACCAGGTATTTCAAGTTCTGCCTAGCTCCGATTTACAGCAATCGATCTTCGTACATTGGCTTATTATTAACGCCTTCACTTGTCAGTCGCCCCTATAGGGCCCAAAACGTATAGAGAAATAAGTTTCTCCGAAAGTGAAGGGTTTAACGGCGGATAAACTCACTTGAGTTTGGCGAGGTACTTCACTTTCAACTCCTCCTTGACGCGCAGCAGATACTTCTTCGCTTCCTTGTCCTTGCCGTACCTCAAACACTCGTCCACGAACGGCTGCGAAAAACAAACAAGCGTGACGTCAAAGGAGATATTAAGTAGGTTAAAAAATAAAAGTTAACGGAGATATCTCGAAGACAAGAGATTTTTTTTTTTGTTTAAATTTCCCTGGCGACTTCGTTACGCACTTCGTAGCCTATCGGGGATTTCTTGCTCTTCGAAAACTTCTCCAGGTCGCTCCACAGACCCTTCTCGGCGAGGCACTGGATCCTCAGCCACCAGTAACGCCGATCCGGTATCTTGTACTCCGAGCGAAGATTGTCAGCGAGCTTTATTTCGTTCTGCTGCAGCAACAGCCTCACCGTGTCGTGAAGGGGCTTGCCGATCACCGGTTGTCGCAACGTGTCCTCCAGCGATCGTTGGTACTTCAACAATTTCACCTGCTCACCCGTCAAAGCCGCGTTCGTCTCGTATCTGCCCAGCTTGAATTTCTCTTGAGCGTTTTGCAACAGCCCATCCCGCGTCGCAGCGTTCTGTCGTGAATTTTTAGTACCATTATGCTACTATTATATTACTACTGGCAGTTTTTTTTTTTTTTGGTACACGGTGAAGAAAAGTTTGTATGAAATTTAATATATTGGTACTGGAAGTTTTTATCCATAAACTGGTACGTTAAGGTAATTCGAGCGATGCAGTCCCTCCAAACGTAAGTTTCAAAGAAATATTTTTTTCAGATTTTTATCTCATCGAGAAATATTTCGATTTTTCATCACAATTGTACATTAAATTAAATATACGAGTTTTTGCATAAAAAATCCCAGTCCGGTATATTAAGTTAAAATTTTTTTTTTAGTGTACTATTATCGTCGACCTCGTCGGTACCTTTGGTTGATAGCTTTCCCTGATGTACCAGAGCGCCTGGCAATGAAAGTCATCGTACAGCACGTATATGTCGAGAAGGGCCTCGCGATTGTGATTCTGACAGTACTTGTTGTACAGTGCCATTGCGAGTGGGCAGTGCTTTATCGACATCTGTGATGGAAAGCAATCGTCAGCAATCGTACGTTCGTTAAAAAAATCGGATTTTTCACCCAAGTTCCCCAGTTCGCTCACCTCGAAGTTCGCCAGTGGCATGTTATTCTGTAGATGAAGTATAACCGTGTAAACTAAATCGGTGTTACCGCTCTCGACGGCTTTTTTCAGAGCTGCCTGTTCGACGCCGAGTCGCAGAAGCAGAGGCACTTGAAGCTGAGCCCTCGGCTCGTAGTCGATCAACTGTGACGCAAATTAATAAATTAATTTACGGTACGAAAAATGTTATCCGTCGGGTTTTTTTTTCGATAGTATTTTGATCCTCGATACTCACTTTTATAGCCAATTGCTTTCTGCCGCAATCGGCCGCGCGCTCGGCGATTTCGCTGTAGGAAACACCGGGCGCGTATCCCAATTTAGCGGCGATTTCCTCGGCGAGTTGTTCCTTGTCCAGTTGGACCTGTTTCACCTTGTAACAGGCCCAGTGCGCTAAAATTCGGCTCTCGCCGTCGACCTCGGGAAGCTGCAGGTGACGCGCTATCTGGATACTCAGATAGTAGTGCCTTCGCACCACCAGTCTGTCCAGGAGAACCTGATTCGTCAGTACGTTCAATCTGAGCAGGCAATCGGAAGAATAATACTTTTTTTTTCACCAATTATTTTCTATCGATCTAATTACACTATTAAGATGGTTGGAGCGCTTCACACCAGTTAAACGAGTGCTAGAATTTCAAAGTCGTTTAGAGAAATATTAATTAATAGTTTTACGCATCTGTCGATTATAGTGGATGGGTTATTTGTATTACAGAATATGTGCTTAATCTAGAGAAACATTAACATTGCAATAGATTTGCAAAAAAAATTGACTTGTTTCCACTAATTTTTTAAAAGGTACATATTCGTTCAGTTTTATCAAAAAATACTTTATAATTATGAATTTCAATCCAGTTTGAAGCGTTTTCAGAAATTAACACAAACCAGTTTATATTTTTGCAAATCCATCGCAATTAATGTTCTTCTACGTTAAAGATGTCTGCTGCAATGCAAACAACTATCCACGATAATCAATACATGCGTAAAATTTAGTATAAATGTCTTTAAAAACGTAGCACCCGTTTTACCAGTGTGAAAGGCTCCGCGATCCCGTTAACAAAGTTAGAAAAAAGGATACTGCGTGTAAGTCAACGGAATGCCAATCGCCGGATGTCGCACGGCGTTCAGGACCCGCAATATTCTGCACATCGTAACGTAATGATCGGGATTGATGGTTCTGCTGAATCCCTTGCCGAACTTGGCTGCCTGTTTGATGGCAAGCGTATCAGCATCGAAAACATCGTTCTGTATCGGCGTTACGATACAATAATCTCTCGATTTACCCTCATGAGAAGCTTTTGCGTTCCAAAGTCGAACTCCAGACTGGCCGCGTCGACGCAATCCTTGACGGCCGCGTCCAGCTTGTCCTTGACGAGGTCGATGTAGCTGTCGGCCTTGTGACTGCGTTTCTGAAACTGCTTCGACGCCTCCAGCAGATACGACGACGGATCCGTCGAGTTTATCCTGAATATAGCTTGTACGACGTTCGGCACTTTCTGAATCATCTCGTGAGAATTGCTCGATATCACTCGAACGCCGTCGATCTCCGTCACGAGATGCGTCGGCCCGTCGTAAGTGTAAACGATCGTTTCGGAGCTCCGTCCGATCACCATAACTGTGCTGCTCCAGCTGCACACGACCGCTTCCGTTCTGCACCTGAAGAATTTTTTTTGGTAAAGAATTAAAATCTCAACTGGTCGTTTTGTCTCTCGGCTTTCGAGATTTCTCGATCGTCGATCGAACAACCGACCAGGCCATGTCAGTCAGGGGCTCCTTCATTCCCGTGTAACATTCGCAGTATTTTGTCTTCAGATCGAGAGAGCCGAGATAAAGGTGACCGGTGTCGCCGTAGAGAGCTATGTGCTGATTATTCGCCGAGACGGCGATCGCCGTCACGCTGTTTACTTTGTTGCTGAAGAGACTGCTCTGAAAAAAAAAATTGAAAAAATGTAAATAGTTTGGGAATAGAAAAGGGCAGCTTTGCGGGATAACGGCGAAAGATATTGCTCGATTACGCAGGTGAGAAATAATTACAAACGGCAGCGGCGTCAACGATTGGGTCATGTGATTAATCTGGTAAATCCCATCCTGATTGGACAGCACGACCTGGCCGTCCCGTTCGTAACGCACGATGCACCAAGCCTCGAAAGCCCCGTCCAGTTCTGCGAAAGAAAAAAATCGCGTTAGGCATATCTTCGACGCACATAAATTGAATAATAACAGCAAATTTAGAAAATAAGAAAATTAAAGATTGAAAAAATTAAAGAAATTTTTTAATGAAAATCTGTGGACAAAACAAGCCTAGAGCGTTTTTATTAGACGTATTATATTATTAGTTAAAACTAGATATTATATAAATCTGTGCAATGTTATGTGATAATAAAAAATAAACAAAACGAAAAAAATTACACACTCGCGACTTCGGGAAGCTGACGAATTTTCGGTTCGGCGACGTTGTTGACGAGAAATATGCGATTAGTGGACGTTAAGACAGCCACGCCTGTTCCGCTGATGGTTGTGAAAAATTTCGCCGCCACGACTTTGGTGTATTTGGCCTCCTGCGCAAAAAAATACGATAATTTAATGTCTAACAATGTCGAGATAACAGCGATTGGATGGCGATCGGTAGTCACGCACGTTTCCCATACTAAAGGTGTGCTGATAGGTGCCGAACATGTCGTAGATGAGAACCATGCCGTCGTCTTGTACGCACAAAAGCTCTTCCTGGTGCGACCACCCCAGAGCTACTAACTGGCCGCTGCTCCACTAAAAAAAAAACAAAAAAAAATTAAAAAGGCAAACTTTTGATGTTCATTCAATAATTATAGTGTCGTGATCTGAGGCAAATCCTCTGAGGACACACTGTTTAAAAAAAATTAGAAATTTAATGTACCGGACTGCAAGTTTACATGCAAAAATTGTTACATTAAATTAAATATACAATTGTCATAAAAAATTAATGGAATTTTAGGGTGAAATTAAGAAAAAAAATTGGAATTATAGTACTTCATAGTAAAATTTTAATTAATTATTAGGAGTAAAGTATTTCTAAAGTTTTGAATATACCGTACATTAATTTTTCATCACAATTGTACATGAAATTTAATATACAAGTTTATGCATAAAACCTTCCAGCACCGGTACATTGAAGTGCATACAATTTTTTTTTTATTTTTCCGCAAACCTTGCTCCAGAAATACAAGGACTCGTAACGAACAGAATGCGCAGCAAAAAATCATACGAAGAAAAATAACAGACAAAATAAAAATTATACAACGGAAACTAACAAACAAAGTAAAAATTATACAATGAATAACAAGTGAAATAATTATTATACAATGAAAGATAATAAACAAAATAAAGATTATACAATGAATAACAAGTGAAATAATTATTATACAATGAAAGATAATAAACAAAATAAAGATTATACAATGAATATTATTACACACAGAATTTAATGATTTTCTGGAGCATGAAAGTTTAGTACTCACGGCGAGTTTTGCCATCAGCTTTCCCGACGACGAAAACAGCGATATCACAGGTTTGTTGGCGCCCTGAATTTTGACGAGTTTTTTTGGATTGCGGGTTACGGCTATGGAACCTCCATAGGGAGCGGCCACAAGTAAATTGTTTGCTTTGACTTCGTGTTGAAAGGACAGAGGATAAAGCTCGAATTTTCTGAAACACAACGACGATTATCAAACTCGTTCGATGATATGAGCGGCAGGCAAATTCGGACGTTGAGGTTAGGCTGAAGAATGTTATTTACCTAAAATATTCCCGTCCCAGAGGGAACCAATCTGCAGTCAGCATGACGGACATTGTTGCTGTTTGTTGTTGACCGGATTGCTTATAAAAAATGCCAGTCGCATGCGTAAACTTCTGTTGATCGGTCCGCTATTTGACAGATCAACGATTGACACTGACAGTTTTCATCTTTCTCGTTAAAAAATACATGACTCGAATGATCGAGATAAATATATCGAAATAATCGAAATCGTGAATCGAGTATTCGCAGCCAATCGGGATCGTCCGTTCCGTTTATTGTTACGGGCCGATCCGGTTGGATGGCTGGTAACTTTTATATTCCGGACTACGAATGCTCATTCGTTGCTGCCTAGCGAATTAAAATCCGACTCTTAAAGCGGGAGATTTGTTAAAGGTTTAAGTATATGTTAGATTAATAAAGACACGTTATTACGGTTTGAGACGAAGCAGTTTAATTATTTATTCGTTGAATGAATGAAACACAATATTAGTAATATTGATTCATAAAATAACCAACTAAAATATAGTTTAAATCGTGAATACGTTTACCATCTCCGGTAGCGTGTAAAGAAAAAAGTCTCATTCAGCACTATAATAATTCACACTCTATCATTTAGTTTACTGTTCCAAACGGATCGCCTTCCATCTTCCTGGAAAAAGACTAAATAATAATAATAATAATGAAAAGAAAAAAAAATCATTCGGGATGAGTTTCTCACGGCCACGGCCATGCTCACAGTCGCACCGTGCCGGTACACATGCATATTATTTTCATAGCAGTGAAACGATGAAACCCGTTATGCGGGCTCGCGTTTCTACGCAGCCTCGAAACACTCCGGGTCCGAGCGGGGGAAACAGATATTCGCTATTACCTGGATGCTACACCGTGGCAGCTCTCGACGAAGCACGCGAGAATGCGAGTATCGCAGCGTGAAGCAATAGTACATTAAACGCTCTTACGGTTCCCGAAGGCGCTTGCGTCACGTGGTCTGCATCGCGACCTATGAATTAATCCGTTCGCGATCAATCGCATTCGCTCTGAACGTGCAATCCCATTTGAAGGATCAAAGAAACCATCAATCTAGATCTGACTATTTGTACGAACCCGATTTTCCTAAAGGCATTTAATACTTTCACGGGACGTTGCCAAAGGTCGTCCGGCAGAACGAGTCTGCCTCGGTCGTCGACGGAAAAAAATAACAAAACAAAACAAACGCTCGGGAAGATCTCGCCTTCTTCGAGCGGAATTCCTCGCGCAAACAAACCGAAATCGTCGATATCCTTCTCGCTACGGCATTGACGCGGAGGCATGGCTTTACCATGTTGGGGACGGGATCGTAAACGTTCACTGGACCACTTACTCACACCTCCATATAGCCCGTGAGACTACCGCGGCGAGATCACGGACGACTAGAATTCAGGGGTTAGTATGAGTGACCGAGCAGTGAAAGGCTTGTAGAAAATGCTCTCGGGGAGTTCTCGTACGAACGTCTCCTCACTCATTTTTTTTTCTTGTTTACTTTTGTCAATGAACTTTTTTTTTTTAAGACTTCTTTTTACAAGGCCTCTGTAACTATACTGGGGTTAAAAAAAATTTATTAATGAACGGTTTCGGGAAGCTTTTTTACATAAACTGTTTCTGAAATTTCAGACGTGCGTGTTGCAATTTTACGGTACATGTTTTTTTTAGTTACGGTACATGTGTTTTGAGCCGGAACTGGGTCACTTGAAGCCAATGGAGGTGGTAAAAAATCGATATCTAGAAAAAAAATATTTGGCCATTTTGGAAGTGGAAAAATGAGAAGGGGGTACCCTTACCATTTTTTGACAAAAATGGTATTTTTACAAAAAAATTTTTTAGAATTTTTTCGTTAATGAAATCGGTTGGTAAATATGCCAGTTGAAAACAATGGCGGAGGTTTTAATTCGACATCTCGAAATTTTTTGAAAAAAAGTGCCGTTTCGCAAAATTTAACATAGGATTCCCTATGCTGAGAATGGTCAATTTTTAAAATTTCGAAAAAAGGACAAGTTGCATGTGTTTTGAGCTGGAAATGGGCCACTTGAAGCCAATGGAGGTGGTAAGAAATCGATATCTCGAAAAAAAATATTTGGCCATTTTTAAAGTTGAAAAATGAGAAGGGGGTACCCTTACAATTTTTCGAAAAAAATGGTATTTTTGAAAAAAAAATTTTTAGAATTTTTTTGTTAATGAAATCGGTTGGTAAATATGCCACTTGAAAACAATGGCGGAGGTTTTAATTCGATATCTCGAAATTTTTTGAAAAAAAGTGCCGTTTCGCAAAATTTAACACAGGATTCCCTATGCTGAAAATGGTCAATTTTTAAAATTTCGAAAAAAAGACAAGTTGCGTGTGTTTTGAGCCGGAAATGGGCCACTTGAAGCCAATGGAGGTGGTAAAAAATCGATATCTCGAAAAAAAATATTTGGCCATTTTTAAAGTTGAAAAATGAGAAGGGGGTACCCTTACAATTTTTCGAAAAAAATGGTATTTTTGAAAAAAATTTTTTTAGAATTTTTTTGTTAATGAAATCGGTTGGTAAATATGCCACTTGAAAACAATGGCGGAGGTTTTAATTCGATATCTCGAAATTTTTTGAAAAAAAGTGCCGTTTCGCAAAATTTAACACAGGATTCCCTATGCTGAAAATGGTCAATTTTTAAAATTTCGAAAAAAAGGCAAGTTGCGTGTGTTTTGAGCCGGAAATGGGCCACTTGAAGCCAATGGAGGTGGTAAAAAATCGATATCTCGAAAAAAAATATTTGGCCATTTTTAAAGTTGAAAAATGAGAAGGGGGTACCCTTACCATTTTTCGACAAAAATGGTATTTTTACAAAAAAATTTTTTAGAATTTTTTCGTTAATGAAATCGGTTGGTAAATATGCCACTTGAAAACAATGGCGAAGGTTTTAATTCGATATCTCGAAATTTTTTGAAAAAAAGTGCCGTTTCGCAAAATTTAACATAGGATTCCCTATGCTGAGAATGGTCAATTTTTAAAATTTCGAAAAAAGGACAAGTTGCATGTGTTTTGAGCCGGAAATGGGTCACTTGAAGCCAATGGAGATGGTAAAAAATCGATATCTCGAAAAAAAATATTTGGCCATTTTTAAAGTTGAAAAATGAGAAGGGGGTACCCTTACCATTTTTCGACAAAAATGGTATTTTTACAAAAAAATTTTTTAGAATTTTTTCGTTAATGAAATCGGTTGGTAAATATGCCACTTGAAAACAATGGCGAAGGTTTTAATTCGATATCTCGAAATTTTTTGAAAAAAAGTGCCGTTTCGCAAAATTTAACATAGGATTCCCTATGCTGAGAATGGTCAATTTTTAAAATTTCGAAAAAAGGACAAGTTGCATGTGTTTTGAGCCGGAAATGGGTCACTTGAAGCCAATGGAGATGGTAAAAAATCGATATCTCGAAAAAAAATATTTGGCCATTTTGAAAGTGGAAAAATGAGAAGGGGGTACCCTTACCATTTGTCGACTTTTAAAATGGCCAAATATTTTTTTTCGAGATATCGATTTTTTACCATCTCCATTGGCTTCAAGTGACCCATTTCCGGCTCAAAACACATGCAACTTGTCCTTTTTTCGAAATTTTAAAAATTAAACATTCTCAGCATAGGGAATCCTATGTTAAATTTTGCGAAACGGCACTTTTTTTCAAAAAATTTCGAGATATCGAATTAAAACCTCCGCCATTGTTTTCAACTGGCATATTTACCAACCGATTTCATTAACGAAAAAATTCTAAAAAATTTTTTTGTAAAAATACCATTTTTGTCAAAAAATGGTAAGGGTACCCCCTTCTCATTTTTCCACTTTCAAAATGGCCAAATATTTTTTTTCGAGATATCGATTTTTTACCATCTCCATCGGCTTCAAGTGACCCATTTCCGGCTCAAAACACATGCAACTTGTCCTTTTTTCGAAATTTTAAAAATTGACCATTCTCAGCATAGGGAATCCTAGGTTAAATTTTGCGAAACGGCACTTTTTTTCAAAAAATTTTGAGATATCGAATTAAAACCTTCGCCATTGTTTTCAAGTGGCATATTTACCAACCGATTTCATGAACGAAAAAATTCTAAAAAAATTTTTTGTAAAAATACCATTTTTGTCGAAAAATTGTAAGGGTACCCCCTTCTATTTTTTCCACTTTCAAAATGGCCAAATATTTTTTTTCGAGATATCGCTTTTTTACCTTCTCCATTGGCTTCAAGTGGCCCATTTCCGGCTCAAAACTCATGCAACTTGTATTTTTTTCGAAATTTTTAAAATTGACCATTTTCAGCATAGGGAATCTTATGTTAAATTTTGCGAAACGGCACTTTTTTTCAAAAAATTTCGAGATATCGAATTAAAACCTTCGCCATTGTTTTCAAGTGACATATTTACCAACCGATTTCATTAACGAAAAAATTCTAAAAAATTTTTTTGTAAAAATACCATTTTTGTCGAAAAATGGTAAGGGTACCCCCTTCTCATTTTTCCACTTTCGAAATGGCCAAATATTTTTTTTCGAGATATGGATTTTTTACCATCTCCATTGGCTTCAAGTGGCCCATTTCCGGCTCAAAACACATGCGACTTGTATTTTTTTTTTTAATTTTTAAAATTGACCATTCTCAGCATAGGGAATCCTATGTTAAATTTTGCGAAAGGGCACTTTTTTTCAAAAAATTTCGAGATATCGAATTAAAACCTTCGCCATTGTTTTCAAGTGGCATATTTACCAACCGATTTCATTAACGAAAAAATTCTAAAAAATTTTTTTGTAAAAATACCATTTTTGTCGAAAAATGGTAAGCCTATGGTACCCCTACAATTTTTCGAAAAAAATGGTATTTTTGAAAAAAAAATTTTTAGAATTTTTTTGTTAATGAAATCGGTTGGTAAATATGCCACTTGAAAACAATGGCGGAGGTTTTAATTCGATATCTCGAAATTTTTTGAAAAAAAGTGCCGTTTCGCAAAATTTAACATAGGATTCCCTATGCTGAGAATGGTCAATTTTTAAAATTTCGAAAAAAGGACAAGTTGCATGTGTTTTGAGCTGGAAATGGGCCACTTGAAGCCAATGGAGGTGGTAAGAAATCGATATCTCGAAAAAAAATATTTGGCCATTTTTAAAGTTGAAAAATGAGAAGGGGGTACCCTTACAATTTTTCGAAAAAAATGGTATTTTTGAAAAAAAAATTTTTAGAATTTTTTTGTTAATGAAATCGGTTGGTAAATATGCCACTTGAAAACAATGGCGGAGGTTTTAATTCGATATCTCGAAATTTTTTGAAAAAAAGTGCCGTTTCGCAAAATTTAACACAGGATTCCCTATGCTGAAAATGGTCAATTTTTAAAATTTCGAAAAAAAGACAAGTTGCGTGTGTTTTGAGCCGGAAATGGGCCACTTGAAGCCAATGGAGGTGGTAAAAAATCGATATCTCGAAAAAAAATATTTGGCCATTTTTAAAGTTGAAAAATGAGAAGGGGGTACCCTTACAATTTTTCGAAAAAAATGGTATTTTTGAAAAAAATTTTTTTAGAATTTTTTTGTTAATGAAATCGGTTGGTAAATATGCCACTTGAAAACAATGGCGGAGGTTTTAATTCGATATCTCGAAATTTTTTGAAAAAAAGTGCCGTTTCGCAAAATTTAACACAGGATTCCCTATGCTGAAAATGGTCAATTTTTAAAATTTCGAAAAAAAGGCAAGTTGCGTGTGTTTTGAGCCGGAAATGGGCCACTTGAAGCCAATGGAGGTGGTAAAAAATCGATATCTCGAAAAAAAATATTTGGCCATTTTTAAAGTTGAAAAATGAGAAGGGGGTACCCTTACCATTTTTCGACAAAAATGGTATTTTTACAAAAAAATTTTTTAGAATTTTTTCGTTAATGAAATCGGTTGGTAAATATGCCACTTGAAAACAATGGCGAAGGTTTTAATTCGATATCTCGAAATTTTTTGAAAAAAAGTGCCGTTTCGCAAAATTTAACATAGGATTCCCTATGCTGAGAATGGTCAATTTTTAAAATTTCGAAAAAAGGACAAGTTGCATGTGTTTTGAGCCGGAAATGGGTCACTTGAAGCCAATGGAGATGGTAAAAAATCGATATCTCGAAAAAAAATATTTGGCCATTTTTAAAGTTGAAAAATGAGAAGGGGGTACCCTTACCATTTTTCGACAAAAATGGTATTTTTACAAAAAAATTTTTTAGAATTTTTTCGTTAATGAAATCGGTTGGTAAATATGCCACTTGAAAACAATGGCGAAGGTTTTAATTCGATATCTCGAAATTTTTTGAAAAAAAGTGCCGTTTCGCAAAATTTAACATAGGATTCCCTATGCTGAGAATGGTCAATTTTTAAAATTTCGAAAAAAGGACAAGTTGCATGTGTTTTGAGCCGGAAATGGGTCACTTGAAGCCAATGGAGATGGTAAAAAATCGATATCTCGAAAAAAAATATTTGGCCATTTTAAAAGTCGACAAATGGTAAGGGTACCCCCTTCTCATTTTTCAACTTTAAAAATGGCCAAATATTTTTTTTCGAGATATCGATTTCTTACCACCTCCATTGGCTTCAAGTGGCCCATTTCCAGCTCAAAACACATGCAACTTGTCCTTTTTTCGAAATTTTAAAAATTGACCATTCTCAGCATAGGGAATCCTATGTTAAATTTTGCGAAACGGCACTTTTTTTCAAAAAATTTCGAGATATCGAATTAAAACCTCCGCCATTGTTTTCAAGTGGCATATTTACCAACCGATTTCATTAACAAAAAAATTCTAAAAATTTTTTTTTCAAAAATACCATTTTTTTCGAAAAATTGTAAGGGTACCCCCTTCTCATTTTTCAACTTTAAAAATGGCCAAATATTTTTTTTCGAGATATCGATTTCTTACCACCTCCATTGGCTTCAAGTGGCCCATTTCCAGCTCAAAACACATGCAACTTGTCCTTTTTTCGAAATTTTAAAAATTGACCATTCTCAGCATAGGGAATCCTATGTTAAATTTTGCGAAGGGGGTACCCTTACAATTTTTCGAAAAAAATGGTATTTTTGAAAAAAAAATTTTTAGAATTTTTTTGTTAATGAAATCGGTTGGTAAATATGCCACTTGAAAACAATGGCGGAGGTTTTAATTCGATATCTCGAAATTTTTTGAAAAAAAGTGCCGTTTCGCAAAATTTAACACAGGATTCCCTATGCTGAAAATGGTCAATTTTTAAAATTTCGAAAAAAAGACAAGTTGCGTGTGTTTTGAGCCGGAAATGGGCCACTTGAAGCCAATGGAGGTGGTAAAAAATCGATATCTCGAAAAAAAATATTTGGCCATTTTTAAAGTTGAAAAATGAGAAGGGGGTACCCTTACAATTTTTCGAAAAAAATGGTATTTTTGAAAAAAATTTTTTTAGAATTTTTTTGTTAATGAAATCGGTTGGTAAATATGCCACTTGAAAACAATGGCGGAGGTTTTAATTCGATATCTCGAAATTTTTTGAAAAAAAGTGCCGTTTCGCAAAATTTAACACAGGATTCCCTATGCTGAAAATGGTCAATTTTTAAAATTTCGAAAAAAAGGCAAGTTGCGTGTGTTTTGAGCCGGAAATGGGCCACTTGAAGCCAATGGAGGTGGTAAAAAATCGATATCTCGAAAAAAAATATTTGGCCATTTTTAAAGTTGAAAAATGAGAAGGGGGTACCCTTACCATTTTTCGACAAAAATGGTATTTTTACAAAAAAATTTTTTAGAATTTTTTCGTTAATGAAATCGGTTGGTAAATATGCCACTTGAAAACAATGGCGAAGGTTTTAATTCGATATCTCGAAATTTTTTGAAAAAAAGTGCCGTTTCGCAAAATTTAACATAGGATTCCCTATGCTGAGAATGGTCAATTTTTAAAATTTCGAAAAAAGGACAAGTTGCATGTGTTTTGAGCCGGAAATGGGTCACTTGAAGCCAATGGAGATGGTAAAAAATCGATATCTCGAAAAAAAATATTTGGCCATTTTTAAAGTTGAAAAATGAGAAGGGGGTACCCTTACCATTTTTCGACAAAAATGGTATTTTTACAAAAAAATTTTTTAGAATTTTTTCGTTAATGAAATCGGTTGGTAAATATGCCACTTGAAAACAATGGCGAAGGTTTTAATTCGATATCTCGAAATTTTTTGAAAAAAAGTGCCGTTTCGCAAAATTTAACATAGGATTCCCTATGCTGAGAATGGTCAATTTTTAAAATTTCGAAAAAAGGACAAGTTGCATGTGTTTTGAGCCGGAAATGGGTCACTTGAAGCCAATGGAGATGGTAAAAAATCGATATCTCGAAAAAAAATATTTGGCCATTTTGAAAGTGGAAAAATGAGAAGGGGGTACCCTTACCATTTGTCGACTTTTAAAATGGCCAAATATTTTTTTTCGAGATATCGATTTTTTACCATCTCCATTGGCTTCAAGTGACCCATTTCCGGCTCAAAACACATGCAACTTGTCCTTTTTTCGAAATTTTAAAAATTAAACATTCTCAGCATAGGGAATCCTATGTTAAATTTTGCGAAACGGCACTTTTTTTCAAAAAATTTCGAGATATCGAATTAAAACCTCCGCCATTGTTTTCAACTGGCATATTTACCAACCGATTTCATTAACGAAAAAATTCTAAAAAATTTTTTTGTAAAAATACCATTTTTGTCAAAAAATGGTAAGGGTACCCCCTTCTCATTTTTCCACTTCCAAAATGGCCAAATATTTTTTTTCGAGATATCGATTTTTTACCATCTCCATTGGCTTCAAGTGACCCATTTCCGGCTCAAAACACATGCAACTTGTCCTTTTTTCGAAATTTTAAAAATTGACCATTCTCAGCATAGGGAATCCTAGGTTAAATTTTGCGAAACGGCACTTTTTTTCAAAAAATTTCGAGATATCGAATTAAAACCTCCGCCATTGTTTTCAAGTGGCATATTTACCAAACGATTTCATTAACGAAAAAATTCTAAAAAATTTTTTTGTAAAAATACCATTTTTGTCAAAAATTGGTAAGGGTACCCCCTTCTATTTTTTCCACTTTCAAAATGGCCAAATATTTTTTTTCGAGATATCGCTTTTTTACCTTCTCCATTGGCTTCAAGTGGCCCATTTCCGGCTCAAAACTCATGCAACTTGTATTTTTTTCGAAATTTTTAAAATTGACCATTTTCAGCATAGGGAATCTTATGTTAAATTTTGCGAAACGGCACTTTTTTTCAAAAAATTTCGAGATATCGAATTAAAACCTTCGCCATTGTTTTCAAGTGACATATTTACCAACCGATTTCATTAACGAAAAAATTCTAAAAAATTTTTTTGTAAAAATACCATTTTTGTCGAAAAATGGTAAGGGTACCCCCTTCTCATTTTTCCACTTTCGAAATGGCCAAATATTTTTTTTCGAGATATGGATTTTTTACCATCTCCATTGGCTTCAAGTGGCCCATTTCCGGCTCAAAACACATGCGACTTGTATTTTTTTTTTTAATTTTTAAAATTGACCATTCTCAGCATAGGGAATCCTATGTTAAATTTTGCGAAACGGCACTTTTTTTCAAAAAATTTCGAGATATCGAATTAAAACCTTCGCCATTGTTTTCAAGTGGCATATTTACCAACCGATTTCATTAACGAAAAAATTCTAAAAAATTTTTTTGTAAAAATACCATTTTTGTCGAAAAATGGTAAGCCTATGGTACCCCTACAATTTTTCGAAAAAAATGGTATTTTTGAAAAAAAAATTTTTAGAATTTTTTTGTTAATGAAATCGGTTGGTAAATATGCCACTTGAAAACAATGGCGGAGGTTTTAATTCGATATCTCGAAATTTTTTGAAAAAAAGTGCCGTTTCGCAAAATTTAACCCAGGATTCCCTATGCTGAAAATGGTCAATTTTTAAAATTTCGAAAAAAAGACAAGTTGCGTGTGTTTTGAGCCGGAAATGGGCCACTTGAAGCCAATGGAGGTGGTAAGAAATCGATATCTCGAAAAAAAATATTTGGCCATTTTGGAAGTTGAAAAATGAGAAGGGGGTACCCTTACAATTTTTCGAAAAAAATGGTATTTTTGAAAAAAATTTTTTTAGAATTTTTTTGTTAATGAAATCGGTTGGTAAATATGCCACTTTAAAACAATGGCGGAGGTTTTAATTCGATATCTCGAAATTTTTTGAAAAAAAGTGCCGTTTCGCAAAATTTAACACAGGATTCCCTATGCTGAAAATGGTCAATTTTTAAAATTTCGAAAAAAAGGCAAGTTGCGTGTGTTTTGAGCCGGAAATGGGCCACTTGAAGCCAATGGAGGTGGTAAAAAATCGATATCTCGAAAAAAAATATTTGGCCATTTTTAAAGTTGAAAAATGAGAAGGGGGTACCCTTACCATTTGTCGACTTTTAAAATGGCCAAATATTTTTTTTCGAGATATCGATTTTTTACCATCTCCATTGGCTTCAAGTGACCCATTTCCGGCTCAAAACACATGCAACTTGTCCTTTTTTCGAAATTTTAAAAATTGACCATTCTCAGCATAGGGAATCCTAGGTTAAATTTTGCGAAACGGCACTTTTTTTCAAAAAATTTCGAGATATCGAATTAAAACCTCCGCCATTGTTTTCAAGTGGCATATTTACCAACCGATTTCATTAACGAAAAAATTCTAAAAAAATTTTTTGTAAAAATACCATTTTTGTCAAAAATTGGTAAGGGTACCCCCTTCTATTTTTTCCACTTTCAAAATGGCCAAATATTTTTTTTCGAGATATCGCTTTTTTACCTTCTCCATTGGCTTCAAGTGGCCCATTTCCGGCTCAAAACTCATGCAACTTGTATTTTTTTCGAAATTTTTAAAATTGACCATTTTCAGCATAGGGAATCTTATGTTAAATTTTGCGAAACGGCACTTTTTTTCAAAAAATTTCGAGATATCGAATTAAAACCTTCGCCATTGTTTTCAAGTGACATATTTACCAACCGATTTCATTAACGAAAAAATTCTAAAAAATTTTTTTGTAAAAATACCATTTTTGTCGAAAAATGGTAAGGGTACCCCCTTCTCATTTTTCCACTTTCGAAATGGCCAAATATTTTTTTTCGAGATATGGATTTTTTACCATCTCCATTGGCTTCAAGTGGCCCATTTCCGGCTCAAAACACATGCGACTTGTATTTTTTTTTTTAATTTTCAAAATTGACCATTCTCAGCATAGGGAATCCTATGTTAAATTTTGCGAAACGGCACTTTTTTTCAAAAAATTTCGAGATATCGAATTAAAACCTTCGCCATTGTTTTCAAGTGGCATATTTACCAACCGATTTCATTAACGAAAAAATTCTAAAAAATTTTTTTGTAAAAATACCATTTTTGTCGAAAAATGGTAAGCCTATGGTACCCCTACAATTTTTCGAAAAAAATGGTATTTTTGAAAAAAAAATTTTTAGAATTTTTTTGTTAATGAAATCGGTTGGTAAATATGCCACTTGAAAACAATGGCGGAGGTTTTAATTCGATATCTCGAAATTTTTTGAAAAAAAGTGCCGTTTCGCAAAATTTAACCCAGGATTCCCTATGCTGAAAATGGTCAATTTTTAAAATTTCGAAAAAAAGACAAGTTGCGTGTGTTTTGAGCCGGAAATGGGCCACTTGAAGCCAATGGAGGTGGTAAGAAATCGATATCTCGAAAAAAAATATTTGGCCATTTTGGAAGTTGAAAAATGAGAAGGGGGTACCCTTACAATTTTTCGAAAAAAATGGTATTTTTGAAAAAAATTTTTTTAGAATTTTTTTGTTAATGAAATCGGTTGGTAAATATGCCACTTGAAAACAATGGCGGAGGTTTTAATTCGATATCTCGAAATTTTTTGAAAAAAAGTGCCGTTTCGCAAAATTTAACACAGGATTCCCTATGCTGAAAATGGTCAATTTTTAAAATTTCGAAAAAAAGGCAAGTTGCGTGTGTTTTGAGCCGGAAATGGGTCACTTGAAGCCAATGGAGGTGGTAAAAAATCGATATCTCGAAAAAAAATATTTGGCCATTTTTAAAGTTGAAAAATGAGAAGGGGGTACCCTTACCATTTGTCGACTTTTAAAATGGCCAAATATTTTTTTTCGAGATATCGATTTTTTACCATCTCCATTGGCTTCAAGTGACCCATTTCCGGCTCAAAACACATGCAACTTGTCCTTTTTTCGAAATTTTAAAAATTAAACATTCTCAGCATAGGGAATCCTATGTTAAATTTTGCGAAACGGCACTTTTTTTCAAAAAATTTCGAGATATCGAATTAAAACCTCCGCCATTGTTTTCAACTGGCATATTTACCAACCGATTTCATTAACGAAAAAATTCTAAAAAATTTTTTTGTAAAAATACCATTTTTGTCAAAAAATGGTAAGGGTACCCCCTTCTCATTTTTCCACTTCCAAAATGGCCAAATATTTTTTTTCGAGATATCGATTTTTTACCATCTTCATTGGCTTCAAGTGACCCATTTCCGGCTCAAAACACATGCAACTTGTCCTTTTTTCGAAATTTTAAAAATTGACCATTCTCAGCATAGGGAATCCTAGGTTAAATTTTGCGAAACGGCACTTTTTTTCAAAAAATTTCGAGATATCGAATTAAAACCTCCGCCATTGTTTTCAAGTGGCATATTTACCAAACGATTTCATTAACGAAAAAATTCTAAAAAATTTTTTTGTAAAAATACCATTTTTGTCAAAAATTGGTAAGGGTACCCCCTTCTCATTTTTCCACTTTCAAAATGGCCAAATATTTTTTTTCGAGATATCGATTTTTTACCATCTCCATTGGCTTCAAGTGACCCATTTCCGGCTCAAAACACATGCAACTTGTCCTTTTTTCGAAATTTTAAAAATTAAACATTCTCAGCATAGGGAATCCTATGTTAAATTTTGCGAAACGGCACTTTTTTTCAAAAAATTTCGAGATATCGAATTAAAACCTCCGCCATTGTTTTCAACTGGCATATTTACCAACCGATTTCATTAACGAAAAAATTCTAAAAAATTTTTTTGTAAAAATACCATTTTTGTCAAAAAATGGTAAGGGTACCCCCTTCTCATTTTTCCACTTCCAAAATGGCCAAATATTTTTTTTCGAGATATCGATTTTTTACCATCTTCATTGGCTTCAAGTGACCCATTTCCGGCTCAAAACACATGCAACTTGTCCTTTTTTCGAAATTTTAAAAATTGACCATTCTCAGCATAGGGAATCCTAGGTTAAATTTTGCGAAACGGCACTTTTTTTCAAAAAATTTCGAGATATCGAATTAAAACCTCCGCCATTGTTTTCAAGTGGCATATTTACCAAACGATTTCATTAACGAAAAAATTCTAAAAAATTTTTTTGTAAAAATACCATTTTTGTCAAAAATTGGTAAGGGTACCCCCTTCTCATTTTTCCACTTTCAAAATGGCCAAATATTTTTTTTCGAGATATCGATTTTTTACCATCTCCATTGGCTTCAAGTGACCCATTTCCGGCTCAAAACACATGCAACTTGTCCTTTTTTCGAAATTTTAAAAATTGACCATTCTCAGCATAGGGAATCCTAGGTTAAATTTTGCGAAACGGCACTTTTTTTCAAAAAATTTTGAGATATCGAATTAAAACCTTCGCCATTGTTTTCAAGTGGCATATTTACCAACCGATTTCATTAACGAAAAAATTCTAAAAAATTTTTTTGTAAAAATACCATTTTTGTCGAAAAATGGTAAGCCTATGGTACCCCTACAATTTTTCGAAAAAAATGGTATTTTTGAAAAAAAAATTTTTAGAATTTTTTTGTTAATGAAATCGGTTGGTAAATATGCCACTTGAAAACAATGGCGGAGGTTTTAATTCGATATCTCGAAATTTTTTGAAAAAAAGTGCCGTTTCGCAAAATTTAACCCAGGATTCCCTATGCTGAAAATGGTCAATTTTTAAAATTTCGAAAAAAAGACAAGTTGCGTGTGTTTTGAGCCGGAAATGGGCCACTTGAAGCCAATGGAGGTGGTAAGAAATCGATATCTCGAAAAAAAATATTTGGCCATTTTGGAAGTTGAAAAATGAGAAGGGGGTACCCTTACAATTTTTCGAAAAAAATGGTATTTTTGAAAAAAATTTTTTTAGAATTTTTTTGTTAATGAAATCGGTTGGTAAATATGCCACTTGAAAACAATGGCGGAGGTTTTAATTCGATATCTCGAAATTTTTTGAAAAAAAGTGCCGTTTCGCAAAATTTAACACAGGATTCCCTATGCTGAAAATGGTCAATTTTTAAAATTTCGAAAAAAAGGCAAGTTGCGTGTGTTTTGAGCCGGAAATGGGTCACTTGAAGCCAATGGAGGTGGTAAAAAATCGATATCTCGAAAAAAAATATTTGGCCATTTTTAAAGTTGAAAAATGAGAAGGGGGTACCCTTACCATTTGTCGACTTTTAAAATGGCCAAATATTTTTTTTCGAGATATCGATTTTTTACCATCTCCATTGGCTTCAAGTGACCCATTTCCGGCTCAAAACACATGCAACTTGTCCTTTTTTCGAAATTTTAAAAATTAAACATTCTCAGCATAGGGAATCCTATGTTAAATTTTGCGAAACGGCACTTTTTTTCAAAAAATTTCGAGATATCGAATTAAAACCTCCGCCATTGTTTTCAACTGGCATATTTACCAACCGATTTCATTAACGAAAAAATTCTAAAAAATTTTTTTGTAAAAATACCATTTTTGTCAAAAAATGGTAAGGGTACCCCCTTCTCATTTTTCCACTTCCAAAATGGCCAAATATTTTTTTTCGAGATATCGATTTTTTACCATCTTCATTGGCTTCAAGTGACCCATTTCCGGCTCAAAACACATGCAACTTGTCCTTTTTTCGAAATTTTAAAAATTGACCATTCTCAGCATAGGGAATCCTAGGTTAAATTTTGCGAAACGGCACTTTTTTTCAAAAAATTTCGAGATATCGAATTAAAACCTCCGCCATTGTTTTCAAGTGGCATATTTACCAAACGATTTCATTAACGAAAAAATTCTAAAAAATTTTTTTGTAAAAATACCATTTTTGTCAAAAATTGGTAAGGGTACCCCCTTCTCATTTTTCCACTTTCAAAATGGCCAAATATTTTTTTTCGAGATATCGATTTTTTACCATCTCCATTGGCTTCAAGTGACCCATTTCCGGCTCAAAACACATGCAACTTGTCCTTTTTTCGAAATTTTAAAAATTGACCATTCTCAGCATAGGGAATCCTAGGTTAAATTTTGCGAAACGGCACTTTTTTTCAAAAAATTTTGAGATATCGAATTAAAACCTTCGCCATTGTTTTCAAGTGGCATATTTACCAACCGATTTCATTAACGAAAAAATTCTAAAAAAATTTTTTGTAAAAATACCATTTTTGTCGAAAAATTGTAAGGGTACCCCCTTCTATTTTTTCCACTTTCAAAATGGCCAAATATTTTTTTTCGAGATATCGCTTTTTTACCTTCTCCATTGGCTTCAAGTGGCCCATTTCCGGCTCAAAACTCATGCAACTTGTATTTTTTTCGAAATTTTTAAAATTGACCATTTTCAGCATAGGGAATCTTATGTTAAATTTTGCGAAACGGCACTTTTTTTCAAAAAATTTTGAGATATCGAATTAAAACCTTCGCCATTGTTTTCAAGTGGCATATTTACCAACCGATTTCATTAACGAAAAAATTCTAAAAAATTTTTTTGTAAAAATACCATTTTTGTCGAAAAATGGTAAGGGTACCCCCTTCTCATTTTTCCACTTTCGAAATGGCCAAATATTTTTTTTCGAGATATGGATTTTTTACCATCTCCATTGGCTTCAAGTGGCCCATTTCCGGCTCAAAACACATGCGACTTGTATTTTTTTCGAAATTTTTAAAATTGACCATTTTCAGCATAGGGAATCTTATGTTAAATTTTGCGAAACGGCACTTTTTTTCAAAAAATTTCGAGATATCGAATTAAAACCTTCGCCATTGTTTTCAAGTGGCATATTTACCAACCGATTTCATTAACGAAAAAATTCTAAAAAATTTTTTTGTAAAAATACCATTTTTGTCGAAAAATGGTAAGGGTACCCCCTTCTCATTTTTCCACTTTCGAAATGGCCAAATATTTTTTTTCGAGATATGGATTTTTTACCATCTCCATTGGCTTCAAGTGGCCCATTTCCGGCTCAAAACACATGCGACTTGTATTTTTTTTTTAAATTTTTAAAATTGACCATTCTCAGCATAGGGAATCCTATGTTAAATTTTGCGAAACGGCACTTTTTTTCAAAAAATTTCGAGATATCGAATTAAAACCTTCGCCATTGTTTTCAAGTGGCATATTTACCAACCGATTTCATTAACGAAAAAATTCTAAAAAATTTTTTTGTAAAAATACCATTTTTGTCGAAAAATGGTAAGCCTATGGTACCCCTACAATTTTTCGAAAAAAATGGTATTTTTGAAAAAAAAATTTTTAGAATTTTTTTGTTAATGAAATCGGTTGGTAAATATGCCACTTGAAAACAATGGCGGAGGTTTTAATTCGATATCTCAAAATTTTTTGAAAAAAAGTGCCGTTTCGCAAAATTTAACCCAGGATTCCCTATGCTGAAAATGGTCAATTTTTAAAATTTCGAAAAAAAGACAAGTTGCGTGTGTTTTGAGCCGGAAATGGGCCACTTGAAGCCAATGGAGGTGGTAAGAAATCGATATCTCGAAAAAAAAATTTTGGCCATTTTTAAAGTTGAAAAATGAGAAGGGGGTACCCTTACAATTTTTCGAAAAAAATGGTATTTTTGAAAAAAAAATTTTTAGAATTTTTTTGTTAATGAAATCGGTTGGTAAATATGCCACTTGAAAACAATGGCGGAGGTTTTAATTCGATATCTCGAAATTTTTTGAAAAAAAGTGCCGTTTCGCAAAATTTAACCCAGGATTCCCTATGCTGAAAATGGTCAATTTTTAAAATTTCGAAAAAAAGACAAGTTGCGTGTGTTTTGAGCCGGAAATGGGCCACTTGAAGCCAATGGAGGTGGTAAAAAATCGATATCTCGAAAAAAAATATTTGGCCATTTTTAAAGTTGAAAAATGAGAACGGGGTACCCTTACAATTTTTCGAAAAAAATGGTATTTTTACAAAAAAATTTTTTAGAATTTTTTTGTTAATGAAATCGGTTGGTAAATATGCCACTTGAAAACAATGGCGGAGGTTTTAATTCGATATCTCGAAATTTTTTGAAAAAAAGTGCCGTTTCGCAAAATTTAACACAGGATTCCCTATGCTGAAAATGGTCAATTTTTAAAATTTCGAAAAAAAGACAAGTTGCGTGTGTTTTGAGCCGGAAATGGGCCACTTGAAGCCAATGGAGGTGGTAAATAATCGATATCTCGAAAAAAAATATTTGGCCATTTTTAAAGTTGAAAAATGAGAAGGGGGTACCCTTACAATTTTTCGAAAAAAATGGTATTTTTGAAAAAAAATTTTTTAGAATTTTTTTGTTAATGAAATCGGTTGGTAAATATGCCACTTGAAAACAATGGCGGAGGTTTTAATTCGATATCTCGAAATTTTTTGAAAAAAAGTGCCGTTTCGCTAAATTTAACATAGGATTCCCTATGCTGAGAATGTTTAATTTTTAAAATTTCGAAAAAAGGACAAGTTGCATGTGTTTTGAGCCGGAAATGGGTCACTTGAAGCCAATGGAGATGGTAAAAAATCGATATCTCGAAAAAAAATATTTGGCCATTTTGAAAGTGGAAAAATGAGAAGGGGGTACCCTTACCATTTGTCGACTTTTAAAATGGCCAAATATTTTTTTTCGAGATATCGATTTTTTACCATCTCCATTGGCTTCAAGTGACCCATTTCCGGCTCAAAACACATGCAACTTGTCCTTTTTTCGAAATTTTAAAAATTAAACATTCTCAGCATAGGGAATCCTATGTTAAATTTTGCGAAACGGGAATTTTTTGTCAAAAAATTTCGAGATATCGAATTAAAACCTCCGCCATTGTTTTCAACTGGCATATTAACCAACCGATTTCATTAACGAAAAAATTCTAAAAAATTTTTTTGTAAAAATACCATTTTTGTCAAAAAATGGTAAGGGTACCCCCTTCTCATTTTTCCACTTCCAAAATGGCCAAATATTTTTTTTCGAGATATCGATTTTTTACCATCACCATTGGCTTCAAGTGACCCATTTCCGGCTCAAAACACATGCAACTTGTCCTTTTTTCGAAATTTTAAAAATTGACCATTCTCAGCATAGGGAATCCTAGGTTAAATTTTGCGAAACGGCACTTTTTTTCAAAAAATTTCGAGATATCGAATTAAAACCTCCGCCATTGTTTTCAAGTGGCATATTTACCAAACGATTTCATTAACGAAAAAATTCTAAAAAATTTTTTTGAAAAAATACCATTTTTGTCAAAAAATGGTAAGGGTACCCCCTTCTCATTTTCCCACTTCCAAAATGGCCAAATATTTTTTTTCGAGATATCGATTTTTTACCATCTCCATTGGCTTCAAGTGACCCATTTCCCGCTCAAAACACATGCAACTTGTCCTTTTTTCGAAATTTTAAAAATTGACCATTCTCAGCATAGGGAATCCTAGGTTAAATTTTGCGAAACGGCACTTTTTTTCAAAAAATTTTGAGATATCGAATTAAAACCTCCGCCATTGTTTTCAAGTGGCATATTTACCAACCGATTTCATTAACGAAAAAATTCTAAAAAATTTTTTTGTAAAAATACCATTTACCCTTACCATGTACCCTTACCATTTTTTGACAAAAATGGTTTTTTTACAAAAAATTTTTTTAGAATTTTTTCGTTAATGAAATCGGTTGGTAAATATGCCACTTGAAAACAATGGCGAAGGTTTTAATTCGATATCTCGAAATTTTTTGAAAAAAAGTACCGTTTCGCAAAATTTAACATAGGATTCCCTATGCTGAAAATGGTCCATTTTTAAAATTTCGAAAAAAATACAAGTTGCGTGTGTTTTGAGCCGGAAATGGGCCACTTGAAGCCAATGGAGGTGGTAAGAAATCGATATCTCGAAAAAAAATATTTGGCCATTTTGAAAGTGGAAAAATGAGAAGGGGGTACCCTTACCATTTTTCGACGAAAATGGTTTTTTTACAAAAAATTTTTTTAGAATTTTTTCGTTAATGAAATCGGTTGGTAAATATGCCACTTGAAAACAATGGCGAAGGTTTTAATTCGATATCTCGAAATTTTTTGAAAAAAAGTACCGTTTCGCAAAATTTAACATAGGATTCCCTATGCTGAAAATGGTCAATTTTAAAAATTTCGAAAAAAATACAAGTTGCGTGTGTTTTGAGCCGGAAATGGGCCACTTGAAGCCAATGGAGGTGGTAAGAAATCGATATCTCGAAAAAAAATATTTGGCCATTTTGAAAGTGGAAAAATGAGAAGGGGGTACCCTTACCATTTTTCGACAAAAATGGTTTTTTTACAAAAAATTTTTTTAGAATTTTTTCGTTAATGAAATCGGTTGGTAAATATGCCACTTGAAAACAATGGCGAAGGTTTTAATTCGATATCTCGAAATTTTTTGAAAAAAAGTACCGTTTCGCAAAATTTAACATAGGATTCCCTATGCTGAAAATGGTCAATTTTAAAAATTTCGAAAAAAATACAAGTTGCGTGTGTTTTGAGCCGGAAATGGGCCACTTGAAGCCAATGGAGGTGGTAAGAAATCGATATCTCGAAAAAAAATATTTGGCCATTTTGAAAGTGGAAAAATGAGAAGGGGGTACCCTTACCATTTTTCGACAAAAATGGTTTTTTTACAAACAATTTTTTTAGAATTTTTTCGTTAATGAAATCGGTTGGTAAATATGCCACTTGAAAACAATGGCGAAGGTTTTAATTCGATATCTCGAAATTTTTTGAAAAAAAGTGCCGTTTCGCAAAATTTAACATAGGATTCCCTATGCTGAGAATGGTCAATTTTTAAAATTTCGAAAAAAGGACAAGTTGCATGTGTTTTGAGCCGGAAATGGGTCACTTGAAGCCAATGGAGATGGTAAAAAATCGATATCTCGAAAAAAAATATTTGGCCATTTTGAAAGTGGAAAAATGAGAAGGGGGTACCCTTACCATTTTTCGACAAAAATGGTTTTTTTACAAAAAATTTTTTTAGAATTTTTTCGTTAATGAAATCGGTTGGTAAATATGCCACTTGAAAACAATGGCGAAGGTTTTAATTCGATATCTCGAAATTTTTTGAAAAAAAGTACCGTTTCGCAAAATTTAACATAGGATTCCCTATGCTGAAAATGGTCCATTTTTAAAATTTCGAAAAAAATACAAGTTGCGTGTGTTTTGAGCCGGAAATGGGCCACTTGAAGCCAATGGAGGTGGTAAGAAATCGATATCTCGAAAAAAAATATTTGGCCATTTTGAAAGTGGAAAAATGAGAAGGGGGTACCCTTACCATTTTTCGACGAAAATGGTTTTTTTACAAAAAATTTTTTTAGAATTTTTTCGTTAATGAAATCGGTTGGTAAATATGCCACTTGAAAACAATGGCGAAGGTTTTAATTCGATATCTCGAAATTTTTTGAAAAAAAGTACCGTTTCGCAAAATTTAACATAGGATTCCCTATGCTGAAAATGGTCAATTTTAAAAATTTCGAAAAAAATACAAGTTGCGTGTGTTTTGAGCCGGAAATGGGCCACTTGAAGCCAATGGAGGTGGTAAGAAATCGATATCTCGAAAAAAAATATTTGGCCATTTTGAAAGTGGAAAAATGAGAAGGGGGTACCCTTATTATTTTTCGACAAAAATGGTTTTTTTACAAAAAATTTTTTTAGAATTTTTTCGTTAATGAAATCGGTTGGTAAATATGCCACTTGAAAACAATGGCGAAGGTTTTAATTCGATATCTCGAAATTTTTTGAAAAAAAGTGCCGTTTCGCAAAATTTAACATAGGATTCCCTATGCTGAAAATGGTCCATTTTTAAAATTTCGAAAAAAATACAAGTTGCGTGTGTTTTGAGCCGGAAATGGGCCACTTGAAGCCAATGGAGGTGGTAAAAAATCGATATCTCGAAAAAAAATATTTGGCCATTTTGAAAGTGGAAAAATGAGAAGGGGGTACCCTTACCATTTTTCGACAAAAATGGTATCATTCTAGGGATTTCGATCAAGCGGAGCGCTGTAGGGCTGAACAAACCTCCGCTCGCGCGCGACAGCGCGCGTGATTTTTTTGTCTCCCACTATAAAAAGTTGGTGACGATTCCGGATCCAAAGTTCAGTACATGGATGGGTGAGCGTTCAAATCGAGAGTTCAGTAATTGGATAGGTGACCATTCCAATCTAAAGTGCAGTAGTTGGATGCGTGATCGTTCAATTCGAGAGTTCCATAGGTGGATGGGTGACCGTTCAAAGCAACAGTTTAGTAGTTGGATGCGTAACCTTTCAACTCAAGAGTTCGATAGATGGATGGGTGACCATTCGAATTGAGAGTTCGATAGGTTGATGGGTGAACGTTCAAAATGAAAGTTCAGTAGATGGATGGATGACTGTTCAAACCGAAAGTTTAGTAGTCGGATGGGTGACCGATCAATTCGAAAGTTCGGTAGTTCGATGGACAGATGATCCCTTATCCCTTATCCGTAGTTTCCTTATCAAATTACTAATTTAGAGATCTTGGGCAATCGGAGCGCTGCAGCGCTAACAAATTTCCGCTCGCGCGCGGCAGCGCGCGTCATTGTCCCTAGTTTTACTAAAATTTTTGTAAATTTCGAGCGAAAGGTTTGTAATTTTAATAAAGTCATTTTAATGAAGGCTTGGAGAAAATGCTCTCGAGGAGTTCCCGTACGAACGTCTCCTCACTCTTTTTTTTTACCTTTGTCAATTAACTTTTTTCTATAAAGCTTCTATTTTTTTCTCTGTAACTAAACTGTACTTGTAACTGTACTTGTACTGTCCTCTGTAAGGAAACTCGTTTGCGAATTGCTAAACGGTATTAGGAAGTTTTTTTGCATAAACTGTTTCCGAAATTTCAAACACATGTCTTGCAATTCTACAGCAGTAAAATTTTTATTTTTCGTTAAAATTTGTGTTAATTTCAGGCGATAGATTTGTATTTTTGATTTCTGGTATATCTATTTTACGAAAAAGTACATTGACGTTTAATGTAAGCAAATTTCGAGTTCCACGTACATTAAATTTACAATTTTTTTTACAGTCCATCGCGAGTTGGATTTTTCTCACCGCAATGATTTATCGACAGTTCTCTGCATTACCGACCGAGTATAGTTTTCTTTCCATGATTCTTGTCGATTCTTTTGTTCGCACGAGCGAATGTGCCGGGTACAGCTCGTTCGATTACTCATTCATTGCTTTCGTATTCCCGTTCTCTTTTCATTCGAGTGAGCGTCAGCGGATGGAAAACACAGCGTCGAAATGTTGCGGCATAGAGTCGGTGTGATGCTGCGGCGTTCTCGTGTCCGGCGTGGCTGTACATGCGAGCGGAGTGTATAGTTTTACTTGCAGTATAGACACGAGCACCGCACGGTCGACGTTGTGATGCTCACTGGCCGATATTAACCGTTATGTTAAAGTCCGCGAGGAGCTTGCTCGAAGGAAGGGCAACGCGGACCAGGCTCGAAACGCACTCACCTGGAGGATACAACGTGGTCGTTGCCGTTGCGGATCCGGGAAACCGAGAGGTTTGGGTAGACTTGCAGTTGCCCGGAAAACGGAAACATCACACCGATGATGAGGAAGAAGCATTAGACTAAGTTTCAGAAAGTTAGAACGGCTGTCTTGCATCGCGGAAACTTTGCTCGGGGAAGTTCACTCGGCGAATTAACTTCCACGAGTGAAACATTATTTTTTTTCTTCCCGAACAAGAAATCCACTTCCATATGCCGTGAAAGCTGATATCTAGAGAATATATGGGAGTGATTTCGGATTTTCGAAATCCACCTCTATATGCTATGAAAGCCGAAATCTCGAGAATATAGCAGAGAATATCCGCCTGGTTGTAACGAACCGGAAGGAAAAGTTTAATCAGGCTCTTTAAAGTGGCCGTTTAAAATCACTAGATTTTAAAGAGATTTTTTTGTCTGTGTTATTACATCAATAATAAACATAGAAGAAGAAAAACCGATGGCTTCGAACAGACTGTCAAAAGGCAATATCACCGAGAAACTGCGATACATCAATGAGACTACAAAGAGCCAGACTCGAAGTAGAGTCGAAGTAGAATCGCTCTTTAAAATGTAACACAACAATATAGAAAAAAAAAAAAATACTTGCCGCTTGCCCGGATCCGCCGGGTTGCAACGCAGCGAGAGAAAAAGTTTAATCAGACCCTTTGAAATCATTAGTTTTTAAAGAGATTTTTTTTTCTCTGTCATTATATCAATAATAGCACAAGGAAAAAAAAATCGATGGCTTCGAACCGAAAGACCAAGGCAATATCTCCGAGAAACTGAGGCACATCAATGAGACTGCAAAGAGCCGGGCTCGAGAGTCGAGGAGCTGAAAAAAAAGTGAAATAAAAAAAAAGATAAAAATAAATTAAAAGAAAAAAGATCCTGCCCAGCAGTCAACGATCTCGCAATTATCAAGCGAATGAGCAGCCGATCTATGCCTTCGCATCAGCAGCCTCGACTCTCCTTCTCCGCGAGGGACTCGCCTCTCGGCATACCGATTTTTTTTCCTGCTCTTTCCCCTCCCCGCCTTCCTCGCCCTCTCCGCCGCTTTCAGGTGTAACTCTCAGGTTCAGCAGCTCGTTTTCCAGCGAGCCGTGAGCAGCGGCTTCGTACCTGGCGCGGGGAACTGGCAGTCGTCATCTTGCCGAGGAAAGCGACGCGCCCGGTCTCTCAAACTCGCTCCTCGGTCCGGCAAGCAAACTCTACGATAAAAATTATTAAAAAAAAAAAAAAAAAAAAACGAGTCCCGTGAAATTTTTCGGTGAGAGTTCGTCAGGATGGCGAACGAGACCCGGCGCCGATTGCACTGATCGAGTTCGGTGCGAGTTGCGCGATCGTCACCTCTCGTCGATGACGTTCGGCCTGGATGCTTCAGTCAGGACGCGAGTCGGGGTGTACAAGGTGTATTAGAGCTTGTTGTTATATCGTGCGGCGAACGACAGTGCGAGTGCGAGGAACACTGCGATTATCGGGACGAGCGCGCAGAGGACGTGGCCGAGGAGACGAGGATCATGGCGTGAGTGTCTTCTGCCAGTCTTCCTATTACTTTTTTATTTTTTTATTTTTTATTACGATCAACGAGCTTACGGGTTTATTCACCTCTGGACGGGAATATCTAGATCGACGGCTTCGTCTCTCGCTATCGCCCTACACGGCTTATTAATTTGTATTTGTATATGTATATGTATATGTATATGTATATGTATATGTATATGTATATGTATATGTATATGTATATGTATATGTATATGTATATGTATATGTATATGTATATGTATATGTATATGTATATGTATATGTATATGTATATGTATATGTATATGTATATGTATATGTATATGTATATGTATATGTATATGTATATGTATATGTATATGACGTTATATATTATATTTTTTGTAAAAAGAAAAAAAAAACAAAGCAATGTATACGTTTGAGCAGCCACAATAAATTTTATATTATTATTATGTTATATGCATATGTATATGTGGAGGCTATGGGGAGAAAATCCTGGAGGAATGTGAGAGTTCCTCTTTGCACTATAATCATCGGACTTAGCCGCGAATAAAGCTTTTTTATTTTCGCCGCTAATTCGCGTGTAATCTCGCGATTGTAATCGGGATAATGACACTGCAATTTATACACATTAGGATGTAAAGAAATAAGACTTGCAATGAACTTCGTATGAAATTTAATATACTGAACTGGAGGTTTTAATGCAAAAACTGGGATATTAAGTGTCGTGTGCAATTGTGATGAAAAGTTAATGTTTAGTGTATTAAATAGATTGGAAGTACTTTGTTTTCTAATAATTTACTTAATTTTCATTGACAAAGTATATTCATTTTTCACCACAATTGAACATTAAATTTGTCATTTCTTTACGGTGGCAGAGTAAAAAAAAAATCTTGTAATTTAATGTACTGGAGCGGAAGTTTTATTAAATTTCATGTGCAATTATGATGAAAATTAATGTTAAGTGTATTAAAAACATCGGAGATAGTTTATTTTTTTATAATTTACTTTCATCTTACTATAAAAGTATATTAATTTTTCATCACAATTGGGAATTAAATTTCCATTTCTTTTATAGTGTTGTACCTTAATAATGGGGTGAAATAATAGAGATGAAATGAAGATCGCGAATCGTGCAACGGGAGGCGAGTTTCGCGGTGGCGTGAATAATTCATGGGTGTGTATTCCCCGTGCCGAAAAACAAAACTACGAATGTCACGCTATGTTGGTGAAGGTCCGGTTAAAAAAAAAGGAGACGAAAAAAAAAAAGAAAAATGGACTAATCGAATACGGACGGATTCTCTCGTGCGGCTGTTCGGGATCGAAGATACTCTTGGCCGGTTTGCCGGTTCCCGGTTTCGTGGGTCCCGTTATTCCGGCGTCTCGTTAAATACCACTGTATTGGGTCTCTGTGACGAGCGCGCGGAACGGAGGCATCGAAGCATGTGATAGCCGCGGGACGACAGTTCCGCCGGTAACAGCGGATGGAATTATCGATCCGGATCGAGCGACACCGGTACTAAACGTGAATACCGTGATGTAACGAACGACACGGGATGCGAGCGAATCGTTATCGTTTGAGAGCGTGCGACGCAGACTCGGTCGGTAACAAATCGGTTTTCCTATTTTCTGTGCGCGTATTGATCTTTCGGACAAAACCAAATTGGGTTTTCGTGCATGTGCACTGTAAAAAAAAATTGTAATTTTACTGTACTGGACTGTAAGTTTTTATGCAAAAATTGGTACATTAAATTTAGTGTACAATTGTGATGAAAAATTCATATAATTTTTCATTGGAATTAAAGGAAATTATTAAAATGAAAGTACTTTTGTAGTAAAATTAAAGTAAATTATTAAAACAAAGTATTTGCAATGTTTTGAATACCCTGAACATTAATTTTTCATCACAATAGTACGTGAAATTTAATACACCAGTTTTGGCGTAACAAATTTCAGTCCGGTACGTTAAATTTCATAATAATATTTTTTACAGTGTACGTATTAGCCTACTAAAACAGCTGCATCTAATGTGCCGCTGAGAAAACAGTTACTGACTGAGTCTTATTTATTTATGATTCGTTACCGACCAAGTCTGTTATTTATTCGTGATTCGTTACCGATCGAGTCCGTTATTTATGATTCATTACCGATTGCGTCCGTTATTTACGATTCATTACCGATCGAGTCCGTTATTTATGATTTATTACCGATCGAGTCCGTTATTTATGATTCGTTACCGATCGAGTCCGTTATATATCATTCGATACCGATCGAGTCCGTTATTTATGATTCGTAACCCGATCGATTTATGATTCGTTACCGATCGCGTCCATTATTTATGAATCGTTACCGACCGAGTTCGTTATTTATGATTCGTTACCGATCGAATCCGTTATTTATGATTCGTTACCAATCGAGTCCGTTATTCATAATTCGTTACCAATCGAGTCCGTTATTTATGATTCGTTACCGATCGAGTCCGTTATTTATGATTCGTTACCGATAGAGTTTCCTACCGACCGAGTCCGTTATGCATTTATTAAATGTTACCGATCGAGTTTGTTACCGACATGCCTATAACCTCTTTTCTCATACCTATTGCTGCATGGCTTCGAATGCACCGCTTCCACTTATAGTTGTTCGGTCATCGAAGAAGAAGAACGTCTCTACTCCGCCTGTTCGATTAAAACTCGATCGAATAATCATAGCGAGACGAAATCTTCTTACCCGTTCGGCCATGCATAAAACTTGGCATTTCCGCGAAACATTCGATAACTAACTCCAACCGAGTGGAAAAACGATTCGCGCAGTTATAAAAATAAATGTCATAAAAATTACATCGAGCTGCAAGATTACAGAGATGAAAAAAAAAAAAAAAAAAAAATTATCCGACTGCGAACTCGTGATTCAGGAAATGCCAGTGTTTCGATTAGAATAAAATTCCCGCACGGTTGGTAATACACGGCCAGTTAAACCTGACTGATTATTATTTTTCTCTCTGTCGTCGGCAACCTCTGACATTTACATGTATTTATATGCGCCGACGTTGGTCAATGGGAATGAAAGATTTTTTTTTTTTTTTTTTTTCATGCGCACATAAAAAAAAAAGAAAAGAGAATCTCTTAAGATAGAGTCGGACACGCGCGAAGCGTCGATGAAGACGATTCTTACTGCAGGTTCGAGAGGGAAATTGCAATCAACTCTCGACGCAACGTGAGCAAAAAAAAAAAAAAAAAAAATTATGCACCATTCGCACGTGAATGCACCGGGCGTACCCGAGATGACTTTCTACAACGATATTAAAGCCGAATAATTTATCGTACTATCGACTCTCTCGGACATCGAATACGCGTGATGTGTTCGTTTATTTCTCCCCGCGCGAATGAATCCAGCGAATAATTATCGAAGCTCCGCCGAAGGCTATGCCTCTACTTTGAAGCCCGGTGCAATAATTCGAATCACGTTGCAGCGTACGATAATGAGAAAGTATTTTGCCTTGCATTGCCGAACGGCATAGCAGCGCGCCGGTGGAGAGAAAGACTCCAGGTTGCGTGCAGACACGCCGGAGCGTGGCCCGAATATATGCCACGGGTAAATATTAACTCATTCGTTCCACTCGGCGATGAAAAATAGTTTATCTTTCGCAGATCCGTCGAAAGTCGTACCACAATTAAATAACAACATAATAATAAATTATTATTATTATTATTGTTATTGTTATTGTTATTGTTATTGTTATTGTTATTGTTATTGTTATTGTTATTGTTATTGTTATTGTTATTGTTATTGTTATTGTTATTATTATTATTATTATTATTATTATTATTATTATTATTATTATTATTATTATTATTATTATTATTATTATTATTATTATTATTATTATTATTATTAGTTTGCACATGGCTTCATCATTTGTTAAAATTTTGCGCATAGTTTCGCCTATACGAAAGACAAAATCGATGAACGAAGTTTCTCATTGAGAAACCTATGCGCAAAATTGTAATAAATTAAGAAGCCATGTGCGAATCACTTTTCATATATCTTTTTGAGAGCTTACATAATAACGCTTGACGGTACGAACCTAATTGCGAAAAGTACTTGAGAAATACTTAAAGTACAAAATGTACTCGATAATTCAAGTCCTTGTGATATCTCATTGCACTTTGTACTTGAAGTATTTTTTGGTACTTTGCCCAGCTCTTATTATTATAATTTAATAATAATAATAATAATAATAATAATAATAATAATAATAATAATAATAATAATAATAATAATAATAATAATAATAATAATAATAATAATAATAATAATAATAATAATAATAATAATAATAATAATAATAATAATAATAATAATAATAATAATAATAATAATAATAATAATAAAAATCTCGTATCACAAAGCGAGGATTTTCGGCCCGCAGCTTCCCAACTTTCGGTCTCGCCTTCACGTGACACAGCGCATTCCTCGCTTTTCTCCGATTAGCACGATGGATCGAGGGGCTTTATGTGCGATATACCTGGCCGTTCGGACGATTTCCGCAGGCCCGGCATGCCCCCAGGCAACCTGTCGTTAAATACGAGACGACGAGAGATTCCACCCGGAGTAGAAAGTCAGGAAGCCCAGTCCGTCCCCGGGTTACATTAGCTACCGTACCTGCAGTGCGTACTATACCAAGAAGATATATCGTTTTCGAGCTCACCATTCATATTCCCTCTTATTGTTTACCGCACCCGAATCGAGCACGACCTCCCGTGTTGTTCACGCCGTTTACGAGACAGAACGGGGCAAGACGGTCCATGTTTATTTACGAAGTTTTCACGGAACGTAAAAAAAAAGAAAGTCTTATCCGACTGAGTCAAACGCATAGGAAGATTTAAAAAAAATTTCTTATACGTAACTTTTTTAATGGGATAAAACGTACCCGTGTCCGTTTTGCCCCGTGGTTCCATTTTGCCCCGCTCGTCCCCTACCCGTACATAAAACACGAGCGCCTCCACTGTTTCCCGTCGAAATAATTGACGGATAAAGAATAATGAAGGGAAAAAAATTCTTTCGAAATATTAGAGATTGCTGTGTGTGTGTGTGTGTTTTGTCGGATGTAAAGATCCAGGCGATCCGAGAAGTCGCAGCGACGGATGGAAATCTCACGGGAACGAGAAACGGAGAAAAAAAAACAAAATGAATAAAAAAAATAAATAAAAGAGAGGGGCTTTGCTCGTGTCGCGATATATAGGCGGAGGGACCTTGATTTCACGAACTGAAACTCGTTGTGGAACTCGTGTGTGACGTGCCCGCGAGGCGTTGTCACCCACGGACTCCGCAAGAGTACCGGGCGATCTCGTCCTCGTTCACTGCCAGATTACCAACGGTAGTGACTACATAGCAGCGGTGTTTAAGACGATAGGAGATCTTCTCCTTTGGTCATTTTCAACGAGATATCACTTTCTAACGATGTTCCATTTAACGCAGAGAGAGAGAGAGACATCAACGTCGTTATTTTTATTTATAGCGCTTACCGTAGACTCCCTTGACACGAATCTTACGGATTGAAAACGTCACCTGCAAACCCGAAGAGACCTCAGGCCGAAAAATATGAAAAATTTCGTTGTGAGGTCACTTCCGGTTTGGAAATCAAATTTTGGAAAGCTCGGTCGAAAAATGAGACTTCCAGACAGGAAGTAATGTATTTTCGGCACAATAGCATTTCCGGTCGAAAAGTGAGAATCCCAAGCCGGAAGTGACGTATTTCGGGTATTACGTTGCTTCCGGTCGAAGAATGAGATTTTCAAACCGGAAGTATCACGTTATTTCCGGTCGAAGAATGATATTTTCAAACCGAAAGTGACATATTTAAGATGTGACGTCACATCCGCTCGAAAAATGAGATTTCCAAACCGGAAGTGACGTATTTGTGGAATAATGGCACTTCCGGTAGAGAAATGAGATGTCCAAACCGGAAGTCACGTAATTTCGGAAAGACGTCACTTGCGGTCAAAAAAATTTGTTTCCAAACTGGATGCAACATATTTCCGGTCGAAAAAAGTTGTTTTCCAAACTGACCGTGACGTGTTTCCTGACCTTCTCGGGTTAATTGAAACTATTTCGGAGAAACGTTCGAGGTGGCATGGGCAGGTGACAGCTCTGAAAAAAAAAAATAGACACTCGAAATCGAGCGGCAGCCCGGAAGTCATGGACGACCTTGAGACTTGACTTCATAAAATATAATTATTATCATTATTATTAGCACTCGATGACACTTCTTGTTTTCTTTTTTTTTTCAGTGAGGAGATCCTGAGGTTGTTTTTGGTGATCGCAATATTGGGTGCTGGTCATGCGCAATGGAGACCCTGCGTCGAGCTGAAGAGGGACCTGCACGTGCCCTGCAAGTGTTCCCTCGCGCCGGACAATCCTCGGGCGCTGAGGATGAACTGCGATCGTGTGATATTCACCAGGGACACGCTGGACATTCTGCGAGATCAGCCGATAACGTCGCTGAGTCAGAGGAATTGCGGCTACCAGAAATTGCCCGAGGATCTTTTGAACTCGGCGTTGGTTCTGGAGAAACTCGATCTCTCGGAGAATTCCATTTACCGGTTGATGGATCGTCTTCTGCACGCGCAGTCCCAACTGCGCGAGCTGAGACTGAGCGACAACTTGCTCGGTGACAATCTCAATCCGATATTCTCGAGCAACGAGTTCCGCGACATGGGGGAACTCAGATTGCTCGATCTGCGGGCGAACGGACTGCGAAGCATCGAGGAGGGCATCTTCAAAGGCTGCGGCAACCTCGAGGAACTTTATCTCGACGACAACAATCTGACGGCCGTGCCGGCCGACTCGCTGAAGGGCCCGAGAGCCATCAGAGTCCTCTCGCTCGCGGGTAACAATATCGGTGAGAAGCGCTGGGCAATTCTATCTATGTGATTTTTTGCTTTCACTTAATTTAACTAGTAGCATTGCATTTTTTCTTTTTTTTTTGTTTGGCAAAGAAAATTCGTTAAAAAAATTGTTCGAAAGGTTTTTTTTTAATCGTTTTTAGACCCCCTGCATTGTAACATTGCAGTTTTTTTTTTTTTGTTGCAAAAGCAAATTCCTAAAAAGAATTATCTGAAACTTTTTTTAATCGTTTTTAGACCCTCACACGTGGAGCTAGTGGCCTAGAGTAACATCGCAGTTTTTTTTATTCTTTTTTTTAGCGAATGAAAATTCGTAAAAAAAAGTGTTCTAAATAATTTATATTCTATAATTTTTAGGCTCTCTACCTGGCAAAGCTAGTAGCTCAAAGTAACATTGCAGTTTTTTTTATTCTTTTTTTAGCAAATGAAAATTCGTAAAAAAAGTGTTCTGAATCATTTCGTTTCTATAATTTTCAGGCTCTCTACCTGGCAAAGTAGCTTAGAGTAACATTGCAGTTTTTTTATTCTTTTTTTTAGCGAATGAAAATTCGTAACAAAAGTGTTCTGAATCATTTCGTTTCTATAATTTTTCTCTCGTAAAATTGCAGTTTTTTTTTTGTTGGTAAAATTCTTTAACAAAGTTTTCCGAAACGTTTTATTTCAAATCATTTTTGAGTCTCCCTACTCGCCGAAGTTAGTAGCCTACAATAACATTCCAGTTTTTAAATTATTTTTCTTAGCAAATGTAAAATCGTAAAAAAATGTCCCGTGACTTTTTAAAAATAATTTGTACGCCCCCTACTTGCGGAGCTAGTGGCCTGAAGTACCATTACAGTTTTGTTATTATTATTTACTGTAAAAAAAAAAAAAAAAAGAAAAAAAAAATCATAAAAATAATGTTCCGAAATGTTTGTTTCCGATTTTCAGGCTCCCTGCCCCGCGGAGCGTTCTCGACGATCGGCGAATCGCTTCTGCGGGTCGACCTTAGCAGGAACGAGTTGTCTCACATGGACGACGGTGCGCTGACGGGTCTCGGTCACGTGCTGTTCTTAAACTTGTCGCGGAACGATCTGGCGCGTTTCAACAGCGACGTTTTCAAAGGTAACTCAATTCGTCGCTTGGATTCTCACCGAGTGTCTCAATTATCTGGAAACGAGTGCATTGGGTAACATGCGAACAATATCGCGGACGTTCCTCTTGCTCTCGTCGCCGAGGAAAGTCAGTTTTTTCCATGTTGCCATTGTCCCTCCGCAATGCCCGAGCGGTGCGAGAAAGGGGAAGAACCTTCGAAGGAACCAAAGAGATCGCCGAGCGGCTTCGCGTTCGGGCGCGGGCGACCGGAACGCGAGCGGAGCCCCTTTCCTTCGTTTCCTCAGCAGCGGCAACTCCGCACGGACGCAGAACGGCGTATAGTTTTGCCTCGGGAGACAAGATCGTGGGAAAAATCTACGTAAGAAAGGCGAACGCGTATACCTCAATGTAATTTACTACACTGTAGAGCAACAAGTTGTTTCTCTATGTGCAGAACATGACTTCGCTTATACATGCAACGAAAGTCGCGGTTTACGTTTCGCCGTGTGTACCACATGAGTTCGCTGTGTGTACCACATGAGTTGCGCGATCCCCCGTGTTGTTCGGGCTGATTACAAGCCGGGGCAAAACGGACCATTCCGTAAATCAATTTTTCACGGAATGTAAAAATTAAAAAAAAAACAGTAAGTTTGGTTCGAAGGAGGAAAATGGATGTAATAATTTCACAAATTTTTAGATTTATAATATTTTTTTTTGGATGGGGCAAAACGGACCCGGGTCCGTTTTGCCCCATTCGAATAATATGTATGCAAGTTTAGCGCACCCGAATCGAGCACGATCTCTCGTGTTCTTCGGGCCGGTTACAAGCCGGACCGGGGCAAAACGGACCATTCTGTCAATCGTTTCTTCACGCTAAGTAAAAAAAGACAGTAAGTTTGGTTCGAAGGCGGAAAATGGATGGAAAAATTTCACGAATTTTTGGATTTATAATATTTTTTTGAATGTGGCAAAATGGACCAGCGTCCGTTTTGCCCCGAGGTTCCGTTTTGCCCCTCTCGCCCCCTACAGTTCGCTATACAGTCGCGGTTTACGTACCGATGGCCGCGACCTCGCGGCAGAGGCTGAGAGAAGCCGCGCGAGTTTCGCACGCGCGAGGATCTACGTACCGCTTTTTGTTTCTAATCCGCGGCCGCTCCCACGGATCTTTCGGTATAGGGAACGTGTGCACCGGGATAACTCGAGTTCCGCTCGTACCTCGTGCGATTTCCTGCCCCGGCGCTTTGTGTCTCGGCAATTGTTCCTGCTGGGTATCTATTTTCGAGACTACCTTCAACGGTCCTCTATGTTGTTTATCGTTCGGAAGCACTCTCGGAGAAACGGCGAAAGAGAATTTCCTAGCGAATCCTCGGACGCAACTGCGCATGCGCGCTCCGCTCATACCTCGTGCGAGTTCCTGTCCCAGCGCTTCGTACTCGCAATTCTTACGTCAGGTTTCTCTCTTCAATTCTACCTTCAACCTACCTTCATTCTATCTTCGATCTACCTTCAACCTACCTTCATTCTATCTTCGATCTACCTTCAACCTACCTTCATTCTATCTTCGATCTACCTTCAACCTACCTTCATTCTATCTTCGATCTACCTTCAACCTACCTTCAACCTACCTTCATTCTATCTTCGATCTACCTTCAACCTACCTTCAACCTACCTTCATTCTATCTTCGATCTACCTTCAACCTATCTTCATTTTACCTTCTTTCTTTCTTCGACCTACCTTCATTTTACCTTCATTCTATCTTCGACCTATCTTCATTCTATCTTCGATCTACCTTCAACCTACCTTCATTCTATCTTCGATCTACCTTCATTTTACCTTCATTCTTTCTTCGACCTACCTTCATTTTACCTTCATTCTATCTTCGACCTACCTTCAACGTACCTTCAACGTACCTTCAACGTACCTTCAACCTACCTTCAACCTACCTTCAACCTACCTTCAACCGACCTTCGACCTACCTTCAACCTACCTTCAACCTACCTTCAACCTGCCTTCAACCTACCTTCAACCTACCTTCATTCTACCTTCTTTCTATCTTCTTTGTTATTTATCGTTCGGAATCACTCTCTGAGAATCGGCGAAAGAGAATTTCCTAATCCTCGGACGCAACTGCGCATGCGCGGTCCGCCCGTATCTCGTGCGAGTTCCGTTCCCGGCGCTTTGTACTCGCAATTGTTACGCTGATTTTCCATTTTCAATTGTACCCTCCACCGTCCCTCTTTGTTGTTTATCGTTCGGAACCACACTCGGGGAAACGGCGAAAGAGAGTTTCCGAGCGCATCCTCGGACGCGCCCTTGCGCATGCGCGCTCGATCATCTCTAAGGCGTAACGCGCAGATTCTCCCGAGGCGGTGATCACTTTCCAATTTTCTCAAGACCACACTCGTCTACACGCGTGGACTTTAATTACCGGTGTCGGGCTACACTTTGCACGCTGTTTTCTTTTCATCGTTAGATTCGATCCACGTTGCGACTCACGATCCATCGATCGTGTGTGTTTGTCTGCTAACTGTTATTATAGACTCTATACCGAGTCGGACGATTAAAATGTCTCGGCTGTAAAATGGTGAAACTTTGTTGAGACATGAAAACTTTGAAAATAATTAAATTTAATGACAAACTAAAGCTATTCGCTGAGGCTCTACCTGTCGACGAACTTGTCGGTTGCGAGCTACACTTTGAACGTTGCTTTCATTTCGTCGTTCGATCGATCTATTCATCTTGCAATTTACGATCCACCGATCAAGTAAATTCTGCAGCAGATTCTGTACCGGTCGGACAATTAAAGTGTCTCGCATGCAGAATGGTGAAACTTTGTGGAGAGAAAAAAAAATGTATAAATTTAACCCCAAACAAATATGAACAAAAATTAATAAATGGAATGATAAACAAATATGAGAAAAGAGAATTAATAAATTAAATGACAAACGCACAAGAGAAAAAGAAATGAATAAAATTAATAAAAAAACAAATATTAGAGAAGAAAATTAATGAATCAGCGAATTTAATGACAAACAAATGTGATTGGCAGGTGCTTACAGTTTGCTACAGCTGGACCTGTCGGCGAACTTTCTCCACGAATTCCCGAGCGACGCACTGCGGCATCTCGACGCTCTCAAGTTTCTCAATGTCTCGAACAATTTGATCACCGTGAGTATCAAGCGACGTTAAGGTGAAGTGAAACCTCCCCGAGGGTAAAACAGTTGGGAATTTTTGTAGGTGAAATCGTCGCGTAAGGTTTACCACTTTTCTCGAAAAGTGCGTTAATAAAAATGCAATGAAACTTTCAGAATAGGCGCAGAATGCACAAACGCGGTCTTTCGTTCTGGATTTTTTTTTTTTTTTCCTGAAATCGAAAGAAAAAATTACAGTGTAATTACGATCTTTGTAAGCAAGTTCGGTACCGCCATTTTGCCTAAAAAATGTATTTACTTATCGGTAGTTTTTCTTATAACGAAGTGTGATCTCGCCCATACCAAATCGTGTATTTTCAAATCGCCGAGTTTTCCCTTCTGTTCATTTCGATTATTGGTACAGTTAAGGTAGTCCTAGCGGACAGCCTGAGCCCACATGAGTTCAGAGAGAATTGCGAACACTTCTCGATGGGATAAAAATTCGAAAAAAATCAAGCATATGGAAGGTGCTGAAAAGATTGATTTTACATAATAATAACTCCAAAATATTATTAACAAATGCATTAAAAAAAAAAATTGTTCAACGAATTCCCCGGCAACTTAACTTTTTGTTCATATAAAAACAATTTGTTAATCTTTTTGAATACGTATGAATTTTTTCAGAATTTTATCTAATTTTTGAAAATCACGTTTTTTTATTAACTAAAAACGCAATTTTCAAAAATTAGACAAAATTCTGAAAAAATTCATACGTATTCAAAAAGATTAACTTATTGTTTTTATACGAACAAAAAGTTAAGTTGCCGGAAGATTTGTTGAACAATTTTTTTTTTTCATTCATTTGTTAATAACATTTTGGAATTATTATTATGCAAAATCAATCTTTCCAGTACCTTCCATATGGTTGATTTTTTTCAGATTTTTATCTCATCGCGAAGTATTCGCAATTCCACTCTCAATTCGCTCTGAACTCACGTGGGCTCAGGCTGTCCGCAAGGACTACCTTAAGAGAATATAGCACAACTTCGCTAATTACAGAGTTTCCGTGGTAACAGCGCTGTAAGTTATTCGTTCGACTTCAGAAAAAAAAAATCAAGACTAAAAGACTACGTTTGTGCATTCTACTCCTATTCTGAAAGTTTCATTGCATTTTAGCAATGCACTTCCGACCTGAAAAATTATCGTCGCATAAACATAAAAATTATCGTCGTATGCGACGATTCCGACCTGAAAAATTCATAACTGTTTTACCCTCGGGGAGGTTTCTCTTCACCTTAAGAGTGGATAAAAGTGGCTCGCGGAATTTCTCGAAAAGGACTGTCTCATTACGATGATTAATTGCAGGAAATAGAGCGGACACACTTGACCGGACTGGCGGAACTTCAGGTGTTGGATCTCAGCAGAAATAACATAGGTCGACTGGGGGTCAACACATTCGCCAATCTCACGGCTCTCACCAGGCTCGACTTGAGCCTCAACGCCTTGCGCACGGTACATTACAATGTTACTCGATCCGCCCGTCTCTAAGCCAAGGAGTTTCTCTTTTTTACGCGTCTCCGTAACCCTAAACTACCGCACCGGCGTATTCGAGAGCCCGATGAAAGTGAAAATACGACATTTTTTTCTAGTTTGTTTATTATTATTTTTAATGATTTTGGCTTAAATTCTCGCTTTCACTAAATTTCTGATTTTTTACGCGTTTCGGTAACCGTGAATGAATGAATGATACTATTTTTTTTAGAATTTCGTGTAATTTTTGAAAATTGCGTTTTTAGTTAATAAAAGCAACGTAATTTTGAAAAAATACACAAAATTCTAAAAAAATCCATACGTTTTCAAAAAGATTAACGAATTGGTTTTACGTGAACAAAAAGTTAAGTCGCCGGGGGATTTGTTCAACAATTTTTTTTTCATTCTTTAACATTCATTTAATAACATTATGGAATTATTATTGTGTAAAATCAATATTTTCAGTACCTTTGATATACATGCTTTTTCAGATTTTTATCCCATCGAGAAGTCCATCGAGTGTTCGCAATTCTCTCTGAACTCACGTGTGCTCAGGCTGTCCGCCAGTACTACCTTAATTGCTACCTCATAGAGAAAGCTTTCTTTACGACACCTTTAATACGTTCCCCCAGGCTTAATGTCTCGTTTTCGCAAAAATTTAAGATTTTTTTACGCACCTCAGTAACCCCAAACTACTGGGCTAGGGGAGAGCGGGGCAAAGTGGCACAGCGGGGCAAACCGGGATAATGAGACAAAACGTAATTTTCCAATAACTTTCAGCTGGTAGCGATGGTGGTACGTGGGGGCAAGATGGGTTTTGAAAATGCGGATTTCGTTGGGACAAAACGGGGCATCCAAAAATTATTGGAAAATTGAATTTTGCCCTCACTGTCCCGTTTTGCCCCGCTGTGCCATTTTGCCCCGTTCTCCCCTATGCCACACCCCGAAGGAAGTTAAAATACAAGATCGTTTCCCCTTACATTCTTCTTCTCACATTTTGCTTCCTCATAGAGGAAGCTTTGCTTTCGTGAAAAAATTTTTTTTCGAGATTTTATTGTCAGAGTACTTAAAATAGTCCGAAACGTCGAGAAATGTGATCTTTAACTGGCGTCCGGACGTATGTGTGTGTGTGTGTGTGTGTGTGTGTGTGTGTGTGTGTGTGTGTGTGTGTTGCGTCGTTTAAAACGACTATAACTCGAAAACGGTTCGAGATAGCCAGTTGAAATTCGGTGAACTAGTAGAGTGGTCATGTCTCTTCCCTCGGTGCAATTTTCATGAAGATCGAGGTCCGTTTCGAGATTTTACGCAATTTCGAAATTTTTGAAAAAAAGGTCGTGGTATCTCTAACTTGCGTGAAATTAGAGCAATCGTCAAAAAACTGCCCGCAAATATACTATTTTGATCAAAGACCTTTGGTATTGAATTTGGTCAGAATTCATGGAAGGGGTAAGATTTCATGGGATTTTGAGTTTATTTTTTTTTTAACGGTACCTTCAACACCCCCACTCTCAATGTCCCATTTCCCCTAAATTCCAGATCGAGGAGTCGTCATTCGAGGGTCTGTTGAATCTTCGATGGCTCTCCCTCCAGGACAACAACATCCTGCTGGTGCCAGGCCTGGCCGTGAGCAGATTGCCCTCGCTGACTCACCTCCACGTCGAGTTCAACAGAATCGCCGCCCTCTCGAGCGAGCTCCTCCGCTCGGCGGCCCCGAGTCTCGTCTCTCTGGGTCTGACTCGCAACCTGGTCCGCGAGATTCCAGCCCGCCTCTTCCAGAACTTCGAGAATCTCGTGAACATCGAGTTGTCCGGAAACATGTTATCAACGATATCGCAGAACACGTTCGCCGGTCTGGAGAACACGCTCATCAACCTCGACGTCTCCAACAACCGTCTGACATCGGCGACGGCTCTTCAGCTCCGAAGTCTCATGTCCCTCAATCTGGCGGACAATCGCCTGAAGCGCCTGACACCGGAGACATTCGAGCACCTCTCGAGGCTGCGCCACCTGAACATAAGCGGAAACCCCCTCTACGGCGGATTTCCGCCGATCTTTCCACCGTCCCTGCTGACGCTCGACGCCTCGCGAACGGGACTTAAGGTCCTGCCGACGGTCCTGCTGCTGAGCCTCCGCTCGCTGATAAGCGTCGCCCTCTCGGGCAATCATCTCCAGGAGATCGGCGAGGGAACCTTCCAGCACCTCCGCAACTTGACCCACGTCGATCTCTCCCGGAACGCCATCGAGAGGATCGACAACGGCGCCTTCATAGGCCTCCAGAATCTCTACGAGTTGAACCTCCGCGGCAACAGCCTCGCCTCCTTCGCCGGCGAGCACTTCAACACCGGAACCGGCCTCGAGATCCTCGACCTCGCCGACAACGAGCTCACCTACCTCTCGCCAACGAGCTTCCTCATCCATCCCCGTCTCCGTGATATTCGCCTCTCGGGAAATCGTCTCTCGCGATTCCCGAGCGAGTACTTCAAGTCCCTTCAGTTCCTTGAGAGGATCGATCTGTCGCGTAACTCCCTGCGCACGGTCGGTGAGTTCGCGTTCGCGCAGCTCGGCAACATGCGCGAGCTCGATCTCTCGGGAAATCGGATAGAGTCGGTGGACGATCTGGCGTTCCACAACTCCACCCAGCTGCAGATCTTGGATCTCTCGGGGAACGTTCTGGAGACGCTGAGCGAGAGAACGATGGAGGGTGTACTGAGGCTGGAGAGTCTCGATCTTTCGGAGAACATGCTCGTCAGCCTGCCGGAAACGATCTTCGACCCGTCGAGGGTGAGGTCGGTGGAGCGGATCGATCTCTCCTGGAACAGATTCAACGAGATTCCGGTGCGGGCTCTTCAGAGGCAGTCGTCGAGGCTGCAGGGCCTCAGACTCGCGGGCAACCGTCTCTCGGAGGTGTTCACTCAGGACATCGTCAACGGCGTCAAGGACCTCGATCTCTCGGACAATCCGCTGAGCGCCGGAGCAGTACGCGGCATCCTCGGCGAGGCGAAGATCCTGAGGTCGCTGAATCTTGCGCGTACGGGAATGCGAAACCTCACGAGGCTGGAGACGCCATTCCTCAAGTACCTCAACGTCTCCGGCAACGAGATAAGAGACATAAGACCGGCGGCCCTGGAGCGAGCGACACTCCTGGAGACTCTGGACCTCTCGTCGAACCGGCTCGGGGACTTCGGCGACCTGGTGAGCACCTTCAAGAGTCTCCCGGCCCTGAGGATCCTCGATCTCTCGGGCAACTCGGTGAGGAACCTCAACGAGAGCAGCTTCGAGGGCCTCGAACGTCTGCGCAGCCTGAGGATCTCGAACCTGAGCGACTGCACGAGGATCGAGAAGAGCGCGTTCAGGAACCTCGCGGGACTGAGAGTCCTCGCCGCCCAGGATTATCCGCGTCTGGGCTACTTCGACGTTCAGGGGATAATCAGGGTGATGACGAATCTTGAGTCTCTCGACGTTGAGATAAAGGACTCGACGGTGGGCAGCGAGTTGCTCTCGGTGAGGACGCATCCCCGTCTCCGCGAGCTGACGCTACGGGGCGAGCGTCTTCGGAGCGTGCTCTCGAGCGCCCTAGCGGGCGTCAGGAGTTCGAGGCTCTACCTGGGACTGAAGAATTCGTCGATAGACTCGATACCAGCGGCGCTCTTCTTCCCGGTGCCGAGGTCGACGAGGGTCGACCTGGACGTCGCCGGGAGCAACTTCACGACCGTAACCGCGCAGCTCATCGCCGCCCTGGACGAGAGGGCCGGGATGGTGAGGCTCGACGGACTCGACGAGAATCCGATCGCCTGCGACTGCGAGGCGAAGCACCTGTGGAGGTGGCTGAAGACCTCGGAGCGGAGGATGAATGTGAGGTGCGAGAGTCCGGATTTTCTTGGGGGTAGGATGCTCGTCGATCTCAGCGAGGAGATGCTCTCGTGCGACCGGACGACGTCGACGAGGCTCCTGACGACGGAGAGCACGACGACCTTGGTCAGGTCGACGACCTCGTCGGAGCCGGAGATAATATGGACGGCTGCGCCAACCGAGGCGGACAATCGGGGGAAACATTATCCCGGTGATGCGGGCGGGTCGCCGGTCTCGGGATCGACCGGCACCGACGACACCCTCATAATCGGCATCGTCGCCGGGGTCGTTCTCTTCATCGCCATTGTTATCTTCGTCATCTGCGTGTGCAGACTTCGCTGGAGCAACCAGGTGAACGAGGCCAGGATGGCGGCGATGGCATCGAGCATCCACGAGGCATCGGTCATCAGACCCGGTAGCGCGTACTCGGGAAAAATTAATCACGACGCATACGTCGGGTCTTTCAATGGCTCGACCCTGGGACATGGAAACGTTCACGGGGCGTCGATGCCGAACACTCCCGTGCAGATGATGCCTTATGTGCAACCCATGCACATGGTTCATCCGGCGGTTCACGCAGCGCAGGCTGGCAATCAGCCTATCTATGGGTACTTCGACAACGGCAATCAACCGCTGCCCATGTACATGACCTGCGCGCCTGACAACAAGTTCGAGAGATAATTTTTTGTGTCGGGCCTGGGCGATGTATCGAAAGTTAGTTGAAGTTCTGAGTACTGAGTACTGAGGGCTTTGAGTGCTTTAAGTGCTTTGAGTGCTTTAAGTTCTTTAAGTGCTTTAAGTTCTTTAAGTTCTTTAAGTTCTTTAAGTTCTTCAAGTGCTTTGAGTTCTTTAAGTTCTTAAGTTATTTAAGTTCTTAAGTTATTTAAGTGCTTTAGGTGCTTTAAGTTCTTTAAGTGCTTTAAGTTCTTTGAGTTCTTTAAGTTCTTTAAGGTCTTTAAGTTCTTTAAGTTCTTTAAGTTCTTTGAGTACTTTGAGTTCTTTAAGTTCTTGAAGTTCTTGAAGTTCTTGAAGTTCTTGAAGTTCTTGAAGTTCTTTAAGTTCTTTAAGTTCTTTAAGTTCTTTAAGTTCTTTAAGTTCTTTAAGTTCTTTAAGTTCTTTAAGTTCTTTAAGTTCTTTAAGTTCTTTAAGTTCTTTAAGTTCTTTAAGTTCTTTAAGTTCTTTAAGTTCTTTAAGTTCTTTAAGTTCTTTAAGTTCTTTAAGTTCTTTAAATTCTTTAGTTCTTTAAGTTCTTTAAGTTCTTTAAATTCTTTAAGTTCTTTAAGTTCTTTAAGTTCATTAAGCTCTTAAAGCTCTTAATGCTCTTTAAATTCTTTAAGGTCTTTAAGTTCTTTAAGGTCTTTAAATTCTTTAAGTCCTTTAAGTTCTTTAAGTTCTTTAAGTGCTTTAAGTCACTTAAAGTGGTTTTGTAAAATACAAAGTACTTTTTCTTCTTAATCGCGATCTTCTTCGTAATCACGTTTGGATGTGTGTCGAGTGCGAAACAAGATGGGGAAGACAAAGCCTGCACAAGTCGTCAGATTAGACGCAAGGTGCAGGGAATGATGAGTTTTATGATCGTATGACACATCGTATATCGGCTTTTATTGAAATAACTAACAAGAGAACTTGGGAAGAAAATAGTACAAGTACTTTGGACTTCGTCTTTTATAAAAGTACTTAAAGTACCGGAAAGTACTTTGGTGCTTTAAGTACGTACCTTAAGTACCAAATAAGTACTCATTTACTTTAAATACTGCCCTGCACTGTTTTGTATTGAAGACCCCGAAGACTAAATTTTATGAAATTGTAACGATGGGTTTTTTTTTTTGCATGACACAAACTTCGCTCGGGGAAGTTCACTTGGAAAATTAAATTCTAGGAGTGAACAATTTTTTTTTTTTTCTGAACAAGTGCATTGACGCATATTCGTCAATGATGAAATTTTGTGTCATGCATAGATATCTTCAGGGTCAGTAATATTAAGGGGATTCGACGAGTCCCGACGGACTCGCGTGCAGACGATTCTCTACGCTCAAACGATGCACATTGTTCATCCCTCCCACGATGGCCGTCAACCCATATATGAATACTCGAACAGCAATTCAACCCCTACCGATGTACATGTCTCGCGCGCCTGGCAACAAGTTTTAGAGGTAGTTTTTAATATTTTAAGGGGTTTCGATGATTCGTTCAACCGATTCACATGGTTGAACGAATTGACATTCCTCCCAGGCTGGCAAGCAACCCATACACCGATACTCAACCCCTACCGATCTATCCCTACCGATGTGCACGAACTGCGCGTCCGACGACAAATTCGAGAGATCATTTTTAATGGGACTTTCGGCGAGAAGTTTCTATCGAAGGGAATTCCGTTACTTAAGTTGCGATACTTAATCGGCGCATGTTGGGCGGGCCAGGTTGGCGGCGATGGTCTTCAGCATCGTGTAATGTTGACGGTGCTTCGATGCCGAACACTTCCCGTGCAGATGACGAACCACTTTCAACCGACGCACGTCGTTCATCCGGCCGTTCATCCTTCCCAGGCTGGCAATAAATCCCTACCGATGTGCATGACCTGCGCGGTTGACAAGTTCGAGAGATCATTTTTAATATTAAGGGGATTCGACGAATCGTGTTTATCGAACTGAAAGTCACGATACTTTATCGATGAACCTTTTACACAGTACCGAGAGAACATAGTGACGAAGAGTTTGTTTCTCTTTTTTTTTTAGTGCGGATGGATGATTGATGATTTATAATGTTTATGACTTATATCGTCGTATAAATGATTTTCATATCGTGTACATATAATAGGAATAATATAAAGTTGGCCGATTTAATTTATGCTTTATTGAAGTATAGCATTTTTAATTTAACAATAAATGTAACTTTGTAGTAAGAAAGGTGTTTCTGAGGTTATTTTTCACTGTTTTTTTTTTTCTTTTTGTAATTTACCTCACTACTTACCCTCGACCTTCCATCGCATTTTTTTTTTTTTTTTTTTTTTTTTTTTTACTCGTCGAGAACAAAACGGCACTTGGCAAACGCCACGTCTCGACGGAGAAGATTTCGGTAGCCGAAGGATTATAGGCATCAACTATGATAAATCTACAATATATCTACGCTTCGCAACAATGATTCGCAACCGTCCCTGTATCGTAGATATACCGTTTATTTATTTTTCACCCTTTAATCGCCATCATATATATTTTTTTTTCGTCATAGTTTCCTCGTTTTTCTTTTTCTTTATAAGTTAAATTACAAGTATTTATCATCTAATAGACACTACGGGTTATAGGTATTTCACAGTATTGACTCTATTTCTCGATCTATATTCAGATGACTAAAGTCTGTATCTACAAATATATTATTTGCATTTTTTTTTTTTTTTTTTTTGTAACCTCCCTTTTTTTTATTGTTTTTCATGCATTTTTTTTTCTTGTTGTTTTTGTTGTTGTTTGTTATTTAGTGCTATGTCGCAATGTCTCTCCTCGCTCGGATACAGGAATTGAACGAATGCATTTTTTTCCTCTCTTTAATCTTGAAGTGAAATATACGAAATCACGAGGAATCACGATGAGTTTACGCGAATGGAATTAATCTCGAGTATTACTTCGTTAATTAATCGGATATTTTGTTGTGATTTTTTTTTTGTTTTTGTTGTTGTTGTATTTTCTCGTTTGTTCGTTTATAAATACATTTAAAGGTATAGAGTTACTTGATTTGACACATATGATTGAGGTTTCGAGCAAGTTTACCGCTGCTTAGCTCGCATCTCACAGCCTAGAGGTGATTTAATTTAAAAAATTGTATTTTCGTCCTTAAGGAAAAAGACATTATTATCAACGCAATATTTACTAGAATATAATAACATGCCTCGACGAGAATGCAAAGCTTCCTCTTTTCTCATCTCTTTTCGTTTAATATAGTATAATACACGTACACACACGATCGCATTTCAAAAAGTGATAATTGTGCATCAAAAACGGAAATGACAAATTAAATGGCAACAGCAAACGATATTGTCGAAGCGGTAAATTAATTGCTGGATTAAAGAAAAAAAAAAAACAAAGAGCTGTTCGAACAAAGAAAAAGGTGTTTGAAGGTGAATTCTCTCGGCGCATTTCTGTTTGTTGTTATCTATCTATTTTTTTTTATGTACAACGTGTGTTATAGCAACTTAGTCGGAACAGTTGGTTTTTTTTTTTTTTTACTTTTTTTTCACAATAAACTTCTTTTCATATTCAACATTGTCTCGTATAAACTATGCAGTGCCGATGCCTATCAGATAGGTAAGTACACATAAAATATATGGTAATTCAGTAAGTAAATCGTAACGTAGTAAAATTATAAAATACAAGTCGCAACATCCTGGACGATAGAGTGTTTAATGATTTTTTTCATAAATCTCTATATTTTTTAAATTCTATGCCAGCTCTGTGTTGAATAATCTTTATTTCGTATAGTTTTTTTTTCATCCTTTTTCTTTTTTTTTTTCTCTTTTTTTCATACCTTCTTTTGTTACGATGCAGCAGTAAGATTGAGTAGAAGTTGTTCGATAAAGACGTATATTGCTTGAACGGCGATTACGTGTCTGTGTGGGTGTGTTTTCTCGTTAGGCTGTTTTTTTTTTGTTAAATTGAGTCTCTTCCACTATATCGGGCACAAGAAATTTTCGTGTCAAGTAACGATCGAGATCCGACTGTTCGAGCTGTAATTTTTATTTATTATTTTTTTTATGTCGTGTACGTAGCGTTTCTCCGCACGTCGCGTGCAGCGCTTCGGGCTCTTCCAGTTTCTCCTTTCAAGCATAGAAAACGGCCCCTCGCGAGTGGACCCGTTAGATTTATAATAAAAACCAAATCCGTTAAATGCATGACGGATCTCAATGAGACAGATATGCGGACTGATTGTAATTCGCGAAACGAGTATTTCCCTCACTTTGTCTCGCTCGCAACAAATTGTTGTTTTTCTTTTCTTTTTTTTGGCATTGTAGAATTTTTTCATATAAGTGTCGGGCTGCATGTACGCGTGTGTGTGTGTGTTTTTCTTGTGTGTTCACGTGTGTCAAATTTTGTCGCGAGATACTCGCGTTTTTTTTGTCGATCGACCTAGTGTTTCAACGCTAACGACTTGTTTTATTTTTTTATTTTTTTATTTATTTACTTACGTAAGTAATCGCCAACCTCTCGATAATATCTTGTTATCCTGTTAGAATGTCATATTGTAATAATGTACTTTCGAGTTCCTAGCTACTATTGCTGGGTAGTCTGTGCATCTTACATCGACCAGTGTGAGTTCACATATAATTTTTTTTTCTTTTCTTTTTTTTTTCTCTTTGAATACAATCCTAATCCCTCCGTTCGTCGAATAAAATTTGCCCACTCATGATTTCTCTTTTTAACCCATCGGTATCTCGGCACCGTTTCACGCTTTACAATAATCACTCTACGTCGAATCCCATTAGTCTGGAGGTCGTTTCTTTAAATTACCTATAGAATTTTTTACGCGTTAAATTCATTATCATATTTTTATACTCGTGGTTTTTTTTTGTTTTTTGTTTTCTTTTTGTTTCACAGACACCGATTAAGTAGATGGTATAACAGTATATCAACGAATCAATCAAACGGCAAGCTACGAGATTTCGTTAAAAAGACGTGATCGATTTTCGTAGTTTTCATTTTTTTTTTTTTTTTTCCTCTGCGTCGCGCAGCTATATAGTGCCTATCTATATGGAGCATAGTCGGAAACGGGCTATGCATTATGAGCGTGACACGCACGGGGCACCCAATTTATATATACATATATATGTATATATATATTTATATTTATTTATAATTATAATTATATTCTATTTATCTGGCATTCGATGAAAAATGCAAGGATAGTTCGTGGGTTTTCATTTTACTTTTTCCGCTTCATCTAACGCACGTATCGACAGCGACTGTCGTTTCGCAAATTGCGTGGCACACTCTCGTCGAATCATCGTTACAAATTACCGACCGACTCTTTCTCGTCTTCGTCTCTATTTTTCATTCTTTATTCTTTTTTTTTTTTTTAATCATCTCTTCAGGCTTTTGATGTACTCGAGTGGCAATTCGACCAATAGGCCTTGGACAGTATACACATAAGAGAGCGAAATCTACGATGAGTTTTTTTTTTTTTTCACTTCATCATACTTATAGAAACGATAATAACGTAAGCAACGAGGATTGGAATTCACGAGCGTGGCTCGAGTCCTCGAAAAAAAAAGAAAATGCATTTTTTTTTTATCGTCACGCGAATGACTTTCTCTCTACCGGTACGTCAGTTACAATGATAATCATAGTAGTTGCAATAAGTTTTTGCACGATCTAGGGCGCCGATCCTACGGGCTGGCCTAGTGCGTTTGTCGTTACGTTATCTTTTGCTCTTTTTTTTCTTCCTTTCCTCTCTTTTTTTCTTTTTTTTTTTTTTTTTTTTTTTGTTTCTCTTCGTCATTTGGAGTATCTCCTATAAGCGATAGAATTATTAACATACAATATCTAATTTCTCTAAACGACAATGCATGTAGAAAAATGAGCCTCTAGCGTCTTTCGGTTAAACGCGAAGCATTTAGAAAGTATTCTGGCAGTGTTTTCGTAGATGCTTCGACCTTAGCCTCGGACCAAATTTTGATTTCAGTTTCAATGAGATACATATATCATAATATATATATCGAGAATGAGGATCGCTCGGCGTTACGCGCAGACATCGCGATATATTATTTTTTTTAATATTTTTTAACGAGATCACGAGACGCTACGAGAGACGTTGAAGTTTCAAATTTTTAATCTCTTTCGATTTTTGCGAGCGACGCGTAAGCGCTCGAGCGTTCGGTCGCTGTCGTGCACTGCACGGGACAAGCGGAATAATTTGATCCGCCGTGCTCGTTGCATTGCATGGCCGCGATTTTTGCGAGCACCAAGTACGAATAAATAGCCCAGACTCGACGAATAGTGTTTAAACCTCCATGACGTCTAAAAAAAAAAAGAGTGCTTTATCTACCCGAACCCTCTTCATCCCCACCCTCGACGCAGCGGCGTATCGCGTGAAATCCACTCAAAGTAAACTTATCCCTTTGGCACGGTTAATCTTTGGCATCGCGCTCGATCGAAGCATCGCCATCACACTCGGTAGTCCCTCCGCGAGTGCCAAACGAGCCAGAAGGTAAGTAAGCTTCGATCGAATTCCATCGAAAAAAAAAATTAAAAAAAAAAAACATCGCGCGTATTTATCGTCTCTAATCGTACGGATTTTATCGTTTAATCTCCTAAACCGTAACGACAATCGAAGGGTTCCATTTTTTTTGGTTTTTTTCTTCAAACTTGTCAACAAAACATCGTCGGATGTTAATCGGCCCGCGTTTCTTCCTCCTCGGTTTATTCCGTTTCGTTTTTGTCTTGGTTTTGTTTCTGGGTTTTTTTTTTTTCTTCAATCCTTTCACAGCGCATGACGCAAGTGACGACGGGTCGCAATGTGACACGATAGTAATTTCGTGGCTGCCGCTCCTGCTGCGAGCTTGAATTCGTATAGATATATCTGAAATAAACTAGATCTTGAGTGTTGCGGTATTTGTGATGTGACACTGAATTTATCTCGTTTCAGTTCACTTCACGAGTAGATTGTGATGACTTCCCGGCCGCCACCGTGCACCATTAGCACCCTCTCCAGACCCTCGGTGAGCACCTCCAAAAATTCCATATCTGGTTTTATCAGTGAGTCAAGGCGATAACAATTTCGCAGTTTCATGCCTAATGCAAAAGACGCGTTTAAGGAGGTTGGGACGCTTCACGCTAGCCAATTGAGTGCTGCATTTTTTAAAGTCGTTCGTACAAACTTTTACGCATCTATTGATTATAGTGGATGATTATTCATATCACAGCAGATGTCCTTCACACAGGAAAACAGTAATTGCAATGGGCTTGCAAAAATATTAACTGGTCTGTGCTCATTTTCGAAAAGATACGTGTTTTGTAAAAGAAGCATCAGTTTCTTGAAAACAATAACCAGTTTTTTTCAATGAATAATTAGTTTTTCCAAAGAAAAATCAGATTTTTCAAAAAATAATCCGTAATTTTTGCCCGATTTTTATGTGTTGCGGCTCATTCTCGTACTTGAAAGATGCTCTACGAATTCGTCGTCTAGACATTCGAGAGTATTGTTCGTTTAAAAATCACACCAGTTTTTTTATGAAGGAATTTCGTCGATCGATGGATAAAAAAAGGCTGTCATTTTTAAATGGAAAATACTATCGAATATCTAGACGGTGAATTCGTAGATCATCTTCCGAGAAAGAGAATGAGTCGTAATAGATCAAAATCGAGCAAAAATTACGGAGTATTCTTACAAAAAACTGAATGAATATGCACCTTTTAGAAAATAAGCGCAAACAGTTAATATTTTTTCAAATCCATTACAATTTTTTTTTTTACGTTGAGGACATCTGCTGCAATACAAATAACCATGGACTATAATTAATAGATGTATAAGAATTTGTATAAACGACTTTAAAAATGTAACACTCATTTGATCAGCGTAAAGCTCCTTAAAAAAAAGATCCAATCATACGTCGATAAAAAAGGATACAGTTTGATTCGCGTTCCATTCTGGTATCCCTCGGGGGTCCTGGCAAATTAAGGATAACCAACTGAGCGTCATGACTCTTGTTGACGATAACCTCGTTGAGTTTCACCGCTGTATGCATGCGCCGTACGTCGTCCTCGTCTCTATAAAATAAAAAAATAAAAAAATAAAAAAAATACAAATATGTTAAATTCTACTCATAAAAAAAAGCTTCGACACGCTTCGTTTTTTTTTAGTAGCTGAGAATTAATTACGGTGTTATCGGTGGTTTCTCTTCCGCCGTCTGCTCGCTATTCTGTTGCTCGTTTTCCTTCGTCTCCTTCTCATCGGTCTCCCGTTTCTCCGGCTTCGGCGACGAGCCGCTTATCAGACGCGCCTCCTCGTCCGGCGCATCTTTTTCCTCTTCCGTTTTTTCGTTGTTCTCAGTGGCCTCGGCTTCCTTCGCGCTCGCACCGCTCTCCGGCATGAGTTTCTCCTGCGCCTCGTCCACAGCGCCGTTCGCCTGCTGCTGCGCTCCGGGCTCCATAAATCGCACCTTCGTCGCCGTCTTCGCGTCCACGTTGTGATAAGAATCGACTATCGTTTGTACCTGTGCGAAAAGAACGATTGTATCACGTCTATCATGGATTTTTTTTTTTTTTGCGACTAATGTGTGTCTTTTGCTTATAAATGTTTTGTTTTGTTTTTTTTTGCATTTAAATTAATATTAATTTGCTTCAGTCCCGATATTACGGGCTTTATGGAGGGTGGAAGTGTTCTCGCTGATGAATTAAGGATGCGTCGCACATGCGTTCTTAACCAAAAGTTTAATTCCATTCAAAATTTCGGTACTTCGCGTAATGCAAAAAAATCTGGAAAAAAATCGGCCGTGCTGATTACGTCGAGACCTTTGATTTTGCATAATAATAATAATGCGAAAAAGTTATTAGCAAATTATTTGAAGAATTAATTGTTTTAAAAAAATTCAGAAAACATTTTATTTTCTCATTTCAAATGAATTCCTTGATTCATTAGAATTCATATGAATTTTTTCAGAATTTTCTTACGTTCCAACACTTTTTTTTTTTTTTTTTGTAAATTTGTTGTTTCGCGGTGATTGCGTCAACAGTTCCGTAGTTATGGCATTAAAAAAAATTCAAAAATACACGAAAATTTTGAAAAAATTCGCGTGGCTTCTAGAAAATCAATAAATTCATTCGAAATGAAAAAAAGGCATCCGCGATGATTTGTTGAACAATTTTTTTTAGCAATTTATTCATAACTTTTTGACATTATTATTATGCGAAATTAATGTTCTCGGCACCTTTGATACAGCTACTTTTTCAGATTTTTATACCACTGGGAAGTGTTTAAATTCTCACTGAATCTCACTTTTGGCTGGAATTGTACGTGTGATGCATCCTTAAAAAAAAATATCAACTGCACTGTAAAAATAAATTGTAAATTTAATGTACCGGAACTTGAAATTTTCCCACGTTACTCACATTAATTAAACATTAATGTGTTTTTTTTTGTTGCAAAATAAAAATACCAGATATAAAAATATCAAATCTTTCGGCTAAAACTTACAAAAAATTTTAATAAAAAATGAAGAAATTTGACTGCTGAATTGCAACGCACCCGTGTGTTTCAGAAATTTCCGAAACAGTTCATGTAATAAAAACTCTTCCAACACCGTTCATTAACTTTACAAACAATTTTTTTTTTACAGTGTATGCAACTAGCCTTGAAGCGCGTATGGTTGCGAAAAATAAAATAATCAACATAATAATTGTCTATCAAAGCCTCTGCGAAATGAACGTGCCAACCAAGCTGAGAGGGAGCGTGAAACGCGCATCGGGGGATTTTTTTTTTTATTTATTATTTTTTTATTTTCCGTTGCTCGGAATCGCTCGGATGATCCGCCGTGTAGGATTTTGCAATCGATGCGAGGCGGGGGAGGATAAAAATCTATGGATTGCGCGTTGCACGTCGGACGTTGGAACGAATTCGATGGTTGATTGTGAAAGATGAGAAATATGATTCGACAAACGCATCATGACGGATGACGATGGAAAAAAAAATGAACGAGGGGGCAAGTGGGGAGGGAAGAACGACGAGCAACTCTGTTCGTCGTTTGAGGACGGACTGGTTGTAGACCGGGGATCGTTTCGGGGTCTAACTGACAAACCGGAGGTAAAATTTCCACAGCGGGTACCTCGTTGAAGTCCACCAAAGTCTGCACCTTATCCGTGACGAGCACGCAACAAACAGACACAGACCGATCAGTATCCATCGCGCAATTCTTATCTCACGTATTTACAATAAACATATTTTTTTTTTTTTTTTTGTAGCAAATCATTAATAGTAAGGTAAGAATTATGTAATATACAACATTTCACTATGGAGATAGTGAGAATGGGAAAGAAAAGCGAAGAAAACTTCGCCGAGACTCACCACTCCGAGGGTTTCTCTCTTGTTCAGGCGAAGCTCGCGAAGCATCTGGTTGCGCTGCTCCATAACGAGAGTTCGCTCGTAGGTGTACGCGGAGATATCGGAGTTCATCTGAGAAAAAAAAATAACAAGGTTGAGCGAGGAAAATTCTATAACGGGCGAGGAACACTTTTTTTTACTTCGTCATAGAGCTGTTTTAGTAAACAAAAAAAAAATATTGAGATTTTAATGTCACAGTTCTTAAAATAGTGTAAAACGAAGAGAAATGTAATTTTTAGCTGGCGCTCGGATGCATGTTTGTGTGTAACTGACTTGTATCGTTTGAAACGACTATAACTCGGAAACGGTTCGAGATAGCGAGTTGAAATTTGATAGACTAGCACGACTTTTCATTCAGCGCAATTTTTATGACAATTGGGGCCGTATTGGAAATTTTACGGTATTTTGAATTTTTCGCAAAATGTCTGTGGTATCTTTAAATTGCGAAAATGTTGAGATATTGTCCTTAAATTTCACCTTAATACTATATTTTCATGAAAGACCTTTGGTCTTGAATTTGGCCGAAATCTGTCCATGCGGTAAAATTTTATGGAATTTTAATTTTATCTGAAAAATTACAAAAAAATTGTGTAATTCGAGTAAACATGGAAGTATCGAGCTCACTTGACATGAGAATTTGATGGGGACAAGTATTGTACAATGTTTCGAATTCAGTTTTGTTGAACAATATAGATCAAAAATTGCCTCAAAACGTCCAATCCGTAAATACCAGTTTGGGATTTAATACGATAAAGTTTGTCTTTCAATTTTATGAGATGTAGACATTTTTTTAAGTTACAAAAAAAAAAAAAAGCTGCGAAGTAATTTGCACACGGCTTCCTAATTTATAAAAATCTTCTTCCCTCCATGAGGAAGCAAAATTCTAACAAACGAATAAATATTTGATCAATAAATTCATAAATTAATTCAGAATAAACGTATTCCAACAAACGAACACATTTTTATCCTCAACGTACCATCTCAACGATTTCAATCTCTCCCTCGATACGGAGCTCGTAAAGGAATTTCTTGAGATCCTTCTTCATCTGTATAGAGTTGTCCTCCATTTGCGCAACGGTGAATATCCTCATCTTGCAATTCTTCCACGTTCTGTGTTGTTTCAGCAAGAACGGCAGAAGCATGAGAAGTCCGCCGTCGTGAACGACCCACCACACATCGATGTACCCGACGACTTTCTCGGTCGAGTCAGGGAAGAAATTGATGCCCTTCGGTACGAGAAGCGCCATTCGTGCAGTGGTCACGTTTCTCACCGCCTGAAGAAAGACGCGCCAGGTTCTCTCATCTTCGGACTGTCGCCATCCGTACGGCCATCCGAGTATAACGGTATTGGGTTTCATTCCACCCAATCCGGTGGTCTGAATGAGCGAGCTGAGTCCGTCGACGATGTTCCTCGCCACGAGTACTTCGACGAATCCCTTGACCTTCTCCTCGTCGGCGACTTTCCTGAGGCTCTGCTTTGCCGCGAGAGCCTCACCGGAGTTGCGCGTGTAATCGCCGCCGATGCAGCTGACGCACACGGTCAAGCCTCTTCCGGCTTTGAGCTGACTCGCGAAAGCGAAGAGTTTTCGGTACTTAGGCACGAGATCGTCGGTGAGCTTCACCAGTATGAGAATCTGAGGTCGCCAGTTCTTGGTGTGCGGCGGACCTTCCTCGAGCTTCAGAAGCGAGTATCGTGCGGCCGAGAGGGCGAGACCGCGAATGCCGTCGCCCCATTCCTTCTCGGCGCCGCGGTACTCGATGTACTTGTAAATGAGTCCGGCCATTCCCATTGCGAGGAGTGCGTAGTACCAGCTCGTCATGAACATGATAGCGATGCATAGAGCGAGGCCGAGGAACGACAGACTCCAGTGATAGTACTTGAAGCGCGGACGCCAGTTGGGCGTTCGCAGGAGGGTCTGAAGAGCGCAGGCGAGATTGACGAATCCGTAGCACATGAGGAAGAACATCGAGAGAAGTGGCGCGAGGTAGTCGACGTTGCCGAGGAGGATTCCGCACTGGCAGATCAGTACGGTGAGGACGAGGGCTCTGGTTGGTTCGCCGCGACTCGAGCTCTTGGCGAACGGCGCGAGAAACGGAATTATTCCGTCCTTGGCGATGGCCTGAAGGAGTCTCGGTGCGCCGGTGAGCGACTGGAGGCCCGCGCCGAGGGTCGAGAGGAACGAGCCGATGAGGATTACCCACTGATTCGGCCAGGCTATGTTCGCGACGACGAGCTTGCCACCGATGCTCTGACCGAATTTGTCACGGAGCAGCAGATTGTCGACGGTACCGGCGAAGAGAAGAACCGTCGAGAGATAGACCGTGGAGGTCGTGAGGATCGCGCAGATCGTTCCGACGGGGATGGACTTCTGGGCATCGGCCAAGTCTCCGGATCTGTTGGAACCGGCCATTATACCTGAAAAAGAGACCGGGTGGTGGATTAATTATCGTAACTGTCGGTCGTTAATTACTGGGTTTCTCGGATATCAGGATCGATGATATCAATACATCGAATGTCTCAATATATCGATTATATCAATATAACGAAGATGTCATTATATCGAAGATATCAGTGTATCAAAGATAACAATATATTGAATATGTCGAATGTATCGAATATATCGAATATATCGAATATATCGAATATATCGAATATATCGAATATATCGAATATATCGAATATATCGAATATATCGAATATATCGAATATATCGAATATATCGAATATATCGAATATATCGAATATATCGAATACATCGAATATATCGAATATATCGAATATATCGAATATATCGAATATATCGAATATATCGAATATATCGAATATATCGAATATATCGAATATATCGAATATATCGAATATATCGAATTTATCAATACATCGAAGATACATCCCATCCCAGGTCAACCCATCCGGCAAAATATCCAGTCTCGCTAGATATCTTGCGTGATATCTTGTATCCCGTTCGGACATAGAGCAAGATATCCAGCAAGATAGAAAAACCAGGCTATGGAACAGCAGTGTACGAGACACAGACGTTGTTTATCAATCTGGTGCAATAATTTCTTTTATTATACCTGTCACCGACGGGAAGAATATACCGATGAGGATCGTGAATTGGGTCGTTAGATCAACGACTATCTGGTTGTAAGAAGAACCTTCCATTTTCTCGATATCCACACGATCTCTGCCGTAAGCAACGAGCTGGCCCTCCTGCTGGAAACTGTCCCAGATGTTTTCTGTGAAAAATTTGCGTCAGTGATTTTATCTCCAATCCATAAAAGGGATTAAAGTGAGGGTTATTATTATTTTTTAAAATCAATCTAATCAATGTCTACTTACCCATGAAAACTCCACTGGCGAGTCCGCGAATTCCGTTGCGGATGGAAACCTCGTGCTTCAGATAGTATTCGTCGCAATTGGTGGTGCTGTTTCCGCAGTATATTCGGTGGAGAGTTCCTCCGACTTCCTTGTTACACTCCTCGATGTCGATGTCCTTCAGCAAACGTTTGCCCAGAACGCACATTCTGAAACGGACAGAAGACTTCTTTACTGGCAAGCACAAAAAATAATAAATAAATCTTTTTAAATAGAATCAACTCTACAAGCGATTTATACGATTTCCGAAGACCGAGGATCCCAGTGTAGGCATCATTTTCCTCGGACTCGTTAGGCGTGCAAATGCCGGAAAATTAATATCGAAAGCACCGGTTTAGCAAAAAACAAAGCTCACGCTCTTGCGACAAGAGAAATTAAACGGAACTCTCGAAACTGCGAACGTCCGGGATTTATCCGGACGAGCTGCTGGCGAAAGGCTGACTTTTTCAAGACAAACATAACTTCAACGAGCTTTTTCAAGACAAACATAACTTCAATGAGGAGGCGAAGGAGGGCAATGAAGGGAAAAAAAAAGCAAACTCACTTGAGTAAATCGTTCCCGTTGAAGTTGTAGAAGAGGCCGACGTAGACGGCGATGATCGACAATATCACGCAGGCGAGAGCGATAGTCGCGAATTTGTTGACGAACTTTACGCCGATGAAGACGATCGTGCCCATCACGATGAGCAAACCCGTCCCGTAGACACGAAAGTTGTTGTACATTATGCTAGCGTCTTTCGTGAAGTCGCCGAATATGCTGAGCGACGGTGCCATGTACGTCTGAAAAAGTAAAAAAAAAAAAAACTTTAAGTACCATCATTTTTCTAATTTCATTTGCAATAATTAATTGACGCTGGGAATGGTCAGAATTACAAAGTGTAAAAGGGGTGAATATGGCCCATAGAGGTTAGCACTTAAATTAATATTTGGATCGGGTCGTATTCATCACTTTTATCTCAACTTTTATACTCTATATATATATATATATGTTTTTTTTAATTTGATTACGATACTAACCAGAACGATTTCGACTGCTCCGATAATGTACATGGCCGCAGCTAGGGTTGTACCGGTGTAAAAGAGCATCCCCACAGCACCGCCGAATTCGGGTCCGAGACTTCTCGATATCATGAAGTAAGAACCTCCCGCAGGCACGACGCCGTTCGTCGCGATTGCACTCATGCTTATAGCGGTCAGCATAGTCTGTAAAAATACAAAATGTAAAAATGAGAAACAACTCTTCAAAATCCGATATCTGTGCAATTTATATTTTGGAAAGTTGGTTATTGGTTTGTCACAATTTTCAAGAATCCCGGGGATCTTCCCAGGTAATTCGTATTTCCGGTATGACGTCACTTCCGGTCGAAAAATGAGATTTTCAAACCGAACGTGACGTATTTCGGGTATGGCGTCACTTCCGGTTGAAAAATGGAGTTTCCAAACCGGAAGTGATGTATTTCGGGAATGACGTCACTGTCGGTCGAAAAAAAAAAAATGAGATTTGCAAACCGGAAGTGACAAATTTCCTGTATGACGCCACTTCCGGTGAAAAAATAAAATCTTCAAACCGGAAATGACGTATTTTTCCGGTATGACGTCATTTCCGGTCCAAGAATGAAATTTTCAAAAGGGAAGTGGCAAATTTCTGGTATCACATCACTTCCGTTCAATAAACAAAGTTTTCAAACCGGATGCGACGTATTTCCGGTAAGTCTAAACAGTTTCTAAATTCAACATTCCACAGCGAGGGCGTCGAAACGTCCGGGCCACGACACCTGCTAATAGGATTACAAAAAAAAAAAAAAGAAAAATTGTACTCACGACGCAGCAGCAGCAAAGTACGATTAGGAAACCCTGAATCGCACCGGCAGTGCCTACGACCCATGTGAGACGAATGAACAGAATAACGCCGAAGATGTTCTGGATACAAGGCAGGAAGACACCGATGAGGGTTCCCATGCGTGCACCGCCGGCTCCAGAAGCCTTGCTGTCCGGATCGGTCGCGGCCGGAATCGTGTTGCTGTAACTCGACAGATTGTTGAGCAGCGTTGCAATCCGTGGCCGATCGTCCAATTCCTCCTGAAAATTGAGAAATCAAAAAAAATATAATTTCGTATACGAATAACTCATTTATAAATTTTCAACTATCTTTATAAATTTTTCGCAGCATAAAAAAAAATTGCTTCTGTAACGAAACAATTTTCAGCCCGCAGCAATATAATTCGTTGTTCCGTATTAAATTTTATAGTTGCGGTGGCAAAAAATAAAATAAAAATTGCTGCCACAGCGAAACAATTTGCTGCTAGCGTGAGAAATTTTCTCCCCCCCGACAACACAGTTTGTTGTTTCTGTATTTAAAAAAAATTCGTTACCGAACGACGTTCTTGCCGTCCTGACAAATTCTTTTTTCCTCCGTGTACGAACCTGAATAATAAGTCCGTTTCAATCAACAGCTCGCGCCTAATATTTTTGTACATCGTTCAGAAATCGATTTTATGTAATTTTTTTTATTCCTCGACGAGGACGGAAAAATACGTAAAAATAAATTGCACGGCTTTTCTTCGAATAAAATTCTCTCGGTCCTTCTCTTTATTCGAGGCCACAGACAGACCGACAGACGTACACGTCGTCCAATCGAAAGGAGAATCGTGACGGAAGGAGCGATCGTATTGTGATACCTGAAAAAAAAATAAATAAAAAAAAATAATGCGGAGGTGGTTGAATGCAATCATTCGTTCACCCGCGGTGTCGAGACTCGAGACCCCCTCGTGTGCGAGGGAAAAATATCTATTCCCACCCACGTGGATCGTATAATTCACGAAGCTGGAGCCGCACAGTGGGAAGTTCCTTTCGGCAAATCAACGCGGTTTATTTTTATCGTCGGGATATGCGATATATATTGGGATACGGCGATCCGCTTCGTTTTTTTCGTGAGAGACGTCTTCGAGGGGCGCCAATTCCGCCGGATTAAACAGTATGGGAAAGAAAAGTGAACAAGACAAGGGAGAGAATTTATTGAAGGAAAAAAAATAACGATTTTTGGAAAGGGCGAAACTGTAGAGGAGCATATTTTTTATATGAGTTAAGATAAAAGGATCAAAATATTTGTTGGGATTTGTCGAAATGTTTGCTGGGGCAAAACGGACCTCCATTTGGGACGGAAAAATTTGGTCACTTTTTTATTAATTTTATCGGTTTATCAGTGAAAATATATATTGGGATACGGCAATCCTCTTCGTTTTTTGCATCGAATGCCTGTCCGTGAAAGAGTCTTTGAGGGGCGCCAATCACGCCGGATTGAACAGTATGGAAAATAAAAATGAAAATAAATTAGACACGGGAGAGAATTTATTGAAGGAAAAAAATAATGATTTTTGCAAAGGGCGAAACGGTAGAAGAGCATATTTTTTAAAATATGATTTAACATAAAATGGTCGAAAGATTTAATGATTTTATCCGTTTTGCCTGGGTCTCTTCGAATTGGGGCAAAACGGACCTCCATTTGGGATGAGAAGTGTTTTTTTTTTCTTGAGGGAGAATTGAGGGAGAATTGCAAACACTTCTCGACGGGATAAAAATCTGAAAAAAATCAAGCATATGGAAGGTGCTGAAAAGATTGATTATGCATAATAATAATAATTCCACAATGTTATTAACAAATGAATGAAAAAAAAATTGTTCAACAAATCCCCCGGCAACTTAACTTTATTTTCATGTAAAAACAATTTGTTAATCTTTTTGAATACGTATGCATTTTTTCAGAATTTTGTGTAATCTCTGAAAATGACATTTTTTTATTAATTAAAAACCCGTTTTTAAAAATTACACAAATTTCTGAAAAAATTCATACGTATTCAGAAAAATTTACAAATCGTTTTCACAAAAAAAAGAGTTAGCTTGCCGGGTGATTTGTAGGGAATTTTTTTTTCGTTAATTTGTCAATATCATTTTGGAATTATTATTATGCAAAATTAATATTTTCAGTACCTTCCATATGGATGATGTTTTCTCAGATTTTTATCTCATCGAGAAGTGTTCGCAATTCCTCTCTCAATCCTCTCTGAACTCACGTGGGCTCAGAGAGAATTGAGAGAGAATTGCGAACACTTCTCGATGGGATAAAAATTCGAAAAAAATCAAGCATATGGAAGGTGCTGAAAAGATTGATTTTACATAATAATAACTCCAAAATATTATTAACAAATGCATACAAAAAAAAATGGTTCAACAAATTCCCCGGCAACTTGACTTTTTGTTCATATAAAAACAATTTGTTAATCTTTTTGAATACGTATGAATTTTTTCAGAATTTTATCTAATTTTTGAAAATCACGTTTTTTTATTAACTAAAAACGCGATTTTTAAAAATTAGACAAAATTCTGAAAAAATTCATACGTATTCAAAAAGATTAACTTATTGTTTTTATACGAACAAAAAGTTAAGTTGACGGAAGATTTGTTGAACAATTTTTTTTTCATTCATTTGTTAATAACATTTTGGAATTATTATTATGCAAAATCAATCTTTCCAGTACCTTCCATATGGTTGATTTTTTTCAGATTTTTATCTCATCGCGAAGTATTCGCAATTCCACTCTCAATCCTCTCTGAACTCACGGGGGTTCAGGCTGTCCGCCAGTCCTACCTTAACAAAGAAACAACAACTGCTTCGGGCAGAAAAATCTTCCGCTGCAGAGGCAATTTTCGTCCCCTCCGCAACAACGAACAATCGACAAACTAAATTCCCTCGCACTACCAAAACAATTTTTCTCCGTGCAGGATTCAATGAGAGCTGCACGTGCGAGTCTTGGTCTCGACAGGAGAATTTCCCCCCCGCAATTCCTCTCGCCGCAGTCCGCGCGTCTTGCCTTTCGACATCCTTATCCGGCATTCGCGATCTTTGGATTCAGCGAAATCGAATCGCCCGTCCAAGAAGCGGGTCGTTCGGTCGAGAAGAGGAAGAGAACCGGAGAGAAGAGGAAGAGATCGGACCGTCGATTGGCGCCTCCCACGGCGGTCTCCATGGCCGTCGCGTTGCCGACAGGCAGTTCGAACCTCCGATAGATAAGAAAGTAGGACAGGGCGAAGAGCAGCGGCGAACCTCGCCGCGGAGATCCGCGGAAGCTGAAGAGCAAAAGGGGCGGCGTTTGTCTCCGGGCTTCATTAAAATCCTGAGGACTCGCGCTCGAAACCAAGCCTTCCTGGTTCGCTTTAATTGTTACGAAGCGCGGCTCGATCTCGTAATAAAAAGGGGGGTAAAAATAAAATAAAAAGCAAAAGGGACGAAGAAACGAGGGCAAGCGAGGCCAAAACTGGTCGAGAGAGATCTCCGAAGATCAGCGAATCGAGATCATTGCATGCATTTTTATACCGAGTCTCCGTTTTTTTTTTGGTATGCTAAACACGTTATTCCTGTGACAAAGGGAGTTTTTTTTTTTTTTTTTTTTTTTTTTCCCGATGCACGTGGCGAACTGGCGATGCTGGACGTGGCGGAGAGTCGACGGATCTATACGGTTGTTTTATAAATAACTCGATAAACCGTGAGACTGACAGGCGATGTACAAAAATATGAGGCGCGAGCGGTTGATTGGACGCGTTTATCGTTCAGGTTCGTATATGGAGATAAACAAATTTTCCTAACACATGCACGTAAAATCGAGATTTCCGTTCCTGTGAAGTGTGCGCGGAAAGGCACTTTTTCGCATCGCGTGCGGGAAAAATACTGCGCATGCGTACGAACGCAATATGGTCTTTTTCTCGCACTAGTGCGGAAAAGTGCCTTTTTGCGCACACTCGAGTAGAAATTTTCGAACGTTACATCGGGCCCTGATACGTTTCGAAAATTTCTACTCGGGCACTTTGTTTCGCTGCAGCAGCAATTTTTTTTTCTTTTTGCCTCCACAACAATAATTTATTACCGAACAACATGTTGTTTTTTTTTTCACGATGACCGGCGATGCAGGACTTGGCTTACCGACTCGAAGGCCGTTTTATAAATAACTTGATAAACCCTGAGACTGCCAGAGTTCCGCGGTCGTCTCTGCACACAGCGACCGCGACAAAGTTTTCATCAGAGGGTATTTTTTTTTCCTTTCCTTAAGTCTCAAGATTATCGGAACAGTGGCTGCTCCGAGATCGTTGAATTGGTACGAAGAAAAGGGAGAAACGAGAGAAGATGGAGTAAACGAAAGAACCGCGCGGTCGAGCGATTGGCCGGGACGGGGGCACGGAGGAGGGGGAAGGGGGGGTGGGGAATTCAATTCGATGAATTATACAGCAGTGAATATGCAATGTTCGCCGAAACGCTCCATCGAGAATCCTTGATATTTCAATATCAATGTATATATGTATATATGTATATATGTATATATGTATATATGTATATATGTATATATGTATATATGTATATATGTATATATGTATATATGTATATATGTATATATGTATATATGTATATATGTATATATGTATATATGTATATATGTATATATGTATATATGTGACGGTTCTGTCTCGGGGACAGTTTGATTCGCTGAAAAGTCGCTCGCTCTGCGGCTAAAAGTAAGCAAAAGAGAAACGAGAGTAACTGATTGACCTCGAGTACACAATACGAACTTTTATTCCCTCCCCATTCCTCACCGCCGTCCGCTATTTCTTCTTCGGCTCTCCAGCTTTGCTTCTTTGCTATCTTCAATAGGGTTCTTGTTGTAAAAAAAAAAGGAGAAACTTTTTGCGGTTCTATATATTACGTATATTGACACAGTAAAGTGGAACCGCGAAGAGGTGCGGAGAGGAGTTTGACGATAAATTTTCAACTTGTTGTCGAGTGGCTTCGATAAAGATAAGTGAAGGTTGCGGAGAGGGTAAGACGGAACAGTGAGGGTTGGGAGGAAGAACTCTGGGAATTTATGAAATTGTAGACGATCACATGCCACAGTGTATTTAAATCTCCCCGAGCCACTTATCGGTGGTCCATATTAACCCCCTTTTATTATCGCAAAAATGGATAAAATGCAGAGGTAAGATAGACAATCGACGAGGTCTGGGATTAAAAAATGTGAAACTGGACACAAGCACAGACCAACAGTTCATTACAGCCTCCCTGAGCCATTTATTGGTAGTCCATATTACCCCACAATAATTACAAAAATCACAGGGAAGTTGGACTACCGAACCAAGTCTGTGATTAAATATTGTAAAATGGTTAACAAGCCAAATCACAGTATCCATATCCCGAGCCTTTCATCGGTGGTCCGTATTATCCCCCCTCAAAAATGCATTACAAAAATGCTTGCAAATGACGGGTAAGACGGACCACCGAACGACGTCTATGATTAAAAATTCTGAAATTGTACACGAATACAAACCACAGTGTATTCAAGCCTCCCCGAGCCGTGTATCGGTGGTCCATACTACCCCACTGCCCATCACCCATGTACCATTCCAAAAATGCATAAAAATCACAGGTAAGACGGACCACCGAACGACGTATCCGATAAAAAATTCTGAAACTATACACGAGCACAGACCACAATGTATCCAAACCTCCCTGAGACATTTATCAGTGGTCCATATTACCCCATCTCCGTCTTTAGTTATCACAAAAATGCATAAAAATCGCAGGTAAGATGGACCACCGAACGACATCAGTGAAAAAATATCTAATTCCTAAACAACACTATAATTATAGAATTTTACTGTTGTTTAGGAATTACATTTTTGTTTCATTGATTTCGTTCGCTGGTCCATCTCGCCTGTGATTTTTTATGCATTTTCCCTATATCGTTTCCACCAAGAACAATCGAGTGTCATTTAATTTCCGGTAGCAACATCTAAGTCGAAAAATGTTGCAGTCCGTATTCACCGCCCTTATTTATTCAATATATTGTGTACTCACGCTGTACAGGTAAAGGTTCGTTTCATATCCGGGCTTCTTCTCGGAATTGTTTCCACCGACGATGGGATCCCCGTCACCGGTGCCGCCTCCATCGCCTGCAAGCACACAAGACAGACACATCATGTAGGCATATCCCTTTCAGTATCAACGAAGCGGTTTATACGCTGCGATAGAAACTCTCTTCTAATGCAACTAGGATGTTTGCAATGTGCACAATGTGTTTGTATGTTTATTGTTTATGAAACACGATACACGCCGAGCTATTGTTCGCGATTTTCCGCGGTTACGATGTTTGCTATGCGCACGGGGACGATCTATAAGCGGTATACAGGGATTACGGCGGAAGCCACGTAGCGAAAAGTCCAGTTGATGAAATTACTGCGACTGGTTTGTGGGACGAATATTCAGAATTATCTCGGTTTGGCAGATGATTTAAAAAATTATTCTACCTTGAAGACATTTTTTTTATTTTTACTGAAACGTCGTTTGCCATTTTAATGGGGACGATCTATAGGTTGAATACACGTAGCGAAAAGTCCAGTTGATGAAATTACTGCGACTGGTTTATGGGACGAATATTCAGAATTATCTCGGTTCGGCAGATGATTAAAAAAATTATTCTACCTTGAAGACATTTTTTTAAAATTTTTACTGAAACGTCGTTTGCCATTTTAATGGGGACGATCTATAGGTTGAATACACGTAGAGAAAAGTGTAGCTGATGAAATTACCACGGCTGGTTTATGGTTCGAACTTTCAGAATTTCCTCGGTTTGGCGGATGATTAAAAAAATTATTCTACCTTGAAGACATTTTTTTTATTTTTACTGAAACGTCGTTTGCCATTTTAATGGGGACGATCTATAGGTTGAATACACGTAGAGAAAAGTCTAGCTGATGAAATTACCACGGCTGGTTTATGGTTCGAACTTTCAGAATTTCCTCGGTTTGGCGGATGATTAAAAAAATTATTCTACCTTGAAGGCATTTTTTTTTATTTTTACTGAAACGTCGTTTGCCATTTTAATGGGGACGATCTATAGGTTGAATACACGTAGAGAAAAGTGTAGCTGATGAAATTACCACGGCTGGTTTATGGTTCGAACTTTCAGAATTTCCTCGGTTTGGCGGATGATTAAAAAAATGATTGTACTTTGAAGACATTTTTTTTTTTTTTTTACTGAAACGTTTGCCATTTTAGTGGGGACGATCTATACGCGGAATACACGGGTTACGGCGGAAGCCACGTAGGGAAAAGTCCAATCGATGAAATTACGACGACTGGTTTATGGTTCGAACTTTCAGAATTTACTCAGTTTGACAGACAATTAAAAAAATTATTGTACTTTGAACACATTTTTTTTTTTTACCGAAACGACGTTTGCAATTTTAATGGGGACGATCTATATGCGAAATGCACAGATTATGGTTAATGTCACGTAGAGGAAAGTTCAGGTGATGAAATTAAGAACTTTCTGAATTTTATCAGTTTGATGTCCAATAAAAAAAAATTATTGCACACTAAACAATTTTTGATCGCCCTCGAGCGTCTGCAAGCTCGTTATTGTTAATAACTCGACGAGCGATTCTCCGCAGTTACGATGTTCGCCATTGCCATGGGGACGATCTATACTCGGAACACACGGAGTAAGGCTGATATCACGCAGAGCAAAGTCCAGTTGACGAAGTTCCCACGACTGATTTATCGGTAGAACCTTCAAAATTGCCTCAGTTTAACAGATAATAAAAATAAAAAATGGTACTTTTAACAATTTTTTTTTGTCCTCGAGCGTTATCAAGCTCTTTATCTGTTATCGATGTTTAAAAAAAAAGTTGTGAAATAAGCAAACATTTTTATAAAAGGAATAACTGTTATTTTATTTTTTGTAAAATTAGGAAGAGAAAGAAAATTGAGGACGGTTTTGTGAATTGTTTCCTGTTTTACCTGATTTACTGTGCGCGAATTCGTGTCTTATCGAAACCGTGTTACCATTCCAGGATTTTATCGATAAGGAGGAATTTAAAAATAAAATAAAAAATTATTCCCGTCGAAGTGGAATTAATTGACGAGGGTTTTAACAAGATTCTTCAAAGTCGACAAATTTATCTCGTATATCCGACGCGCGTATAAAAAAAAAATATCACGAGTGGAGAAGCGGAGCGCTGATTTTCATGCATCGAGCACTCCCGCCGAGCCGCGACGACGATGTAAAAATAAAAACCTCGCGCGGATATCAGCGAAACACTGTCCTCGCACGTAGCACGAATAGCCGAGAGGCTGCGCGAATGAAACTCTCATTTCGCGCTCTGCAAACACCGGAGGAAAAAAGTTACACGGGAAAAAACAGAATGAACGAACCGGGTGCGAGGGGTGACGAGAACGGAGCAATTCGAATGCTCCGGGCGTGGCAATGCAATTCCCAATATATGTATACATATGTATAATGTATATATAAGGAAAACATATATATAAGTACGTATCGGGGCAAAATGGGCCAAAAAATATATACTGGGGCAAAATGGGCCAAAAAATATATACTGGGGCAAAATGGGCTAAAAATATATGTATAAGCATGTAAGTAGGGGAGAGCGGGGCAAAACGGCCCGCTGAGCAATAACGCGGCCGCAACGTCGTAGGAAAAAAATAGTTTGGGGCAAAACGGTCTACACTTGAGTTTTTCAAATTTTTCTTTAACCCCGCCTGTGTTATTCACACCTCTTGAGTTTCTCTACTTCTATGCAACATTGATAAAGTTCTTAATTATGCCTTTATGTTTAAACGTGAGTTATGTTTAAACATATGCATAAAATGTCGAGACCCTTGTGGGTCGGTAACATCATATTAAAAAATAAACAAAATGAACGAGAGTACTGAATGGGCTGCTGAATTGACATGGAATGCCTCATATTTAAGGAAACGAATATTTAAGTATATTTTTATTTATAATAAAATAACTATACATATAAAAATATGAATATTCATATTTTATACACATACGCTTATATGTGTTGTCACGAGGGAGAAAGCGTTTGTGGATAAGAAATAAATTCACGAAACACACGCGTTTAAATGATAGAATCAGTGTGCATTTTTTCAGACAAAAAAAAACGCGTTTTCGGCATTGGTTTTTTGAGGATTGAAAAAATTTGCCTGGTGGTAAAAAACTATGAAAAAATCTGAAAAAAATTTCAGATTTAGAACAACAGTGTAACAACTTATATGGCAATGCCATAAGAGATGTTACACTGTTGTTCTAGGGGTGCGATATAAAAAAATCAACAAAATGAACGAGGGTGAGGTACACGCGCTGCTGAATTAATATGGAATGCCCCATATATAAGGAAATAAATATATAAGTATATAATTGTTTGTAACAAAATTATTATATATTTGTTTGTAATAAAATAATTATATAATTGTTTGTAATAAAATAATTATATATTTGTTTATAATAAATTACTTATATATAAAATATATTATATATTATGCTTATATATTTTGTCAGGAAAGAGAGAGCGTTTGTGGAAAAGAAATAAAGTCACGAAGCACACGTGTCGCAGTGCCGGCTGCGTTGCAACTGCTCATCCTCGACGCTACAATTTTTTTCCCCGGCTGGGCTGCGAGATGAGAAGAGCTTTTCGAAGAAACTCGAGGCACTCGATCTCGCACCGTATTTTCCGAGTGGAGGGAAGGCGAGCGAACGATATATCGTTCGTGGCGTAATTTCGCATCATAGAGCGGAAAATGGGATTTGGCTTTCGATAAAAATGCAATGTGTCGGGGCGGCGCTAGCGACCGATGGGCCGCGCCCGGTACGCGATGCGATCGGGAGCGAAGGAGAAAAATATTTTCCAATCCCAGCGAAAATTCCCAGCCGAGAATTGTGAACCAGTTATCCAACGATTTCCGGTTCGATCCCGAGATTTATCCGGGCAATCGGTTGTGAAATATTTTCGGTCGGAATTCTTACGAAAGGGACGTCCACTCGTGCGGTGTTACGTGACCGTGAATACGAGTATTGCAAGCACCGAGCCGGGAAGAAAACCTTGGAATCGTCGGAGCAGATTTTTCGGAAAATCCTGTACGATTAAGTCTGAAGAAAAAAAAAAAATGAAATTAATTAATAAAAAAATTCTGAAACTCAATTCAGTGTATCCGAGCCTTCCCGAGCTACTTATCGGTGGTCCATATTACCCCCCTCCATATCCCGCTTATTAGTACAAAAATGCATATACATTACAGATAAGATGGACCACCGAACGACGTCTGAGATTAAAAATTCTGAGACTGTACACGAGCGCAAACCACAGTTTATCCGAGCCACCCCGGGCTATTTATCGGTGGTCCATATGAACCCTCTCCCATCCCCGCTTATTACAACAAAAATTAATCAAAAATTACAGGTAAGATGGACCACCGAACGACGTCCGTGATAAAAATTCTGAATGTGTACCCGAGCACAGACCACAGTTTGTCTAAGCCTCTCCGAGCCATCTATCGGTGGTCCATATTACCCCCCTCCATATCCCGCTTATTAATACAAAAATGCATATACGTTACAGATAAGATGGACCACCGAACGACGTCTGGGATTAAAAATTCTGAGACTGTACACGAGCGCAAACCACAGTCTATCCAAGGCTCTGCGAGCCATTTATCGGTGGTCCATATTACCCCCCCCCCCCCCCCCCCCTCCGCTTCCCGCTTAGTATTACAAAAATTAATTTAAAAAATTACACGTAAGATGGACCACCGAACGACGTCTATAATAAAGGAATTCTGAAACTGTACACGAGCAAAGACTACAGTTTATCCGAGCCACCCCGGGCTATTTATCGGTGGTCCATATTACCCCACTCCCATCCCCGCTTGTTACTAAAAAAATTAATAAAAATTACAGGTAAGATGGATCACCGAACGACGTCTATAATAAAGGAATTCTGAAACTGTACCCGAGCACAGACCAAAGTTTATCCGAGCCACCCCGAGTTATGGATCGCTGGTCCATATTACCACCATGGATTGTCCAGTTATTCAACGATGTCCGCTTCGATCCTCAGATTCATCCGGCTAATCGGTTGTGGAATATTTTCACTCGGAATTCCGATTAAAGAGAGCTCCGCTCGTAGCTGCGGGTCTTACGTTACCGCAAACACGAGTGTATCGCGTAGCGCAAGCCCCGAGCCGAGATGAAAAACCCTGGAATCCTCGGGGCGGAGTTTTCCTCGCGGAAGAGCCTGTTCGAGTAACTCTTAAGAAAAGAAACGAATTAAAAAAAAAAAAAAAAAAACAACACACAATCACGATAAGAACGGTAGACTCGAGAAGCATCTGGGTCTGACACAACACGGACCTTCACTACTATCTTTTATCTAAATGACGTTTTTTCCCCATTTTTCAATTTTTCAAATAAAATCCTCGTCCGACTGTCCGGGACGAAGTCGGATTTATCTTCCCTGCGTATTTACAAAGAATATCCAACCGCTGTCGGACGACAATAAAAAAAAAAAAAAAAATGCCTACTCGCAACGTTCCATCCATCCGCGATCGCGCCATCTTGTTTTTATCGTCTTTCACTGGCAGCGACATTAGTTTCTCGCCGACGCATCCGTAACCGGCACGGAACGGTAAGGGAATATACAATTTTATTCATCTTTAAATTTTTTATCGCGAAAGGAGAAACTGACAGCTTCGTTCATGTAATCCTCGTTGCGTCACGAAGCTCGGCGCCATCTTCTTCCGCCTTCCCGGGCGCCCGTTTCTTACCGTCCACTTTGTAGTCATGAGAATGAATATCTCTATCTCCCGATGGCGGTTCGTACCCTCCGGGGCCTCTCGGTACATCCCCTTACAACCCCACTCAAACGGCTCCTCAACGTTTCTCCCAATCTCACAAAGTATGCGAGCGTTCTCCATTGCGAAAAATAACGAGCCAAGTTTCACGCAACTTTGGATCGTTATTGCTCCGCTCGCTTTACAGTGCAGCAGTAAGTACTTCTGTGCAATCCACTATCTACCTATACTCCACATATATATATATATATGTATGTATGTATGAATGTATATAGGCGCATACAGTGTATATGGGGCGTTCCACGTCAAGTGCGCAGCCCACGTCCATTACTGCCCTCGATTTTACTAACTTCCGACTGCCCTCCGGGCAAAAACGGGCGTTATTTGTTTTTTAGTATGATATTGATACTTAGTATGATATGTAGTATGATATTAAAGCCCCGAAGAATCAATTCCGAAAATGCGGATTTTCAAAAATCTGGAAAAATGCAAACTGATTCTATGATTTACATCACTCGGTGGGAAAATGGCGGTTTTGCGCACGCGTGCGAAAAGCCCCATTTTCGCACCTTGTGAAATAAAAATTTGTACGACATGTATCGGTCATAACTTTCTCAAATTTGATATTTGAGAAAGTTATGACCGATTATGAAAAACAATAAATAATAAATAATAATAATAATAAATGAATAAATAAATTCCAAATTGCGACATGAAAGAAACTAAAAGCTTGCGAAAAAAATAGTAAACCTAGAGATCTCATTAAAAATCATGTTTCAAATCACACAATCAGTGTGAAATTTTTCAGACTTTTAAAAGAGGCCTTATCGGAATTGGTTTTTCGAGGATCCAAAAATTCCACTAGTGGTAAAAAAAAATCTGAAAAAAATCCGAGACCCTTACGTGTCGGTAACGACATCGTACTAAAAAACCAAAATCGACCGGGTTGAGGGACATGGGCTGCCGATATGACGTGAAACCTCCCATATATATATAAGTATATATAATATATATCTATACATATATGTATATACATCGCTACCTGCGGAGCGCGAGCATCGTCCGTTTACTTATACGACAGTTGGACGCAGTGGAGAACCGGAAATGGAAGCCGTTGGCTATTGAGTTTCCGCTGCGATTCGCCGGAACTGCAACTTCCGTGCGTTTCACGGAGTTACAACTTCGCCGACGGAGCAGCCGCGGATGAACAGTTCCTACGAGCCAATCAAGTTCGAGTCAACTTTGTCTAATCTTCCGCGTTCGGTCGACTGCCGAGGAGCGTCCTCGAGCGCTCTCGGGCGGATGCAGCCGCGACACGTGTCTCTTCGGATTCGGAGATGCTCTCCGGTATCCGCGACACGAGCCGATCTCATCGCCGTGTCACGGATCAAATCTCGGACGCGACGAAACCCTCGCGAGATGGTGTGTCGTCGACGGGAGCTCGGAGGTAGTTCTTGTCGGAAGTCGGGTCGTATTGCGTTTCGTCTCACGTTCCACCGAGCGAATCCTGAGCGACAGCTTCGGGAATTCAAATGGGCGAAGCGGCGGAAAAGTTTCCGGAGGAAATGCGAACGGGAGAACGACTGCGAATGGCTTTGAGACTGTCCGCACAGGAGGCATTCTTTATCAACTGGCCCACTTTTTTCGGTCGACCTATCAGACGTTTTTTTAAATTTGCCAATTTGTAGTACTACTCGATAGGTGCTTCTGTTTATTTTTTTAGTACGCAAGAATCGCAGGTACCACTTTGGGATTTTTTTCTCAGAATCTTCATACATTGCCACATGTCTTGTAAAATTGGGACCAGAATCGAAGGTGTGTTTTTAGTAGAAAAAAATTATTTTTATTTATTTTTCCACGAAACACGGACTTTACCGTATCGTGAAAATTATGACTCTAAAGTCATTCGAAAGTTTATGAAAAATAAAAAAGTTAATGTTCCCACGAATTTTTTGAGTGACCAATATTTTTTTTTGAGATATACGGATATTAAAAAAAAAAAAACGTATATCCTGAAAAGTGCACTTTGAAAATCTAAAAAAAATCTACAAGCTACAAATTTAAAAAAACATCTAAGAACTCGACCCAAAAAAAGTGGCCCAGTTGATAAAGAATGCCTCATAGGTGGATTGTTTGAAGTCAGCGCGGATGAGCTGTTGACGGAGAGCGGGGCAACATGGACCACTCCAGTCGCGAATCTTTTCAACGTTCCGCTACAAATTCGTCCAAAAAAATAGTCCGTTTTGCCCCAGTCTCGAGAACGACTGCGAGCGGGGCAAAACGGAGAGCGGGGCTACATGGACCACTCAAGTCCAATGAAAAAAAGTTACAATGAAAAAAGTCTCGTATCAAGTGATCCGTTTTGCCCCATCCTCCCCTAATAGCTCTATTAAGGAACGGCGGGGCGAAACGGATAGCATGAAACAAGACGTTTTTCAAAACATCGAGCTAAAAATGTGTAAAAAAAAAAAAAAAAGAAACTGGTCCATTTTGCCCCGTTGCCCAGTATCCGCCCCTCTTCCCCGAGGAGCTCCCCAGTGCCAGCCGCCATTTCTTGGCTCACCGCCCTACCGCGACTCGTCATCCCTCCGACACACGAGGACCAACTAACGCGTCTTCCGCTGCGCTTCTCCGTACATCGAGCCTTATCACTTATCGTCGGCAAAGATCTCAATGGATTCCCAAAAAGGATTTAAAAAAGCTAATACAGTCGAGGACATCGAGGGGGAAGTCGTAATTGAATTATACATCATTCGCAAGGGTATGAGAATCGCCAGAGCGGAACCAAAGCCGAAGGGGATGATGCAGTGATACGAGTGAGTATAGTCAGCCATAGCGTACACACACTTATCCTCGACAATCGGGGGATTATCGGGGCGGGGTGTTGGTGACCGCGTGAAACCGAGTGGAAAGTCGAGGCCAACGTCGGCCGGATGGCGAGGGGTCGTGCGGGGAAGTCGGCCGGGAGAAATTGCAAGGGTGGGCAAGTGAGACAAGACCCGGGGGAGTCGACAATGCCGAAGGGGGGAAAGAGAAATACTACGGGGGGAATCGAGAGGGAGGCGGAGATGGCGGAGACGCCTGGGCTACGGCCGAGGGTGGCTGCCAGTTCCGCGCTGGTGGTAGTAATGGTAACAGTAGCGGCAATGTCTGTATAACGGCGCTAGGTAAGGACAAAACTGGGTCGGTGGGTCTTCCCGGCCGAGCGCGCAAACACAAGCGTACGAGCTCTCGTACGTAGGTTCGTGTGTGCGTGCCGAGGCTTCGCGAGCCTCGAGAGTTCGCGAAGCGCATCCAGTGTGCACGCGCGGGTGTGTTCGTGACTCGTGTGGGTCTGCGACTTTCGCATGTGGGTGGGAACCGGAACCCGGCGAATTTTCGGCTGTCGGGGACGGAGACTGAGGACGGAGAGCGGCGTCTGATCATAGCGCGACCTGCACTACTTGCGCGGAAGATTTAGGGAGAACCTGGGAATTTCCGGGCGCCGCGGCGGCGAGGGGCGAGGGAAGTCGACCCCGTGGACTGGACGGGTTGGAGCACCTTTTTATGGATGCGATGTGCCACGAGCCGGGGATTCTGGACCGCTGGGAACGCGGCTGTGGCGGCTGTGAAGACGTACGGTTGGATCAGCGGTTTTTGGCCGTCTGTGAAAGTCAACCGGGTGGATTGGCGTTGCTCTCGATGCTTCTAGTCACGCTTGGCTGTTCTGTCTTCAGAGTTTTTCACACCTTTTTCAGAAAGCGATGTCCCAGAAAGAGATTCTAGACCGCTGAGAACGAGATTCTGGCGGCTGAGAAGACGTACGGTTGGATCAGCGGTTTTTGGCCGTATGGGAAAGACACCAGCTGGATTGGCGTTGATCTCGTTGCTTATACTCACGCTTTACTGTTCTGTCTTCAGAGTTTTTCACACCTTTTTCTGAAAGCGGTGCACCATGAGCCGGGGGTTCTGGACCGCTGGGAACAAGGTTGTGGCGGCTGAGAAGACGTACGGTTGGATCAGCGGTTTTTGGCCGTCTGGGAAAGTCACCGGATAGATTAGCAGTGATCTCGTTGCTTCTACTCATGGTCGGCTATTCTGTCCTCCGACTTTTTCGCATCTGTTTCAGGAAGCGGTGTGCGATGAGCCGGGAATTCCGGACCGCTGAGAACGAGACTGTGGCAGCTTAGAAGACGTACGGTTGGATCAGCAGCTTTTGGCCGCCGAGGAAAGTCACCGGATGGATGGGAGTTCATCTCGTTGCTTCTACTCATGGTTGGCTATTCTGTCCTCCGACTTTTTCGCATCTTTCTCAGGATGAGCCGCGGATGCTGGACAGCTGAGAATTAGGCTGTGGCGGTTGAGAAGGCGTACGGTCGGATCGCGGTTTTTGGCCGTCTGGGAAAGCCACCGGCTGGATTGGCGTTGATCTCGTTGCTTCTACTCACGGTTGGCTATTCTGTCCTCCGACTTGTTCGCATCTTTTTCAGGAAGCGGTGTGCGATGAGCCGGGAATTCCGGACCGCTGAGAACGAGGCTGTGGCGGTTGAGAAGACGTACGGTTGGATTCGCGGTTTTTGGCCGTCTGGGAAAGTCACCGGATAGATTAGCAGTGATCTCGTTGCTTCTACTCACGCTTTGCTATTCTGGCTTCCGATATTATTTGCACCTCTTTCTGGATGCGATGTGCCATGAGCCGGGATTTCTGGATCGCTGGGTACGAGACTGTGGCGGTTGAGAAGACGTACGGTTGGATTCGCGGTTTTTGGCCATCTGGGAAAGTCACCAGCTGGATTGGCGTTGATGTCGCTGCTTCTACTCACGCTTTGCTATTCCGTCTTTCGACTTTTTTTGCACCTTTTTCTGGATGCGATGTGCCATGAGCCGGGATTTCTGAACCGCCGAGAACGAGACTGTGGCGGTTGAGAGGACGTATGGGTGGGTCGCGGTTTTTGGCCATCTGGGAAATTCACCGGATGGATTGGCGTTGATCTCGTTGCTTCTATTGACGCTCGACTCTTCTGTCTTCAGACGTTTTCGCGTCTTTTTCTGGAAGCGGTGTGCGATGAGCCGGAAATTCTGGACCGCCATGAACGAGACTGTGGCGGCTTAGAAGACGTACGGTTGGATTCGCGGTTTTCGGCTGCCTGGGAAAGTCACCGGATGCATTGGCATTGATCTCGTTGCTTTAACTCACACTTGACTGTTCTGTCTTTCGACTTTGCGTCCCAGTGGCTTCCCTTCAGCCGCTCGCGCATTTCCCTTCGACTTTGCATAAAGCATCGGGACGGAAGAACCGCGAATATACTGCCGGGCTCTCCGTCTCCGGATCTCTGTGTGGTTTCTCTCCTCGCCTTGTTTCTTCCACTTTCGCAAACAAACCGCCGTTCTCGCCCGGTCTAAAAGCCTGTTTGGCTCAACCCCCTTTAACTCGTGTGGCTTCTACCGCCATTGCCTCTCGCGCGGTTGGGCCACGCTCGCTCACGAATTATTCGATGGGGAGTCGCGGCTGCGATTAGCCGAGCGGAAATTCGAGTTTACACCGACAGTCCCCCTTCCATCTTCCGCAGAGAAACTACGTAGGGGAATATACTCGCGTGCATCACCCTTGGCAATCTATTGGGATATATTTCCAAATGGGGGAAGAAGTATATGTGGCTCAATTGCGCATCAAGACGATTAATGGTAAATTGGACGAATATGCACCAACCTGATTTACACGGAAATCAATCATGGACCAATGATGTATCGACGGATCACGCGAAACAATGGGTGAACACGGACCGCTCCGAGTCCATGGAAATCAACGATGTACTAATGAAGTTATCACTGATGTACCAATGATTTTATCACTGATGTACCAATTATGCTGTCACTGATGCACCAATCATGTTATCAATATAGTTATCAATAATAGATACACCAATGTAGTTATCAATAATGCACCAATGATATTATCAACGATGCACCAATGATGTTATCAATGATGCACCAATGATATTATCAATGATGCACCAATGATGTTATCAATGATGCACCAATGATGTTATCAACGATGCACCAATGATGTTATCAATGATGCGCCGATGTAGTTATCAATGATGCACCAATGATGTTATCAACGATGCACCAATGATGTTATCAATGATTCGATAATGTAGTTATCAATGATGTACCAATGACATTATCAATGATGCACCAATGATGTTACCAATGATGTTATCGATGATGTACCAATGATGTACCAATTATGTTATCAATGATGTACCAGTGATGTTATCAACGATGCACCAATGATGTTATCAACGATGCACCAATGATATTATCAATGATGCACCAATGATGCACCAATGATGTTATCAATGATGCACCAATGATGCACCAATGATGTTATCAACGATGCACCAATGATGTTATCAATGATGCGCCAATGTAGTTATCAACGACACACCAATGATGTTATCAACGATACACTAATGATATTACCAACGATGTACCAATAACCTTACGAATGTTGTGCAATGCCGAAAAACGAGCCTATATGTCGCTCAACGGTGCATCGAGACGATCAACCCCAAAAGTGTGTGAATATGGACCGGACTGAATCAATGACATCACCGACCGGTCCGCATTCATCACCTTTGCTCTATTACTCACGAAGTTTCCCACAAGCCGATTAAGTCTCTCAACTCCGCATCTTAATTACCGAGAATGACGAAATGTGAGTCAAACCTTCCGGCAATTCAATCCCCACCCTTCTCAACTCGTATCGATGATCAGACCGATTCCCTGCCCGATTCACAGATCAGCCTGTGACGTAACTTCGAAGCGGCGCCGAGGGACTTCTCGCCTCCTCCGACCGTCCTGTCGCGCTGCCGATGGCAGCGCACGCCGGTCTCGCGATCTCTCATCATCCCCGTCTTGTACGTGTTAAACGTTAAGCTGCACTCTCGCCGATGCGATATCCGACCAACTTTCCTACCCCTCGTCTCACCCCACTCGTTCATCCCGGCCTTTCAATTATCCGCTCCTGGAAGTGGCACGCGCACTCCTCCCTTTACCCGATCACACCCCCCCCCCCCCCCGCCCCTCATCGTCGCTCGGCCCCGTGTCGAGACTCCCTCTTCCCTCCCCCTTCCGAAGCACTCGATACACCCGCGACGGCGACGATGTCGACGAGCCGAAGAGCAGAATAGAAGAGCGGGAGGAAGGCTATCGATCGTTCGATCTGTTTGAAACGAATTGGAGCACCGGGGAACACACTCGCACGAGGGGGAGGGAGGCGGGCACACCGACACGTGCCGATCGGACGGGGTTGAGCATCGGAGGTCGAAGGGTAGCGTTAGCGAATCGGTGCAGGGGAACGGAGACTTAAAATTTGCGAGTCAGCACGTGGCCTCCGATACACCGGCACTTTTGCCGTCCTACCTCGCGCTTCGACGTTTCTCTTTTTTTTTTATTCCTTCATATGTGTGTCCTGTGTGCACGAGGCGCTGGGCCGGGCACGTATCTTGCTTTTGAATCTTTTTTTTTTTTTTTTTTTTTTTGAGGGCGTTTGAAACGGTCGGTTCGGGGATTTTTTCTTATGGTAGTCTTCAGGGGATGAGAAATTAAGTTTCTTATCGAAGAGCCAATATTTTTTATTTTGTCGTAGCGTATGAAAAATGTAGAGAGAGAGAGAATGTAGAGTTTTCTTGTTGATTTTACAATTTCTTTAACCAAATGGGACGGTAAATGGTTTTTCCAACACCAAGGAAAATAATTTATTTTTCGAGCACCCGCAAATAAATATTTATTTGGTTTGAGTAAAATATTTATTTAATCAAAATAAATATTTATTTATATCAAATAAATTATTTTTCTGGGTGGAATATATCGTCACTTGCCGTCCTACCTCGCGCTTCGACGCTTCTTTTTTTTTTTTTATTCCTTTATATGTGTGTCCTGTGTGCACGAGGCGCTGGGCCGGGCACGTATCTTGCTTTTTTTCTTTTTTTTTTTTTTTTTTTTTGAGTTCGGGTGGGCGTTTGAAACGGTCGGTTCGGGGATTTTTTCTTATGGTAGTCTTCAGGGGATGAGAAATTAAGTTTCTTATCGAAGAGCCAATATTTTTTATTTTGTCCTAGCGTATGAAAAATGTAGAGAGAGAGAATGTAGAGTTTTCTTGTTGATTTTACAATTTCTTCAACCAAATGGGACGGTAAATGGTTCTTCCAACACCCAGGAAAATAATTTATTGTTCGGGCACCCGCAAATAAATATTTATTTAATAAAAATAAATATTTATTTATATCAAATAAATTATTTTTCTGGGTGGAATATATCGTCACTTGCCGTCGTGCCTTGCGCTTCGACGCTTTTTTTTTTTTTTCACAATCCTGTTTTATTTTTATTGATCTCTATTCGTTTTTTTTTTAATTTATTTTTTTTCGCATCCGCGCGAAGATAAATATTCGAGGTTTCGCGTGGCGATTGATTTTCGCTATAGGCGATTAATTTTCAAGAGGGACGCGCAGGGTCGCTCGAGAGTGCCGCGGGATGCTTCACACTCGGATAAATAGCGGGGGCGAATACGAGCAGGGCGCGATTGTTGTGTAACGCGGACTGCAGCGGCACTTCGGAGATTTCAGAGGGATCGTGAGTGCATGCACATGGAGCGGGTGCACTCGCGATAATTGCTCGACAAACTCCGTGACGTGGTTAACCCCGAATCCCGATTGGTGCGGAACGAGTGCCAGCGCGATGCATAGAAATCGGAGGTTCGATTGACAAAATCTCGGGCTCTCTCTTTCGCCTGCAGCCGAGTACGCCGCGAACCTCTCGAGCTCTCCATGGCTCGAGAGAACTGTCGAACGAGCTTTTTTTCTCTCTTTTTTTAGCTTCGGCAACGATTCTTGGCCAAACGAGTACGATTCGTTCGAACTATCGTTATATAATATTTATTATATTTTAATAATAATAATAATAATAATAATAATAATAATAATAATGATAATAATAATAATAATAATAATAATAATAATAATAATAATAATAATAATAATAATAATAATAATAATTATTATTATAAATAATTAATTGTTTACATTCATAATAATAATTATAATATATAGCCAATTATAATTATACTGTGAAGGGACCGCCGTATATAGAAAGAAAAATGAGAATTTTGTATTATTATTTTCATATGAAAAGTGAAATTAGATACATTTTGATTGTTTGTGTTATTGTTTTTTTCGCGAAAACGACTTCGCGTCTCGTGCAGCCGGCGTCAATTAGAATTCCATCGAAAGCTTAATTAGAAGTTCGTTATCGGATACGCCGGTGTGCACAGTACGTAATATATATATATATTTACACATTATATCGTATAATCCTCCAGTCGCTAAAATTCAATTGAAATATAATCGAATAATCGCGGTGGCGGCGCGGCGATACGACAAATTTCACGCCATGTGTGTGTGTGTGTGTGTGTTTGTTTCAAGCACGAGCGGTGCATATCGCACCGGCGACGCGGCACAAATTTCGGGAGCGATTAATGAATTCGCCGATCGTAAGAGTCAAATGTATGAAATTTGTAATCCGGTGAGTTCGGGCTTCGGTTAAATTCTCAGTTGAAATTAATTGATACATTAAGTACATCAAGTACATCAAGTACATCAAGTACATCAAGTACATCAAGTACATCAAGTACATCAAGTACATCAAGTACATCAAGTACATCAAGTACATCAAGTACATCAAGTACATCAAGTACATCAAGTACATCAAGTACATCAAGTACATCAAGTACATCAAGTACATCAAGTACATCAAGTACATCAAGTACATCAAGTACATCAAGTACATCAAGTACATAAAGCACATCGAATACATCGAGTACATCAAATATATCAAATATATCAAATATATCAAATTCGGTGAGTCTGGGCTTCGCCCAGATGAATTCCCAGTTGAAATTAAGGTAAAGGGCCCAGTTTCTGACACTCTCCCAGTATGTGACAGGTGTACCTCTATCATAGCCGGCTCCCCCCCACCATTTGATACGCAGCCAATGGGTAACGCGAATTCGGGGGTGAACAAACTGCGACCTTGGTCCTCCTTCTTTATACCTACGATTTTACACCCCTAAAGTGAGCGAGCTCCGTAGAACTGTCTGGGCCTTCATAGAAGAAACTGGGCCTTTTACCTTAATTGACGCACCGGAATTCGCGCTTTTCGTTATCCGTCCGCAAAGTAATTAGGGGTGCAGGAAATCAAGTGAAGAGGCTTTCGGGCGAGCGGTCCCGGAAAAAAGTTGGGCCCCCGATCGTCGTTGCTTAATCTCGTTTCCCCGGCCGGACCTCGGCGGGCTGCGGTCGCGAATCTACTTGTAGCGAGTTTAACGCACCGGCGGTTTCGCCCGATTCGACCGGAAGTCGCTCGCGCGCGCACCAGATCCGACCTCGAATTTTAATGGCGTTTTAAGTGCGAGGGCGAAGCATCGTCACCCGAAGAAGGGAATACGATAAAGCCCATGGTGCATAATGGAAGCTCCGGCAAACATGATTCAAGTAATTAGGGGTGCAGGAAGCTCGGGCACGCCGGGCGTCGACGGGCCAGGGCAAACTCAAGCAAATTGTGGGTCGACGTCGTTAATCAACTCTCCCTCTCCCGGCCACCCCCTCGCCCCCTTCGCGCCGGCATGAGCACTCTCGCGAGCGTTCATTCATCTCTTACAATGCCGCCATTCCTCGCCCGATATGGCCTCGATTCACCTTCTTCCACCCCCCCCCCCCCTTTCCTCTCCACCCCCCCTCTTCGTCCCGACCGACGAAACCCTTTTTATTCCTCCATCACGGCCCGAGATACTCCAGAAATTCTTCCTCCGCGATCCCGGCCGGGCGGAGAGACTCACCTAGGGAGTGGAGAAAATGAAAAGGTTTTTTTTTTTTTTTTTTTTTTTTTTTTAAGTGTCGCATAGGCTCAGGGCCGGATTATTCGGTCTGAGCTGGAGGGGTGAAACAATAAAAATAAATAAAATGTCTCTCGGGGTCTCTCAGAAGCCGTTTGGTGGCCGCGTCACGTACCCTCCCCCCCCCCCCCCCCTCCCCCTCCCCCGTTATGGTCGGCCGACCAACTTTTCTCCAGAGACTCCTTCCGGATTTCTTTAATGCGTGTCTTACGATTTTTTTTTTTTTTTTTGGTTTCTGTTACACCAGCGACAAGGACATAAATGTCCTTGTCGCTGTAAATAAATGTTAAGGGGAACCTTGAAGACGACGGCTGCAAGTGGGTCATGTGGGCATCGTCCTAAAATCAAGTGATTTTTTTGTAATAAATATATATATATATATTTTGAGATTTTAATGAAAACGTTCAGAATGTTCCAAAAGGTCGAAAAATAACTTTAAAATGTGGGTGTGAGTCAGGCGCGGAAAATCAAAGCGCTATAATTCGAGAATGCCTCGGTCGATCAGGCTGAATGTGTTCGTGAATAGCCAATTTTTTATAAAAGTTTCATTGAGAAACTTGCAATTGTTTTTTTTTTTTTTTTTGTACATGAACAGCACCGTACGCCATTTTTTATTTCTTCAAAAACGTCACCTTTTACAATTGTTTAAATTTATTATAATATACACTGTGAAAATAAATTGTAAAATTGCAATGCACATCAGTTTGAAATGTCAAAAACAGTTTATGTAAAGAAGTTTCCAATACCGGTCATTAATTTCCAAACCAGTTTTCTAAGGTAAATAATAATAATAATAATAATAATAATAATAATAATAATAATAATAATAATAATAATAATAATAATAATAATAATAATAATAATAATAATAATAATAATAATAATAATAATAATAATAATAATAATAATAATAATAATAATAATAATAATAATAATAATAATAATAATAATAATAATAATAATAATAATAATAATGATAATAATAATAATAATAATGGTCTCGGAAATGCGGATGTCTGACGAAGCGAAAAGAGTCGCGGCAAGTCACCCGAGTAGGCAACTTATATCCTGAGAACAATCGAGCGAGCCAAAGGAAGAGTCGGTTGCGGCTACCGAGAGGACCGGGTATGCTGCAAAGCCGTCGCTAACCTCTCGAATCCTCGATTTTAACAGGAAATTCGCTCCTCTTCCTGGCGCACTCCTTGTCCGGGAACGTGAGAGCCAACCCGCTCGTTTCAACAGCTTCCCATTTTATTCCGACGATCTAATTTCCTCGGGTATTACGCCGAGGAGCGTCGCACGTGCGCTTTTCGACCGGGGCATTTTCACGGGGACTCGCTCGGAAACACGAGAGGGAGAGCTTCGATAAAGGAAAAATCCTTTTGACCTCTCGATTTATTTTTTTTTTTTTTTTTTTTTTAAGTCCGGAATCTTTCCGAGCGGATAAAAGTTTCCCGCGATTTTGGCGAGTGGCAAAGCAGCAAGTGTTTCGTCACTTGCCGCTTTGCACAGCAAGCGTCACGTTGAGCGATAATTAAGACGAATTGATCGTGTTATCTGCGCGGCCGTTAAAAGGGGTCGCGAAAATGACGTCCACGTGCGAGCTTGCGTTACCGCATCGCTCCCTTAATCGCTCTTGTTTATCGGCTGTAATTGTCAAGGAGGGGGGGGGGGGGGGGGGGGGGGGGGGGGGGGGGGGGGGGGGGGGGGGGTGGCGAGGGTGGAGTCGCTCGAGCTCCAACCCCCCCGCCCGGGGATCGAGGTCGAGTCGATTAACGATCGTGATAGTCTCTTCTTTCCAATCCCCCCCCCCCCCCCCCCCCCCCAGAGCCTCCCTTAATTACAGGATATAGTTATGTAGCGCGCCGGCTCGGGCGTCGAATGACCGACGGAAAACATCCCGGTGGCGTGCGGGAGACGATAAAAATAATTGTGGAAATAAAAATGAAAATGTTGTTATTTGAGGTAGGTAGTCCTTGCGAATGGTGTCCATTTCGCATGAGTTTCAGAGAAATGAAGAGGCAATTGCAATACTTCCAGATGGTATAAAAATCTGAAAAAATTCATGCATATTAAAGGTACTGAAAAGATTCATTTTGCTTGACTAAAAAGTCCAAATGTTATTATTATTAACTTATTATTAATTGTTAATTATTAACAAATTAAACAAAAATTCATTGTTGACAAATTACCCGGAAACCTAATTTGTTTTTTATTACGAAAATGATTTGTTCATTTTCTGAGTGCGTATTAATTTTTCCGATTTTTAATTCACTTTGAATTTTGTTTTTTTTTTTTTTTATTATGGGAAAACGTGTATAAAGTCGCGAAATTCAAA